>VZRI01008210.1:0-101797 GCA_013397515.1 Upupa epops
CCTGCTTCTTCCCCATGCTCTGTTGATTAGTATAAAGGCATTTAAGGCTACCCCTATTGACATTGGTTTACTGACTGAAGTTTCTTTGTCCTTCACATGAGGTATTCTCTTCCTGGCCTGTCGTTTATTTCTGGACCCAGGGTATCTATTGGTATAATAGGCAATTGCGTGGAATGGATTGTGGATCCCTCCATTCCAATGCCCCCTGCCATGAGCAGGGACTACCCCCACTAGACCAGGTTGCTCAAGGTCCTATCCAATATGGCCTTGAACACTTGCCTTCAACATCAAGCCCACAATACTGAGCTTTATTATGGTGTGTAGTTAGTGTTTTTATCTCAAAATATTGCAATTAAATCTGTTTCATTTGAAAAAAAAAAAGATAATTATTTTGTGAGGTTATCTTTATCATGAGACACCAGTCACTTATGCCTGTATAGATTTTCTGGGATACAAATGTCTCCTTATCTGTTGTGCCTGCAGCTGACCATGGTATCTGCCAAGAAGAAAAGTATATATAATTATTATAAGAAAACATATCTGGAAAAGGAGTCCAAACTCAAAGACCTGATGAATAAATCAGTGGTTAATTAAAGCACTTCTAAAGTATTTGGATGATAAAATGAGAACGTAGATTAAAAATGCTTTTGTCTAGCCTTTGCTATCTATTTACAACTGGCTAGCACATATTCATAAGTAACAACATGATTTGCTTATATAATGCCTTCATGGTCTGTAGGTTGAATTGTTTGACACACCTCAAAGCATAGGGAAGTTAGAAGGTTTAAATGAATGTTTTGAGTGTAACTTGTGTGATTGTAGGCAAAGGTAAGGCAACCAGATTGCAATCCAAAGGGATTAAATGCAGTCCAATGCCATGTTCTCTGTTTTATGGCTATGTGGGGACTAAGCTGGTGGCTCATAGTTTCTTTATGTTGGTAATTTCAGATTGTTTTGGCAAACAGTGGTTTACACGTGAAAAACCCTCTTGTGTGGTCATAGATGTTCATAGGCAGATCAGAATTTTACTCAAAGTTTAGATCTAATGTATCCGTAGGCTAAACCAGTGTGCAGTATGATATTGGCAATAGTTCCCTTTTTGGGTGTGTGGTCATCAAGACTTACTCTGTTTGGAAGTATAAAAATATCCAAACATGAATAGCACACAATTATACTTCTGCTGAATTAATTGCTTCAAGGGACTATCATAAAATTGCAGTTCAGTACCTGTCATAAAGAGTCAGCATCAACTAATAATATAATAATAATAACAGAAATAATAATAATAAAAATCACTAAAGATTTTGGTTTCAGCACAAGTGTGGCAAATTATGGCAGGCAAATAGTATCTAGAGGATGGATGCCTTAAGACATTGCTTCCCTTGTACGAGTAAGTGATGTCTATCTCTAGCAATCTACTCAAATATCTACATGTTAAGGAAATAAAAGCCATTTAATTTTTTCCTGTGATTTTAAGGAAATCACACACAGGTGGCATTAAAATTATCATTATCTGAAATGCCCATAATGCCCAGTGGGGACTTGCACAAGGAGTTGAACCTTAAACTGACAAAAGGTGTTGATGAGGGAGAACCATGCTTCTTTTGAGGAAAGTAGGAGCAGGAAGGGAACCTGCACAAGGGTTGTTGGTTCAGAGTTTCCTTACCTCTTTGCCCGCAGAGCTGGTTCCCTGTCTCTCTCAGTACAGTCAGTTTTTCAATAACCCAGCCCTTGTCCACACACAGTGACTCCAAACTGTTAATTATGTTTTTCACACCCCATAAAATGCTAAGTCCCCCCTAAGACTGTAGATCTGGCCTCTCCCATACCACCTCACCCTGGTTATACAAGTCAACCAGCAAGCTGAGAGAAACCCCTGAAATCTCTGGCTGTAATAACAGTTGGTGGGAGATAGATTTTTACTGTATTATCCCTCCAAAGAATTGGGCAGACAAGAGAAATGCTCAGGGTTGGGGCTCACAAGGGTTGTTCAGTTCCTGGAACTGTGTGACATCCTCTCTCCAAACTCTGCTGTTGGAGGAGGCTTTGTTGGCAGCCTTGGCAGGCAGAGGCCATGGGAATGTGTTCTGAGTAGTATCTGACATCTGGGACCTTGGTGTAGATTGTGGTATGTGAAAAAGGGAGTATTGAGAGGTTTGGCCATGTGTCTACTGCCTATTCACCAGCTCAGGATTGGCTTGTCCCTCAGGTTTTCCACCACTCCAAGTGGCCAATAATGTGTGTTTGTTTATGTAGTACTTGCTCTAGGCTACCATCTGCCTGGCAAAGCACAATACACAATATCTAAACAGTGACAGTGATGGGGAGTAATTAATTCCTGATTCAGGGAAACAAAGGGTAAATTCCTAAGTAAGCTAAGTTTTCCTAAAGCTAAATAACTCTTCCCACTTATTTTATCACCTTCTGTTCCCCTTGTGTATGATAAAATGTCTACCCATTAAATACATAGGCTAAGTGAAAACATAATGGGCTCAATCAGGGTTTGGAAGAGCACCAAGAGATGATCTTCAGGCCATGCCAAAGAGAATTTTGGTGGACACTGTATTAACACCATCTCTAAGTAGCAGCTCTCCACTGGGAGATGATGAGTTGCTTGTCGTGTTTGCTGAGCTAGGGCATTCAGGCTGGTATGCTCTTAGAAGTGAGCTCAAGCCTTTGGACTTGGGTCTCCCTGGTCTCTCCAGACTTCAGCTGTTGGTGGATGGACCGGTTCCTTCAGGAGATAATTCAGATTGTATAAATCACTGTCTTCTATTGACTTTCCTTTGAGGGGCCATAGGTACACTCTCCTGCAATCAGTTCTGTGTGTCTGCCTGTGGCTACCTATTTTCATGCTGCATAAAAAAAATGTCTATAGCTCTAACCTTGTCTCTCAGCAGCTGATACCTGGAGTTTTTGGAGAAGGGTTTTGTCTGCTTGACACTAGACAAAGCGTATGGAGATGACTGGTCACACCATGTTCCATGTCTTCAGCATACAACAAAGTGTCTGCTTAATCCTATAGTTCCTCTTAATGTTATGCTTGAGTATGGATTCATATCCCCAAAGTATTTTTCAAATTCTCTGAAAGAAGCACATTGGGTAACTCTACTGGTGGCTATAAACTGTCTGGGTAGAGCTGAGCCTCCTGGGCTGTTTCCATTTGATTCCCCATGGTGCAAATCCTGAAGGTCTTTCTTACAATTTCAATCAGTCTTGTAATTGGGATTTTTCCTTCCCAGATTTGCTATTATCTGTGTTGCTGGAGAGTATTCATTAGCAGAACACAAGACATTGGAGCTGATCTAGGGGTGGCTGGGTGAAGCTAAATGGATTTTTTTTTAATACTGGGACTTGGAGAAGATTAATTGTTTTTTAAAACTTGGGTTCAGTGGGAATATCACCTGTCAGCATCTGGCACTGTAAACTGCCATGTCAGTTTGTAGGCAGAAACTACGAATGGGACTAAAAGTGCCCCCGATTTACACCACTCAAAGCTGATACTGTTTTTCTAGCATCACAGGATACACAGGCACATCTGAAAAACCATTTTGGAAAAAAGTTGAAGTTAAACATTTTCTTTCTACTCATGGGAGCTGAAAACTCAAGCTTACAGTAAACAGCCTTGGAAAACATTTTATGTTTCCAAAGTTCTGAATCCAAACATTTCCATGAAGCAGTGACACAGCTTAAGAGTAACACTCTTCTTTTCATTAGGATATTTTTTTTGTAATAAAGGTACAAGTTTTTTTAAATATTCCTCATTCTTAGAGGGACAAATATCTGTCTTCTCAGAGCACCCTTCGGTCAGAGATGGGGCAAGGGAAATGTGTACTTCCTTAAATAAATATCTATTTGTGTTTTTAGTATTTATTGGTATTTTATTTTTCAAGCAGAAGCTTGAATTTTTGGTTTTTTAAAAAGCATTATTTAGTACCATGGAAAATGTACGAAGTTGTTTGGGCTGGATGGAGCAAAGTAGTGGGTTAAATTTTAGTGCATTTAGTCACACAGAGATCTCTCTCCTGTGAAAGACAGGATTGTATTATGTAACAGTCTGGCTGCCAAATACTTTTGCTGGCAGCGGTCGGCCTTCTATGCACCATTGACATCAAAACCTAATGAGGTTTGATCCAAAGAAGGGATTTGAAAGGACGTCTTGTTTTTCTTCAATCTTCACAAACTGAACTTGTTTAAAAAGGGGGAAGGAAAAAAAAAGATACAGAGTCTTGTTTGATAAATCAGGAAAAATAGTGGGTTTTCTCCGAAGTTTTGGATGTTTATTGGTTTAACAGCTATTGCTCAGAACAAGTCTTTTCTATTTATGGTGTTTATCGTATCAGCTAACCTCGTGTAATGGATCAAGGGGACTGGAATTCAGGCCTGCATGTGTTCCCTCCACAGGGCTTTCTGACAGCTTAACTTAGTATCTCCTGTGCCTAATATTTACATGTAGTCATACTGAATATACAATAAACATAGGACCAAACAAGTGTCCTGCTTCCTGTGATGTGCATGCTCAATAAAATATATCAAGTAAGTGAGGATAAGAAATACAGTCACATAACAAGACAGCATGCTGGGTTACTAAGCTAGGTAAAAGCTGCTGTTGTGCTGCTAGAAATACTGTGGTGTGACTGTGCCAGAGGCACTGAGCTCTTGCTGAAAAGCAGGTCTTACTACTTTACTTAAAAATGTAACATGCTACTTAGTGAGAGCAAAAGTTTATCAGGGGTGACATCCAATCTGGCAATTATGGGTAACGAAGGCTAGAAGGAAAGGATTAGCCCTCAGAGCATATGTTGTGTAGTCTGTTCCCCGGTACGACACTGACTGGCAGGTTAGCCATATCATGAGTTGGAGATTTAATAGACTGTGACTCTGTGAATGTGTTTAATCCCATTTTGAACTCACATCATGTGGCCACAAGCTTCACAGTGTGTGTTTCATGGAAAACTTTTTCCTGAAGTTTGTTTCAAACCAGCTCTCAGCTTAGCTGGACCCAGGCTACTTGATCCACACTGTCACGTACAAAAACATGGGAACACATGAGCTCATGCAAATGTGGAGCAGCATTAGGTCAGAAAACTCCCTTTCACATCTCTGATGCAGTGCAGACACAGCCTGTGTTCTGCTATAATACAAGAACATTTTAGCTTATGGACTTGCCTGATCATTGTCATGTTTTAGGGTCATTTCATGGCAGAGTTAGTTTTAAGCAAGAACAAGGTAGATTTACACTTGTTTAATAGAAGATTCCTTCCATGAGGTGCAGTGTGCACCCATGGAAAAAGGAATATGAAGCTGCTCATTTTAAATAAATAGTAGAATTGCCACAGTGACAGAAAGAAGGCAGGAATGAACATGTGAGTAGCATATTGAATATTTTACACAAGTACAGTGCTTGCCTTTGAAACATGGCAGAACCTATCCATTTACCATAGCCTCACCCAGGAAGTTAAGTATCCTTTTGTTCATTTGCCAGTGGGTGAGGTGGTGTAGCCAAGGGTTAAGTCCACTAAATGAATACAGCGGCAGTGGCAGAGCTGCAATCTCAGTCCAGAAGCAATGTCTTTCAGTTATGTTTTTATTCTTCTGCCTTCATTTATGTGGAAAAGTGTTTCTGGTCATGACGTTTGTGTATTAAATGAAGTTTGACTGTTCTGCTTGAATCTCTGCTTTCATCCTGCAAGATTCAGGGCTCTTTTAGATGTTCAACAAATCCTGTCAAAGCAGTTTAAGAGAAAACTACAGAGCCCAGGATTATTGTTAGTTTTTTTCTTGCTCAGTGCTTCAGCTGTTGCCAAAGCTCCCTGATGATGGTTGCATGTGTTGGATCAGAAACCTGCGGATATCAGTATCTGTGTGTGTTACCAATGGTATAGAAGCAGAATGTGAATGATAAACAGCATTGCCACATGACTGTATGCATCTCACATGCAGGTCTCAACATCTGCTTCTCTCCCCAAGAATAGATCTATTCCCCAAGAATAGATCACAGACTGCCAGGATCCTGTGCAGCTACAGAAAGTTAGTTGCTTATAAAGTAATGTGTTAGATGAATGAGCTTGTCTTCCCTCTCTTTTTCTCACCTAGTTTTTCCTTCTAAAGGTCTGGCATGTTTCAGATCAGTATTGTGCCAATGCAAACATATTTTCATCTAAAAGTGGCATACGGTAAAAGTAGTCTGATATCACAACTGTTAGGAAGAAGCAATTATACTGAATGTTTTCTAATTAATATATAGAGATGTTGGGGCACAGACTCAGAAAGAATCAAGTAAGACCCTCAAACCCTGACCTCCTTTGTATTTTTTTGAAGTGCACCTGTTCATGTGGCTTTTAGGGAACTGTAAGTCTCAGCATCTGTGAAGATAGTGTAAATGCAAGAAGTGGTCTTCAGAGTGTGCTTCACAGGAGGGACTCTAATGACAGACCATAGATAGGGTAGTGACTGATGTGAGCAAGAAACTGTTGAGTTCCTTGGAAAAGGCAGAACGTGTAACTACATCCATATTGCTATCCCATCCATTTATCTACTTTGCTATCTTGATTAAGATAAGGATAAACAGAGGAATTTGAAGGTTATGCTCTATATGTGTTGAAAATGTGGGGCTTAGGGACTATACCCTTATTTTAACAGAACCTGCATTTGTAAGAATGGATGGTTTTAACAACAGATGTGACTGAAAACTAGGCCAAATCTGTTTATCTTAAGATAAAATCTTGATATTTTACTGCCCCTTGAGAAAGCTGGTTGGGGACACAGTTCTTATACTCATCCTCATTTTCAGTCTGCATTCACAGTAGAAGTCATTTTTCAGCCTTGAGAAGAGAAGGCTTATGGGGGACCTTATCACCATGTGTCAGTACCTAAAGGGTGGCGACCAAGAAGATGGTGACTCCTTTTTTACAAGGAAAAACAAAGGGTAAAAGTTACTCCAAAGGAGATTTTGATTGGAGTCCCAAAGGAAATTCTTCATTGTTAGAACAAATAATCGTAGGTATAATCTCCCAAGAGAAGGGGTTGGTTGCCCTGCACTGGACAACTTTAAGACCCAGCTTGATGGGCTGCTGGGATGTCTAATTTAAACTATATTGTTAACTTGACAGGTCAGTCTAGATGATCCTTGAGGTCTCTTCTAACCTGGTATTCTATGAATCTATGAAACTCTGAATCTTGTGGTAGAGAGGCATGCTAGCATTCATACCCTGATTGTGGTTTGCTTGGGTTTGTTGGGAGGATTTAGTACAATCTCAAGGAACCCACAATTGGATTGTGAGAGTTTCACAAATAAACATCACAGGACAGAATAATTTTGTAGTTCAGGCTTGTAATTTTAGTGAAAATAAAAGATGCTTAGAGGATGGGCTTAGTAAAAACTGTTGCCTGAAAGCCTGTTTTAGCACTCCAGTTTGGTGTGACTCCATTGATTGTGGAGGAGTTACATTCATGTCAAAACAGAATGAGAAAAGTATGAATCATGTTCTGGAATTTGTAATGCAGAAAAGAAAACTACACAATTCAAGTTGGAGTGATTTTTAGTCTAAACCCTTTCCATCAAGGGCACATTTGAAGAAATAAGGGTGTCTTTTTGTTCATAAGACTACAAGAAGTCTGGCCAAGACTAAGAGAGCATGATCTCCAAATTGTTTTTCACAAACCTGGCATGACTCTGTTCTTGATGATGCTTGACAACTACACGCTGCTAATCACTTATATTATTGTATGGTAGGGCAGGAAAATTGTTGGCTTTTCCTTGATAATTGGTCCAAAATGTTGGTATCTGTAAAGCCTGTTCAAGAAGTAATTTCAATATCTGTATTTACAGCAGAACATAAGAAGAGATACCTGCATAAGACCTTGAATTCACTCAAATGTTTCCCAAATGCATATCTTGATGTGACTACCACAGGCTTGGGAGAGTGAAAGAAAAGTACTAGACTTGGCAAAGGCCAGAATATGCATTTGGATTCCAGCATCTGCAAACCAGTTTTAGACACAGCCCAGTTTTCAAGCCAGGCAGTGTGCCTAGTCCCTAGGATTTTGTTCTGCCCGCATTCTGAGAACATGGCACATCCTAGAAGCCAAGGCAAACATGATGTTTGCTTCTGTTGGGTTATGTTTGGCTGACATTTCCTGAAGAGAAGAGCTCATGAAAATTAAAACTTAATTTTTATTGGTCATAGTAATAAGAATAATGGCAGCTCATTAGGCCAAACTGTTGCATTTAACACCCCACCCCACCCCCCCCCCCCCCCTTTGCATCACAGGGGGGACTAGAGTTTAATACTCCTATCTAGCAGAAAGTAAACGTTTATGTGAAATTGTTTTGGGAACAAACCACATATTTATTTCTGTATCTAAGAGGTCTGTGTAGGTAGCCTAGATCTTGTATAGCTACAGGAAAAAAACCCTTTCCATTACTTAGTTCTGCCCTTCAACCATTTAAAGCAGCCACTTCTCAGCATCTGGCTTCCATGGAGGATCAAACACAAGCAAGGTTGTTTCCAGTACCAGGGAAGTCAATAGAAGGGATGTCATTGTTTTTAATGAAATCATAGAATCATTCAGGTTGAAAAAGATCTTTGAAAGCACTTCTGCCCTGAGTGTGGTGGTTCTTATGAAACTCACTCGTGTAGATGCACCCTTCTGACATCTGCCCATAAAGTCACCAAAGGTAGGCACTACAGTGCTGGCCTTTGGTGTTGGGAAACAAAAGTTAAAATCTTGGTGTTATGCAAATATAAAAAAAGGCAAATAGTAAAACCTCATTCTGGTATTGTACCCCTGGAAGGGGACCACAAAATTATTAGGGTAACTGCCCTTTTTATTATTATTATTGTTGTTTTGTGGATCTGCCTTTTATTGGCAAACTTTTATTGGTTCATGGGTTTGCGTCCCTCTTTGTCACTTGGATGTATCTAGGAGTCATAATCAGTACCTTCCAGTGACTCCCATGTCATTGCTGCAAGAACCAGTAAATTGCAAGCTCTTGGCAGTAACAGTATCTGTTCCCCCTGAAAACATTGCATTATATTCCCTGGCAAAAGAGGACATCTAATGTAGCACAGATGATGTGAATTAATCCTTGAATAAGCATTTAATTTGTTGGCCGAGATTTGATTGCCCTTTTTTTGTAGCATACTAATAATGAGCATAAAAAGATTACAAGATTTGTGAATGTAGTCAGTCCTCTGGAAGCTCTGGCAGCTGGCTCAGCTTTGACTTCACTTTTTTCCCTTAATAATTAAAAACATTTCTACAAATTCAGAACCCAACTATCATAAGGGCAGTTCCAGAATAAGATTCTAAACTCCATCACCTCACTTAGCTCCTTCTAGCCATAGATGTTGAAGTAAAGTATCCTGTGGAGAATTTGTTTGTAAAATGCATTTCTCTCACAGGTCATTAGAATGGAACAGGTTGGCTTTTCTACAAACGTATGGATTAAAAGTATTGCTATAGCTGAGATTCAGGACATTGAAATTATTTCTTCTCTTGGGTAAACCTGCTTTCACTAGGCTTAACAAAGAGCACACTGCAATAGCCGATAATAAATCTCCACTACCACCACAACCCTGCAAACCATTTCTAGAATAGTATCTGAGCTGATAGAGAATGGATACTGGTAATTACATAAAGCTTTGGTTACAAATCACAGAATTTGAGTATCGACAAACTTGTTAGCAGAAAATGAGAGGAAAACTTATGGCCTTCTAGACAATGTGCCATCAGTGTATTAGCATCTTGATGGAGAGGAACTGGGAATAGAAGGAGCAATGAGAGTGATAGAGCAGTAGAAAATACAAAAGGATAATTATGAGCTTAATCCCAGAGGCAATGGGGTATAGATAAGATATTGCAGGCAATGGTTGTGTTTCATCAAAGATTTACTGGTGAAATCATTAGCCTCTGGGTCCTAGCCTGGATCCCCCTAGCACTGCATTACACATCATCCTATGACATGTAAGATCTCATGTTCCAGTTGCAGTTGAATCTACAGGGCTCTGTGTCTGCTCTCATGAAGAGAACCAGCCTTCAACTTGTCCTTCTGCACCGGGTGAGAAGGTGGGAAATCACACACTGCACCTGATAGGGTTGATGTCATGGGCAGCTTGGACAGTCCATGAGAGAAAGGGAAGTTTGATGTTTCCATGTCCAGAAGTGATCATGGCCTGAAGGAATGGGAACACAGTCCTGCCTTGGCATTTAAAAAAGGAGGTGGTGACAGGAAGATTTGCAGGCAACAGATGTGGAAGGAGAAGGAGAGTTCAGGGGCAAGGAACATGGTATTGTAGGTTCAGGTGCAAAAAGAAGGTGGCTGGAGACAAGGTGATAGGTGCTGGGCTACTTTTGAAAATGTTCTTAAATGGCTATGGTTGTAATGGTGCAAAACCACAACAATGACTTTGGTTTTTTCTCATTGTTAGTGCATGTGGCAAGCTGGTGCAGCTCAGAGCTGTGTTTCCAGCCAAGGCTCCTTTTTGCAGGGAAAGATTCTTTTCTTGAAAAGGTTTCTGTAGAGCTTATGGTAGGAGGCAGAAAAATAGTCTTGGGCTAAAGCCAAGGAGTGGAGCAAACATAGCTGGGGTTTTATTTCTGATCCAAACACAGATATATGGTTGGTAGAAGCCATTTAACCTTCCATTTCCCTTAATATAAATTTGAATAATAGCTGTCTTATACCTAAAAGGATATTGTAAAGCTTAATTCCTCGGTAAAGTCCTTTTGAGGTAAAAGCTGTTGGTGAGAGGTAGAACATGTTGAAAGCAAGGTTCACACTTCCAGGAGTGTTCTGTCTTTGTATTTTAACTCTACCCCAAAGGACATCCATGTTTTGATGTCTCTGCTCCTGTTTTACAATGTTTGTGAAAGTGCAGTGTTCGCTGTTTCACTGGCTAAACTCATGTGACAAGGTCAGATGGCTTCTTGTCTGATCCAGAAACGACACTGACTTTAACAGCAAACTGCAGCAAACGCAAACCATGGTATCATGTGCAGATTCCCCAACTTTGTAGCAGAGTGCTCCTGTATGAAACAGCTAGATCCACAGCATTCAGCTGTACCTGAAAACACTGAGGCAAAAGTAAACAGTGCAACTCTTTTACAGAAGTAGGGCACATTTTACCCATTCCCTGGTGAATTTCTTCTGTCAGAAAAATTCTGCATGGTTTTCAGAGATGCTGAGCATTCACGTTTGCTTTTGTTGCCAATGGAGAAGCCATTCATTTCTTTTCTAATTGGCTTCTAGTGAGAAACTGCAAGAAAGATAAATGCAATGAGACTGTGATTGGCACAGACTGACATGATGCAGAAAATCTTAAACTTTTAGATGATTATTTTTTTTAATGTTAAAATTAGCATTTTTCTTGTTCATCATGTAGTCCTCTTTATTCTACGGAATTGGAGGGGAAGGTGGAAAGTAAGGGTAATCCAATTTACATTATGCACTTTGTTTTGCATGCTTTGCAATGTTATATTCACCATGTACAGGACTCACTCAGAGCTCTGTCCTCCTCAAGTGTGACTACTAAAGTAGTCACAATGAGTCTCTGCTGTGTGTTCAGGAGTGTTCATTTGCCCCTCATATTAGGGGCTAATCCCCTCAATAGGTAAGAGAAGCAAACTGAGCCAGAAGGAAGCATTCTAGTTCTGGTTATACAAATGGGAGAGAGGCCCCAAAATGACATGATGTGCTTGTGTTTGTGTGGATATATGTGACGGAGCTGCACTATAACGTATAACCCCCAGGACACAGCATTTTTACTGCCATTTTAACTTCTCCACAAGAAGGAGCCCTTCTTGTTCTCCCCTGAAACCTCAGCAATGGCTGATAGTTTTAAGTCATTGCTCAAACAGGTCAATTAAATTCCAGCTATCAGAATTTATTTTGTTATTAGTAGAGCTGCTGAGTGTTTCTCTGGAATTCCATTTCTCTCTTCATCTCCCAGGGTTTGCTGTGTGCAGTTATGTATCCCTTAAGTTTTCCTTGAAAACTCAGATTCATTCAGTTCCATGAATGCACGATTCACAGAGGAGCTGACACATTTCATTAAGCTCAGCACATTGCGTAGGGGCTTGGCAAAGAGTTCCTGGGCTTTATTCAACCCAGACACACCGTGTGACCAGCTGTCACAGGCTGGGTTGTAAAATTAGAATAAAACCATAAAACACAGTTGAGGGAATGACAAAAATTGTCCCTCTCTGGGGACAGCACTTTGAGCTGTGACAAAAGATTTACAGAGCACATCAGACACAGACACACAAAAGCTTTGTGCAAAACTCATCTGGTTTCATTTTTATGCTTGAGGATTATGCCATGGGTAAGTGCCTATGTATAAAGGATTCACCTTGTTCTAGCTTCAGCACAAAGTCCTGCTTTTAACTTTGCAGGTTTTGGTGGAACAGCGTATCCTTTTAACCAGCCTATGAGGTTTAGAAACAACCTCTAAAAACACAGCATCTTGCTGGGCCACAGTGTAAGAAGGGAGAGTTACGCAGCCCATTTCCACAAAGGAACTAAAATTTGTTTGTACTTATTAAATCTGCCATAACCTGTCTGAGAAAAGCAAGCATGCTGGTTGTCTCAGTTTTACAGAGGTCTTCTTTCCACTCCCATCTCAGGAGGCAGCACATCATGGGATTCCTCATCATACAGATGATGGGTATGGCTTTTGGGGCTACTCTGGCCTCAGGGCTGTAAAGTGGCCCAATCCCAAGCAATATAAAGCTATGACCTCTCCTCTTGACTTCATAGAAAAAGTATAGATGGGTGTTTATCATTTATTGCATAGGATGCAGGAAAGAAGGATCTGCTCTGCAAGTGTTTTGGGCATTATAGAGCTTGTGATACTTGATCAAACGGATAAAGAATCATTAAGGTTGAATTCTAGGACCCTCTACTTCATTTGAAGGCTATATTGGAGGTAACGAGGGATTGATTTGTTTGAGAATCTCTTTTGGGATGTCAGGTGGAACTTTTGACTGTCTGAAACAGGAATCTCCACATTAAAGATGTATGAGGAAACGGTGACCTCAGTGAATTGGCCACAAACAGCAAGTGAGTAACTGAGTATGGACAAAACTCCTCTTTCCTGACTTCCACCATTGCAGGTTCGCTATCAGGTGTTGTTTTTATTGTTACTGTTAGGTAGTTGCATGTAGGTCACAACTTTGGTAGAAAACTATTTGGCGATCTAAAGGCACTGACAGATGACTTCTATAGATGCTAACAAAATTAATCTATCTCCATCTAGTAATGAGGCATGTAACACTACAACTAGAATCTGTTCAGTGCCTGCTGTTTACCTTGATTCACGCCAGTTTATAAAATAGGTTAAGCTGTTTCCTTTCTGACCTTGTTCTCCATGTGGGAGCAGTCTTGTTTAATGAAAAATTTCCAAATGAAAATTCCTGTTCTGAGGCTCATTAATCTCTTTATGATTAGAAGGTGCAATTCTATGACAGAGCTGAATCCTGACTAGTCTGGAACAGAGATAGTAGCAAAAATGTAAACAGTGAGGAAACGTACTGTGCATTAAGCTCTTATTTAAGAGCCACACATAACACAGGATAGAAAAACAGCACCTTGAAGGTATTAACAGGCATCTGCAATGACTTTTTTCCATACAATGCTATCTGTTGCATTCACCTCTTAGTACTGGGTGAGCATGTTAAAAAGGCAGAAAGATGAGGCTGCTGAGGTATGTCAGCACGGTAAATAAAGGTTTGGGTTTAAGTCTGTTAAACTTAAGAATCACATCAGTTCTCTGTTCTGGACACTAGCATAGCCCTAGTAGTGGAGATGAGAAGTCCCTGCATCCTTCATAACAGCACTGGTTCTGTTCATGGATAGATGGATGAATTTGGGCCTGATAAAGCCTCAGCAGCTTGGTTTGTGTAGGTATCCTGCATTTTGACCTTCCTAATCATAGCATAAATGCTTTGAGTCTGTTTCACAGCAGAGTTTATTAGTCTAATCACACATGATTCAGTGCATGGGATCAGATGTGGCTTTTTGCAATACACAAACCCCACGTGTAGCGTTGTTTTGTTCATGAATTATTTAAACAAAACACCTCTGACATTGGAAAGTGATAGGCTGCTACCAGGACACAAAGAGAGCATCCTGAATGCAAGTGTGGGTCTGATAATATGAGAAAAACAGAATTATGATTTTGGGGTTTTAACAAACATATTCATAAGGAGGTGGTGATATTCACCAACTCACAGGAAAAGACACAGGAAAAAGATATCTGGCATTTCCCCTTATTTCTGTGAATGTTCTATAAATCCACAGCACAAGATATCTATTTTTAATATTTATTATAAGAATAAATGTCAGGTACAGTTCTCCTGCAAATCATGAGGCACACTGACATGCACACAGAGACACTTCTTCCTGAAAAGCAATGGGATTTCACAGCCCTTTTTTTTTTAATATTAGCTTTTTCCTTTGTTCCTCCTTATTCCAGCTGAGGATCTAAGGAACAAGTCTGTTTGTCAAGGCAGGTTTTTGTCTGAAGTGGAATGTGACCAGCCTTCCCAATGAAAGGCTTTTAAATGGGCTGCCGGGGAAACTCACAGCAAACTGATCTTACTGCAATGGTAAAAGAGTGGCTCTGGTGTAACTGGCCTGGTCAGGCAGATACACAGGAGAGAAGGTCTCTGGAGGGAGCTAGGCCAGCTGGAGTGTCCTCTTGACTGAGCAAATCGTAAAGGGAGTCCTTATTCTTCTGGGAAGAAGTTGTAGGATTGGCTCTGCTCCCAGCCTCTGGGAAGAGAGATGTGTCTGTGTCAGGGAGAGTGTTTTGTCCCTAAACCCTCTGTGATGTGACTATGCTTGCACTGTAAGGGGACTAGGGGAGACAGCCAAAGTGAGAGCTGTCCTGAAATCGCTTCAACTGCAACAATCAGGATCCAAGACTGAGGATGATCATTGTACCTTTATGCAACTTTTTTTTCCTCTCCTTTGCTTGTTCTTTGCTCTCCCAGCTTTTGCAGAAAGTTCCTCAGGCTTTGCCTTTTGCTGTCCATTTGCAGCTCTTTATTTTTTCAGGAGGTGTTTGTATTGATTCTGATATACCAAGTGGTTATTGGCATCAACTGACCCAATATTAGGCACTTTTAAGTCAATAAAGCTGCTGCCTGTTGTGCACAGTATTGCATCACATATAGATTCGGGCATTTTGTTTGCATCTTCTGAGGCATCTTCCCCAAACAGGTGATCAATGCAATTTTCTCTTTTAGCAAATAATATCCTAAAGAAAAAAGGGAAATGCTAGTGCTGCTGAGTTCCCTCGGGTTTTCATATCCTGGAGGGCCCCTCACCAAGTAAACGGCTACAAGGCTGGGCAGCAGAGTTGATCTTCAGAAATGCAAGGGCTTAAGCCTTTTAAATGCAAATTGGTGTTTCTGGGAGCTCATTTCACAGAAAGAGCTCACATGAAAGCAATATCTTTAAGTGCATGCAGTTTTTAAAATCTGCTATCTTGAACGGTGATTTAGCATTGGCAATTGTCTGGTGATACAACAATTACCTCGTTTTCCTTGGCAGTGTTTGTTTTCTTCAGAATGAAAATAAATCGCATTTCTGTTAGGCAGGGATACACCAGACTCAACGTGGAATACAGTGAACTTACCGATTTCTAATGGACTTTGGAACTGGACTGCTTTCTGAAGTGAGAATCATCACTAGCACTAAAAAATTCTTGAATTTATCAAGAGCAGAATTGAATCTGAAGTTTTTAATACAGAGAATGATAGATTCCATGTGACTTACCAGTTACTGCCTAGGTAGTAGTCCCACTGGACAGAAATCATAGGCACAAACATATTTGCCCAGGCCTGTGGTGGGAGTAAGGTGTCCCAAGATGTACAGATACCACTGCAGCCCCCTGAGGCAAGAACACAAATCAAGTTAGGGACATACATGGGAAGCCATCAGCCACATCCATCATTCATCTTATTGTTTCTGTACATCAGTCTTCCCATCTGTAGTCTGGGAATAAGAAGCCCTATACTTCTCAAAACTCTTGTGAAACTTCATGGATGAGAATTTATAGGATAATTTGAGGGCCTCTGGCAATGAGGTGGCATATTATCATTAGAGAACCCAGCCAGATACTGAGTTAGTGTATGGACCACAAGGACCGTAGTCTGACTGAGATACTATACGTAAATTTAAATCCATCCCATAGTCACTATGTTTGCAGAGAATGGCTGTTTTCCTTTTCATCTGCTGTTCTTCAATGGGTTTCCAGCCTTTGCTAGCCTGCCTTTGTGAAATGAATTTTCCCCATTCAAAAGCAGCAGTGTTTTATTTTTGTTTTAGCTGTGCTTGGGAATGCAGAGCAATTCAATCAAGAGGAAAATACACCATGAAAAGCTCTGAAAGCCCTGAGGTCAAGGATCTGAAGTTACCCACAATATTAATGACAAACCAGTAGCTGTACCATGGCAACGGACAGAAGAATATGTGGCCTGGAAACCATAAGTAGTGTGGGGCTTTGAAAGAGCACAACCGGGAGAAAAATGGAAATTACATGATGTTCTCTCTGTTCTGTGCTAGGACAGCCATGTACGGTCTAATCCCTAATGTTGGCAAGTCCAAGACTTTCAAGTAGGCCCTGTAAGAGACAGAGAAAGGAGTTAGAGCTAGAATTAAACTGTTGAAAAGGGTTTTTTAGAGGGGGAAAGATTTGGTGGGAGCAAATTAAATGAAGTTCCTTTAAAAAAAAAAAAGGATGCTGATGCTATGGGATCTCCATGCCTGGATTCTCCTCTGGGGTTTCCTGCTGGGTCACTCAAAAAACAAACAGTGGTTGTGGACTTGATTAGAAATATGAACCTCAGCTCCTTTGCCAGAGCTAGGAACTGCTGGCAATAGGTTGTGTTGTTGCCTTCAGAGTGGTGTTGAGTTTCCTAACTAAGAAGCAGAGAGATTTTTTCCAAAAATGCCTCTAGATAGAATTAGCTGGTTATTATTTACTTTTGCTAAAAGGTTATGTTTCTATGACCATCTCTGCTGGCTTGTGGTATTGAGACAATAAACAGCTGAAGACTCAGTGGCCTCAGCTATCCAGATCACACATCACATGTTGGTGCTAAGGAGCAACAAATAAGGCAGGGAGAGATGCAACTTTCTTCCTCTATACAGCCTGGCAATAACTAAAGTTCCTGTGCTTCTAAGTGTGAGAATTATACCAGAAAAAAAGCCAAATGACCTAGTGGTGGTCCTGCATTCTTATCTGCACATGAGGCACTGATGGGAGAATTCTCTTAGAAACGTAGAATGCTGTTTTACCTTATGGAAACCCATGTCTGCTGACTGAGCACTGTGTCACTCACCCACTAACCTACAGTTAGTTCACACCAATTTGTGGTCTAATTCAGGCTTTGACAAACCTTTTATGCTCAGCCTAAACTTCAAGTGGAATAGAGCAGCATCATGGCTTGAAATCAGTGCTAGCAGTTGAAACAGTTTATTATTCTGCACAAATGCCCTTTTTGCTCATTCCTTTGGCTGTATTAGAGCTCTGTACAACCACACACTTAGTTTTGTATGTGTGTGGATTCTGTTTCTTTTTTTTAAACCAAGCCCCTACTTTTCAGAACACCAGCGATGTAGATAGTGACTGAAAACCAGATCATGGCAAACTGGATCACTGAACATCCCACAGTTCTCTGTTGCTGTAACATCTGTTGCTGTAGGTTTTGTTGTGTATGCTTGCAATCAGATGACCTAATTCTTTTTGTGTGACCAGGGAGCACACTTCAGCAGGGAAAGTACTAAGAATTGAGGATAGCTCTGTGCAGGAGTCTGTCTGTTGGAACTAGTTGGCTAGAGGAACTCAATTGCAACAGCTGAATGAGAAGAGAGAAAAGAATCTCGTAAGGCTTTGGGAAGAAAAAAAGGAGGCAATTTCACTTGGAAAAGAAAAGGAGAAACAAAGCAGTGCAGCATGACTTTGTGGAAGAACAGTAAACATCAGTGAGAGAGTGGGCAAGGGAAGGAAAACCATCTGAAACAGATGAAGAAAAAATAAAATACCCTGGATAAAAATGAGAACTAGAGAAGCAGTGAAGTTATTGCTTAGAATGCTGCAAAGAATTGCTTAACACCTAAAATATGCCCAGAAGACCCTTTTGATGCTGTGAAAGGCAGTAGCTCAGGACGTGTTGAATTTGGAACAGGAAGGCTGTGCAGCTTCTGGGCACTCTGGTGAGCAGTCTCCTTTGAAGCCCTCTTTGATCATTTGGCGAAAGCTGGGATTAAATGACGGAAGGGAACAGAAAGTTCAGCTAAGACATGTGGCCAAGAAATGTGACTATTTTCTTCAGTTGGGTGACATTTCTTGGGGACATTTTAATTTCTTGCTCAGTATAGTGTTCAGTAGCTACTCAGCTGACTTGAGTATTTTACTTGTGAACATGTGAGAGTTGTATCTTTACACATCTAATCCTTGTGGTGCTGTAGTTCCAACCATATGGCAAACAGAAATGAGATGAAATAGCTAGTCACTATTATTTTCTGTGGGTATTCTACTTTCCAAAATTATTTTAACAGCTTTTCAGCTGCCTCCTTTGCACTGCTACTTTTATCCTCGTAACTAGTTTGAATGTCTAATATGGTTGTGAATAGATAGAAGTGGAGATTAAGAGTGATGGTGAAAAAAGGATGTGTGTGACCAGGGAGAGCTGGACTTCAGTTTGTGCAGAATTATTGTGTGAACTAGTGTCTGCAGTGCAGGGATGTGCAGGGATGTGCTCTGGGGTCCTTCTCCCTTTTTTTATCTGGCCAGAAATTGCTGGCAGCAAGATGTAGTTTCATGAAAGGTCTGCAGGAATTTGGCATCTGCTTAGTCCAAATGAGCAGGAGAAGACTCATGGCCAGGTTTGAGGTAGACAAAGAAGTGTTGTCTACCTCAAATAGTTCAACCTCAATAGTTCTACCTGAGGTTGGCTGTTCTGAGTGATGAGAGCCAATCACTGGAATCTTGTGGGAGAACTTGCTCCCATTGCAGGGGAGCTGATGGCAAAGGTAGGTGGAGAGAAGGAGCTGGATTTGTCCATGCAAGTCATTGAACATTATTAGCATAAGGGATGCCCCCATCCTTTGGATACCCTCAATAAAATATTAAACTCTAGGAAAGGTGTTTGAATATTCCTGCAATGCTGGGAGTGGTACTGGCTGGCTACACTGAGAGACAGATGCAATGCTAATGCTGCTGGGTGGAAGGAGGAAGGCAGCAATAACGGATACCCCATCTTGTGTGACTTTCTAGACAGTTGCAGAAAAGTGGGGAGATTGTAGCTTCCTTATCCTCTTGTACTAGTGCTTTGTCTGAGCATTCTTTTGATAGTCAAACCAGATACTGAAAACTGTGAGCTACTCTCTTTCCTCTAAAATGGCCCAGATGTTGTGCTTGGACTAAGGAACTACAAATCTGTCTCCCTTAGTACTGTCTTGATACTTCTCTATGTGGTTAAGTGCCTCTGGAGGCACAGCTGCCTCTTGAGTACACCACCTCATCCACTTATCATATCACACAGCCAGCACTAGAGGCCTGTATGGTTCTTTAGGCTTCTCTCTGGCTTCAGACCTGGAAGTAAAGCAGGAGGGGGCTAAGCCTGCTATCATTGAACACACAGCCCGATGCAAACACACACTAGAGCAGTGAGACTGCAGTGGAGCTGATCTCCTTGCCTATGTGTCGTACTCTCAGGCTTGCAGAATGATACAGTTTGTCTTGTGGGTTTTGGCTATGCAAAACTTTTCTGTGCGTGGTGGAAGGTTGGCCACTGCTACTCCAGCTGTTCATAAAGTGATACGTGTCAGAGGCAACTCTGCATGTAATATCAGAAACAGCAGCTACAGATGGAAAATCACCAAAGTGCAAGTCGTACTGACATACTTAATACTTGACATCAGATTCCTCGAAAAAGATCCTGAAGAATCTGGGAATGGTGGCACATGATGGATTATTTCTGTCTTGGCCTGTCTCCTCCATGCAGCTTATTTTTGTCAGCCTCTGCTCCTCTTGACAGCTGGAGGGATGTGGAAATGCAGCTCATCTCTCGTTGCCTTTACTATTTCTGTTCTGCTAACAGGCTGGCGTAAGTCTGAGTGTGACACACGTGAATGTTGATCATATGTCCTAAGGTGACAAAGTCCTGGAGTACAGTCTGCTCTGTTCTTTCCAGCAAGGATGCAAAAAATAATCATGCATGTTTGTTGGAAGAGGAAGGCATGCTAAAACTCCAGCCATTACGTTTCTTCAGAGTTTGTAAGCAGCTATGCACCAAGAAAAACAGTATACTATGGGTTATAGAGAAGAGGTAGACTTAAATCTCAGCTTCTGATCCCTGCCAATATGACCTGCAAAGGCTGCTTCTAACTCTTGCTAGGTCACTGTGGGGCATATTATGAGTTCTTCCATCACCACTTTTCCACCAACCCTGTTGTTGCAAGGTCACATGTAAACATTGTTGGGCTGTACTTGCAAACTTGCGTGCCCTGGGTGCCAGGTCCTCTGCAAGGCTCTCAACACTGTGCAAGTGTGGGGTGAGACACAGGGAGAGATGCTGTTCTGTGTAATCACAAGATTAGGGCACAGCCTGTCATATGGTCAGTGCTTTGAGCTCCTCAGCTGCCAGATCTGACAAGAGAGGTTTTTACCCTGGGCTCAGTTGATCTCACTTTTAGTATGAGAGGAATGGCTTAAGCAGCTTCTTTCAGCCTGTTTCCAAAAGTTCAACAATTCCACCAACTCCATGGAGTTCTTTATACTTCAGCTTTCTCCCTTTAAGAACACAGCAGTGGGAAATCACCTATCCCAATCCCAGCCCAAAGCACAGATTCGAAAGCCATGCAGAGCCCCAGCAAAGCTCTTGGATGATTCTGCATTTGTAGTGAGTCAATAACCAAGGCTGAGGCCAAGTTTGTAGTGACATTTCCACTCCAGGTCCAAGTTTTCTTTTAGAGTGTGATGTTTATGTAACTTGGGTGTGCTGGTGGATAGACTCACCCAGCTGAGGCAGTATGTTGCCTATTTGTACAGTTAATTCTGGTATCAGCATTAACTAGGAGTCCTCTCAATAACATTGAGTTCTCATTTTACTCTGCCTAGTAATTTATTTTAGGTGCTGGGATTCAGTGAAGGAGTCAATCCATCTTTAGGCACATTCTTTACAGGATAGTGCATTTTGTGGTAGAGATCCCAGGGCAGTAATGACATGTGGGAAGAGCAATTTCACCCGAGGATTTTCTGAATCTCACTTAGAAGGAGCAGAGTAAAAACTTTGCTGGCTTCCTGCTTTGGAAAAGGAGCGGAACTCACTGCAGAGGCCTGTGTTCTGGGCACTGGGGCCAAATCTGTTCTGTCAGTGAATCTGCTGTCCTAACACGTGAGACCTCCTAGCTATGCAAAGGGCACAAGATGAACCATTAGCTCTTGCAATAGTTCCAAAAAAAAAGAGCAGAAGTCCTGTGCTGCTTGTTCACAGCCTTCCCAGTGTTTGCACAGGGGAAGTCGAATGCCATTCCTTGGACATATTGTTTCCCAGGAATACCTGCCAAAGAATGCCTGATGCAAAAAATAAACCATGGCAAATGCAGTCTGTTTCCATTACTGTATGGGGAATGACTGGCTTATGTAAATGTGCTGCCTGAAACCACTGCAGAGATCACATATAAATACTGCTCTGTGGAATGTGCTGGAAGCATAGTTGACATTTTTGTGGCTGATGAAAAAACAAAGCCCATTATCACTCCTAAAGTTTGCCCTTTCTGTGCGTGTTTGTGTATATTAAAGGCTCTGAGTTGAATCCTGATATTCTGAGTCTATTTTTACTTGGTTGCTACTCAGGCAAAACTTTCATTGACACTAATTGGAAAGTTGCCTAAGTAAAGGGCACTGCAGGGATTGAGAAGCTGGCTGCAACTTGGCTTGATTTTTATTTCTGAAATACCCTTCATTGAGATTTTTCTTTACATTCTATATACTTACTAACACAAGTTTAAAGCTACTCCAGATTTACACTGCACCACTGCAGCTGAATAGTTTTGCTCTGCATTTGGGGTAGGTGTCCCATGTTTCTGTGGGTCTGTATTTTGTAGGACTTTTCCTATGGAAGGGGTGAAGTTACGTGCGTGAAGCCAGCCAGATGGCTGTGGAGCTGTGCTGACTTGCACTGGCTGTAGATCTGGCATGCACAATGTTTATCTTCTTCCTTTTTTACCTTCCATCCTTCATCATTGGAGGCATTTGGAGTTTGATGGCAGTGATTCAGATGAGTCCTCTCCAATCTCAAAGCTCTCCCTACTTTATTCTTTGTAACCTGCTGCTGCCAAGCTCATTCTCTCTGAGCCACCTCCACTATCTCGTGCAAAGGCAGCAGGTTGTTATTTGGCATGGAAGGCACCACATGAAAAGCATGCAGGGAAGGACTGGCTTGTGGAGGGAAACGCATATTCAGCAGATTAAACGGTCCTCTGGCAGTGCATTGACAATGTCTGCCAGGTGGGAGTTCTGAACTGGGGGCAGTCAGAAAGGAAGATATATTTCCTTCTATAATTAGCTTGTTCAGGGAGGGGTGTTATTTATTTTATTTTAGACCTGCTAAAATCATGCACTTGCTTCTTGGGAAAGATTTGCTTAGAGGAAAACCAGATGAGTCCGTACAGGACAGGTGGTGCTGCACAAAAGGGTAGCAGAGAGGTATCGTGAAAGGAAATGGAGAAGTGAGTGAGAAATGAGGATGCAGAGAGAGAATGTGTCTGATGCAGACTCAAGCAAGTCTGTGAGGAATGATGTAAACCATTCCCTTAAGTGGGCAGGGGAGCTTGTGGTACGTGAAAATTGTGTCAACAGGAAGAACTCATGTAGTGCACAGGGTTTTTCTGTTCTCTTCAATGGCACTAATGAGAGTTGTCAATTTTCAGCCACTTAATGGACACAGTCAAAGGCTTTGTTCTTCCTCTCCATTTTCTGAGTTCCAGTTTCCTGGTGCTACCACTCAACATTGTTCGGAGTTTGGGAACCTGGGATCAATATACCAAATACATTTCTTAACACCTTCTATGATGCACCATATGTTTTAACTAATTGGGTCATTTTCTAGCTATTCCCAGAGAAGGTGGGTGAGTCATGGAAAATGAGCGATGTTCTGATTAAAGCTAGGTTTTGCTACTTGGAAAAATGTGTGAAAGTTACCAAGGGCTTTTTACTGTTTCTGCAAAGAATAGATTCTCAAATTGCACTGACTCTTAGAACCCACATTCCTATTTGTTGGTATCAAGCCTCTGAACCCCTTCAGAGAAGAGGTTTGTCCACGTTATGTTCCCAAACCCATTAATTGTGGGTACAGAGGGGTGGCATCCTGCCAGCACAACTTTTGAGTGGAGGTGTTGAATAGCTTAGTAAGTAAAGAGGTTGGCTGTTCTGAGTGGAATATGGAGCTCTCTGAGGACAGCAGAGTGGAGACCACTGTGCTGAGGTGCTCCTGATGAATATTTATCAGCACTAACTTAATGTTCTGCAAATGTAATACATTTTAAATGAGTTGTAAATAGTGCTCATTATCTGTACAGAAAGTTTACCCCAAGAAATACATTTGTTTGACTGATGTTAATTTCGATGCTGATGCAAGGTTAAAATGGATGCCCTATTTAAGCCTAAGCTTGTATCGATTATGTGAGTAGAACAAGATATTTTCTTTTTGTCAGTCATCTCTAAGGTCAGAGTTTAGGTTTCTTACTCTGATATGACAGAGGCTATTGGGCCAGACAGCTGTTCAACTACAAAAAGATAGATTTGTCTTCAAATGCTTGCTTGCCTGAGCAGCATGCTGCCTTTCTTGGGATATCAGCAGAAGCAGTAAAATGCAAAAGCCCCTTGTATTACAAGCCTTATCATGAGATTGTTGATTGACTATTTAGGAAACCAACAGGATGGAGTCGTTTGGATATTTTTGCATAAGAAACCTCTCAGGTTTCTCAGATTCATTCATTGCTAGACATAATATGTAATTGCAGTTAGGCAAAATATCATTAGCCATTAATTAATTCCCTGTTAATGATGAAGGTAGAACTGAGTTACCACTTGTGTCTTATTTCGTGCTTTGTACCTGAGATTTCAGAAGAGTATCCCTGAAATACCTCTGTAAAGCTGGCAAAGTATGACTTTCCTAGAGCTGGATTGTTGTTGATACAACCTGAGCAATGGGTAATGGGACTTTGGTTTAGTTTCTAATGTTACACAGCACTTGAAAATGTTTAAGTGACCTCCAGAAGGCTACCAGGATTTAATGAGTTACTCAGCCTGGATGATTTTCTTGCTTTGGGGATGGACAGCATGATGCTTTGTATGCAGCTGAGAAGTTCTGAGGGCTTTCACCAGTGCATATTTCTGCTTCCTATTTCAGGGAGCGAAAGATGGGCACTCAAAGCAGCAGAGAGCTAAAGCATTTCACATGGGGTGATGCACATATCACAAGGTCTCCTCCCTTTTCAGGGCATATCTATGCAGATGGGAACAGGCAGAACTAAGCTCTGCTTCCCAATCTCCTGGTCCATGCTGCATTCCTGGTCTGGGTGAGCGTAGGTGCATTAGCATAGTACAGGGACAAAACTAATACTTCCTGCTGCATGTCACAAAGATGGGCAAGGAGAAAGAGTACTTACCTCTTTTCGTAGACAGTGGCACACCTAACCCCTTTACAAGGCACAATGAGAAGGATGTCTAGGAGTGTGGGCAGCCCAGGAACATAATTGTAACTACCTCTGCTCTCTGTATTTTACTGCAGATTCCTGAATCATTTGGTGTGTGAAAGCACCAGTAATTAAGAAGGCATCCAAAGTGAGTAACTTTGTTTTGCTTTAAGTTCTGGTTCAGTATGATCTTACCTTGTGAAGCTTCTTTTTTTAGTGTTTACTGGTTGGGACAAGATACTGAAAGGAAAGTTAGATGCAAGACTTCAACTTCAAATCCAAATTTTCATGTCCTTGAGGAAATATGAGAGAACAACTGCTTTGCATCATGGGCAAATAACCTGATTAATAACCCTCAAAAAATTACTTTGCCTTCTTATATTACCTCATTAAAAAAGCTTTCTGATAGAATGGCAGGCTGAATCTCACAGACTAGTTCTACAGTAAAAGACTGTCAGTGTGTATACATATACTCATGGTACACCTTACATATTCAGGTGTAAGGATCCACATAGAACTTCAGAATCCAGTAAGCCTAAATGCATGTGAGATCCTGTTCTTTATGATTTGTCAACAGGGATCACGACTGTGTCTGCAGAAAGTTCATTATGTTGACTTTACATGCCTTTTTGTAAACCACAGCTGAAGGCCACAAAATCTACAGCAGGCTTCCTCCAAGTCTGTCATTTAGGCAGACCATCCCAACATTGCTGCAAAGTCATGGCTGTTTGGGAAGCAACATTAACTACAAACTGACACTTGAGATGAATAAATTCACTTTGTCCCGTACTGGAGAAAAATCACCAGTTGTCTTTGGGTATGAGGATTACTTGACAACAGGCTTGTGACTGCTCTATGTTATTTCCTGATCTTCTTGCCTTGATTTTCTGTTCCTTTCACTCTATAACAGAAGATGGTCTTATCACGTAGCTTTGAAAAGAACTAGTGATGTAATGGAGACAAAATCACAGGACTAAATGGCACGATTCGTAGATTATTAGTTATTAAGACTAGAAGGTACCTTTATGACTAGAGCTGTGTAACACAGGCTAAAAAATCACACCCAAAAATTTGTGAAGCAAGTCCTCTATTTATACGGGAGCTATGAGGATATATTTTAGAAGAAGCGTCTTAATTTAAATTACAACGGGAAGTCTCTCTGATTACAGTAATTGCCATTAAACAACGATATCCCTCTACCCCCAGACTAAGCGCTCAGAGCCCAACTATAAAATGGTCAGTATATACTGCACACTCTTAGAGGAGGAGAATTTCAAAGTAGAGTTTCATAGAGTAGATGCAATGAATTGACCATAAATAATCAATAAGAACTGCCCATTGAAAGGTGGGAAAGGAGATGGTTTAAGCTACATTTTGCTGATGTTCAGGAGGCTGTTTCAAGTCATCCAGATTGGGCTCTGTTGTAAGTAGAATAGCCTACTGTTCATTTTGAGATGCAGATTCTTTAGGCACATTGAGATTGCTCCAATCCAGACCATGGACTTGTAGGGGATCCACAAGTGTGCTTGAAGAGTAAGTGCAAAGAACATCTCTGTACTGGGCAGAAAAGGCCTGAGGATATTTTGCCATGGAGTGGGATTTATCCTTTTTCAGACAGAGGTATGATGTACTTAAAAGCAAAAGGGAGGACTGGACATCAGATGCTTCAGAGCCTGACTCTGCCAGATTTTTTCATAAAAAATACTGGATAGCCTCAGGTCACTGAGTGTGAAAGCCAAAGGCATCCAGCACACAGCAAGATCAGCTTCTTAATTGGAGTAGTGGTGCGTGTTGGGCAAACTTCCTCTGCCTCAACCAAGGAGGAAGCAAGAGACTTCTCTAGGCATCTCTTGTATTCTGAGACACTTACTCTGTATTTGTCTATGCAAGTAGTTTGATCCTCTGAACAGGAAACTTCAGACTTAAAAGAAAGAGAGTGTAAGCTCCTAAGGTGCCTCCATTCACAGCCTCATCACTTGGCAAAGTGCTCATCCCTCTCACAGGCTGCTCAGAAGTGTTGGCAGTTTCTGATAGCTCATTTACTGGGAGTGTGCCTGACCTTTAAAAGCTTCATGTACAATTACCTCTCTGTGCCACTTTCTGTTCATCAAGTATCACAACAGCCAACAAGGCAGCACAGCTGATGAGGATGTTTCAAGTCAAATGACGTAGCAAGAGGGTAAAAAAGACATGTGGGAGCTCACAAACCCATGTACAAAGTAAGAAGTACTGATTAGGAGTATTCATTCACATCTCTCATTCAGCTTGCCTGTAGGTCATAACAACACCCCTTTTTTAATTTTTTTTTTTACCACTGCTGTTGTGGTTGGGGATCTTTAGGGCAAAATACATATAAATATGTCTATTGACCCCAGTGACTATCTTCACATCATTTGCAATGACATTGCATGAATAACTGATGGCATAGTTCCTGTGTGCTATTGATTAGCCAATGACTGAACCATCTACCCAACCTTTGAAGACGAAGTGTTGAGTGTTTATGGTCATCATTATAATTCTGTCCTTCAGTTTCATGGAGAAGAGCCAGCACTGGAGCTCCAACTCCAGCCCCTCCAAACATAGGTGTTATTTGGAAGTTGATCCATGATAGGGTTCCTAGTGTAGCAATTCTTTATAATTGAATGAATACCTCCCTAGGTGTGCCTATGGTGAGATCAATCTCTGACCTCACTGGAATCATTGGGACTTTTGCCAGTGGCTAGAGTTGGAGACAGAAGTGTGGACTTGTGAGATTCAAGATAGGATTGTATTTACAACGTAATCTTACCTCCTTACGAAAGTTTGGACAGAGGGAGGAGGTGTTCCTTGGTTAGTACCTTTTCCTAAGGACCTAAGTAGAAGCAGCTAATTAAAAATATTTTCAGTGTCTTGTTCTCAGGTAATGGTGAAAACTTTATGGCATCCTGTGCCATCTTCTACCACTGAAGTGTAAGCATCCCATTTACTGCATGTTCCCACTACAAGTAGTTTAGCAGGTCAACCCATAATTTCTGGAAAAGTGTAATGAATTTTATTCTCTGAAGGATATGTATCCCCAGAGCCGGAAATGTCCCTCAGAGAGCAGAATTTCACTCTTCGGGGAAACTCGTAAGGTCAGATAAGGGTTGTAGTCCTTCTTGGGACTGTGTTATTTTGAGGGCTTCAGTCTCTTCCTTTGATGGCTGCAGTCAGCCTTATCCAGCAGCATTGTCCTGCTTAGGGATGTGAGATGTTATATTATGTATGTCAAGGTAAAAACAATATACCCCCCTTGTCACAAAGTGTTGTGAAATGCATGGGGAGCCAATCACTGTTAATTAAGATTAGGCCAAGAACATTGTCTCCCCCCCCTTATCTTTGGACCTGGGGTCTCACCAAGAAGTGCAGACGTGAACAAAGAGGAAGCTGTTAGGAGGGGATCCTTTGAAGTGATAATATGTATGAAATAAGGTATAAAATGTTGCTGCCTTTTACTCTAAGTGTGCATGTTGGTGGAGTGACTAACTCTCCACACACCCAGTGCTGCTTGCTCATCCCTTATTATCACAACCAATAAACATTTTGTATTTTATCAAAGATTTGGGTGGTCCATTGGTTCATTCCTAACAGGGACAAATCAGATTTCTTTTCCTGAGAAAGCCTTGTATTAAGGTGATACTTTTCTTCTTCATGTTGGTACACAGAGGCTGGAGGTGGAAAGAAAAAAGCCAAACATAGTGTGGCTGTCAGCCATGCACCTGCCAAAACACACTCTCAGCACTGGGAATGCAAGGAGCCAATATCAAGCCCTTGCCAGCTGCAGTGCGGCTGCCGAGAAGCACTTTCTGCTTGAGCTGCTGAGGACCACAGAATCACAGAATTATTGAGGGTGGAAAGGAACTCTGAGGTCGTCAAGGCCTATTACAGTGTGGAGATGCTTGCTGTGACCACAGTCCTGGGTTCTGACATCCAGCTTGCTCTCTGCCACACTGAACCATGTTAGTTTGCCTCTTCCCAACTCTACACCAATGAGTGCAATGATGTTAATTTATGGTGATTTTTGAACTTGGGAATTAGTTTCTAGGAGAAATAGTACACAGAAATGAATGTGTGAAGCAAATGTCTGTACTACTTTTTGGTTTAGGTTGGACTGGATGGTCTTTAAGTTCTTTTCCAGCCTCATCATTACTGTGATACTGTGATACTGTAACTCATATGGGCTGTTAGAATTAGAAAGAGAACTTTCTCTTGCCTGGGGCAGGGCCATATACTGGGCAGATACCCACAATCTAGATGGCTAGGGGACAAGGAAGACTAAGTGCTACTTTACTCTGGCAAATCCTACCAAGCTGTACAGTATACCCTATCGTGTGATTTACATTTTTATTGCTCTAAAATGTTCTTTGGAGCCATGTTTGTGATCATGGGGAAATGAATGCTCATCACTCAGATTTCAGCATCAATTTGCACAAAATCCATTGGCACATGCCGTAGATGCAGTAGGTTGAAGCACTTATCATATGAACTTGCAGGATTAAGGTCTTATGTGGGCAAATGCCAGGTAGATTTCCCTTGAGCGACTCTCACAGTGTTCCTGTAAAAAATAAACCTCCCTGCATAGCTGCAGTGTTGAGATAAGTTGTTACACAAAACAAATGTTAACCAGATGAGAAGAAACCTGACAGGCACCAGATCTGCCAAACTCAGAATCAACTTGGCTGTTGTTGCTGTTGTCTGTGGTGAAGGTCTCATGCACAAGCAGAGAGGGGGGCAGAGATGCTGGACTTTCAGTGATGAAGCTTTTTTCTATGATTTATATTGTGTGATTACCATCCTTTAAAATGCAGTGTTTAAGGCAGATTACTTCTGCATTCAGCAAAAATAAGCACTATAATTGCGTCCCATCTGAAGAGAAGTGTTTAAAATGGGCTGGATGAATTTCCTCCACCTCAGTTATCTTTCATTTTTAAAGGGTTTGCTTTGACCTGCATCAGTTTTGACTTAGGCATTTGGAGCTTTAGATATGTCAAATTTTGATGGACTAACAGTTCTTATGGCTCACATATTCCCTCTTAACTGTGAAAGGCAAAGATTTACCTAGCTCAGCTGTCTTGCAGTAGTTCAGTAAACCAGGGCAATTCAATTGCTTAAGAATGAGAAATGCAATTAACTGCAATTTTCAAGTGCCCAAGGATGTGTCTACAAGTGTTGATAGGTTCTTACATTCAGGAGATAACCCGTTAATGTTTATCATAGCTAGTTAGCAAATTATGGAGTGGATAGGGAACTCTTGACAGCTGTCTCATCCTTCCTCTACTGTAGCTACCTGTGAGTGAATGTTTATGTATTTAAGGATCTCCATTGCTGGAGGAATGCTGGTCTAATGCTCCATGATCTCTTAGTTTGAAAGCACTTTCTAAACTGAATACAGTTATCTTTATGGATACTAGTTAGAATTTCATCTTAGCTAAATATACTAATGGACAGCAAAATAAACCAAAAATTATCATTTTTAAGTAGAGGGAAAGAGTGGCTTACAGTATGTCTGCAGACAACTAGATTTTGACAGTGACAAGGCAGTGACTGCAGCATCAAAAAGATGTTTTAGGAGGTGCTGGGTTTGTGGAAGTAAGGTTGAAGCATTTGGGGTTTTTTTTAGGTTAGTATGCTGGAAAAAACTGCAAAACACTTTTGAAGGGCTCTCCTAGCTTATGTTAATGAAACACACTTAATGATGTAGTGATTTGAAAAGTAAGGAGAACTTTAGCATAATCTTTTTTCACCTGCACAGGACTCTCTCTGGTACTACTTCTTAGCCTTGTGACCTGGTATTTGTTCAGTTAAAGTGATAGTCCCTTGGTGTTACAGATGGGAAGGAAGTTGTGTTAATGCTCATTCACAGCCAGTTTTCCGAGAGGGTGCAAATTCTTCAAAATCTCATTAAATTATTACCTTCATCCCAGACTGCATGCTGCAAAACACTTCCCTTGAACTTAATGTCACCATCCATTGGGGCTTATTATTACAGAGCAGATCACAAGATGGCATGTACTGCTAACACAGCTGCCACAGGCTCCAAACAGACCATCTCAAATATGGAAAGCTCAGGGTCCACATGCCTATTATGGTTCTCATTACTCTGAGCCATTCTGCTGCCAGCTCAGAATTTCCAGACAGTGTGGGGCAGGGTTCATTCACCAGTGTCTCTCTCTTGTGGCACAGTGGAGTATTAAATGCACAGTGCTCAGCAGATTAGTTCTCGTTGTTAGCTATGATCTCCAAACAGAGAAACATGCTTGTCTGTCGTTTCAAGGACTTTGGTTTTTTGCTTAGCACACAAGCACATAAATAGATCTTGTGTTAAGATACCAAAGCTGCTTTGGGTTCTATTTGTGGCAGAAGCTAGCTGCTAATGGAATAAAAATCCATAAATGCAATCTCTCACATCTGTAGCTTTTTACTCAAGTGTTTAGTAAAGTTTTATACAGACCTTTCTCGGGGGTTAATTAATAATCCTGGTAGCATAAAAGAGTGAGACACAGGACACTAAAACACAACTCAGACCAGCAGTACATGTAAGTGTAGGCTTTGCCTTGTCTCTTCCAAGCTTGCTTTCTTAACAGCTGGACCATATTGCTGCTGAAGAGTGCTACAGAGCCAATGCAATTTAGAATCATATAAAAGCTTTTGTTAAATAGTTTAAATAGCTATTTAGCATGTATTGTGTGCTATGACTCCTCCTGTCTCAGATTCCACAAGGGTGATGCAACCCATGTTGTAAAGGGAGATCTGGATATATTTTTTAGCCAAGTATCCCCAAAGACTGTCACAGATGAAAGCCAAGTTCAAAACAAGCTCAGGTGGTCCAGGTAGAAGGGAACACGCAGAAGTAATGTTCTCTGCTCCTGGAATGTACCCATGTCTAGGACTGAATGTTAGAGCAATGCTTTTAACAGCTTGGTACAGGAGTTCCTAACAGGGTAGAGACATCAGGCACTGTCTGTCTAGGAAGAAGCAATGGAAGCACAAATGTGAAGAATACAATTTACCCAGGCTGGAGTTGATACATCACCTGCATAACAGGATTTATTCCTTCTGTCTTGCACTGATGTTTGACAGCTCTCTCCTCACTGTCTTGTGTCTTAGACAAACCTATTTTGAAATATGCATCCCCCAATATATCTGATGCAATGTTTCTAAACTTGCTGTTTAAATGGTTACGTGCCACTAAATTTGGCCTCAAAAGGCAGAGATGGTCTTGCAGTAGTGCCATAGGACAGGGGTTCACCTTGTTATGATAGCTGCAGCACAGATCGTCAAGTGTATATTCAAACACTTGATGAGTAAGACTCAAAACCTTTGAAAGTTCCCAACTTCTTCCCTTCTGCACTGTACAGTTCTAAGTCTGGACCTTCTGGAGAGATAAGAATAATTTAACTCCGATCTAGACAGTAAGTAACTGAGTTATCAGACCCTAAATCTGTGGAAGATTAGACCTAGAGATATGGTAAGTGTGGCAGCTCATATTCAAAAAGGAACCAAACAAGTCCCCAAGCCAAATATTGCCAGGGTTAATATGCTGAGAGCACTTTCTATTAAATATAGAAACCAGTTTTCCATCTCACAAACCAATTATAAATAAATACCTTTTTTTTTTTTCTCGAAAGCCTGGCATGGCCCCAAATGAACCTGCTCAGCCTCTGTTGAAGAGCTGTAACAGGCAGCTGCAAACCCATTTAACACATGAAAAGGCTGACAAGCTGCTGCTCAGCTGCACAGCAGGGACACAAGTTTTTCCCCTCATTTCTCCGATCCTAAAGGCTTGATGTTCTGAGCAGGGCTGCAGAGGATAGGGATGAGCTCTGCCCAGCAGTTTGGTGTTTGCCCCCTTTTCCTGCCTGTGCAGAAAAATACATTAATGGCTAAAAGATACTAGAGGGTGCTTTGCTTGGTGTGGGGGGGGGAAGAAGGAGACAAGTCATGACTCAACTAAAACCGAAAGTGCTGAAGTTTTGTTGGCAGTTTTTAGTGAGAAAGGCTTGACAGTCTGGAGCTAGCCCAAATTACTGACACTAAGAGCAACAGTCTGTCGATGTGCAGGCCTACAAGTGGCTGCATAGCCTAGGGAAGGAGTGCGTAAGTGCACAGTAATTATAGAAACTTGGTATTTGCACTGTCTTGTCCTTTGAAGGGGTCTGAGTCAGGGTTCATAACTTGGCTTTTTGGGTATAGTAACAGCGGAATTAGGACATTTATCTAACAAATAACCTGCTTGAGGAAGGCTGCAAATTACTCACGGGTCTTTGAAGCCTTGAATGATAGTGCAAGAAAATACATCTGTATTATTCTTGTGTTACTAATACATCTTCCCTGTTACACACCACTCAAACAGAGCTTGCTATTAAAAGGTAATTTATAACGGTTCTGTTCATCTGTCCTACAGCAACAGGAGATCAGGGGTTCCCCAGGTGATCCAGAGTTAGCATCAGTGAAAAGCATTGTCAGAGAAGTATTGGTGTGAACCCTTATCTTGTTGAGACATGGAGTGAGTGTAAAGGAGAAAGACCACATTCATAGGGTGGAAATTGGGCAGTGGCTTGGGGCAGCAGTAACACAGGCATAAGAAAATGACCAAATCCTCCTCGCTCCATTTTCCCTACCATTGCAGCATTCTGGTATACTGGGGACAAGAGATCCTTGCACTAGCAGTAGCAGGAGGCCTCCTCTATCTAAGGGAGACTATAGATATGCTCACTCCAAGAAGGCTTCTGCTTGAGTTTTTTTTCTGTTATCAACTCTAGCTTGGAAGTACAAAGCATGCTGTTAGTTCAGTCTCAAAATCCATGGAGTTGAGTTCAGCTTGGTGCCTCTCATGATTTCAACAAAGCCTAAATGCTTGGGATTCTTAGGAGAGTTTTAGGTTTGGAAGACTGAGTATTATATATTTGCATATTGTGTATGCGTTTGACAAGTCTTGAGACAGAGTACACAAACTGCTCCTGCCTAGTTAGACAAGGACTTTGAAATGGTGCCCCTGATAATCTATAAATATCCTTTTTACAAGCCTTTTTGGTCTTTGGTGATGAATGCGTGTCTGTGCTTAGTCTTCACCGTCCTTTTTAAGCCCTGTGTTTCAGACCTGTAGGCTTGAGCTGAGCTTGAGGACATTTCTTGTGATCTCTGCGGCATCTGTCAAGTAGGAACTAAACTGAGACCATCACCTCATTCTAGGTGCCACCAAGTAATATTTACCTTCTAGTAACTTCTAATTATTATGATACTGTATACAACTATAATTGGTAACTTGAGAGAGAAGGAGTTTCTCCTTCCCTTGACTAAATTCCTCTGCTGATTAGATCTACCCAAATTACTTGGACTGCATACCTTTGTTTGGTAAAACACTATTAAAAGCAGTATTGCTTTCTCAGATCCTTTCTCCAGAAAGATTCAGCTTTTCTAGAAAAAATTGAGTCTGGAATGTTTGCTGCTATTTGCAAACAGCCAAGCAATCAAATGCAAATATTCCCAGTACAGATCTGTAAAAGTCAAGAACAAAACAGTTGTCTAGAGAAGTATCCTAACTAACCTGAAAGACTTTTCAAAACGATCCTTTATGAGTCACACAATGGAATCACTTCAGCACAGCTATGCCCTTAAGGTATAACTATCTAGATTTAATTCCTCTTAAGTACTGAGGTGTTTATCTGTGGTGAAAGGTGCTGTATGATAGCTTTGTCCTATTCCTTAAAGACAATTGCATGGCTTTGAACATTTTCTGTAGTGCCCAACATTCTGCAGACTTGCATGTTTTTGAAAGATTTACTGTAACTATTGTAAAATAAACGTCCATTGTAACAGCTACAAAAAACAAAACAAACAAACAAAAAAAAATTACAAGGCAGTAAAAGGATCACTGCCTTATTTTAAGATATTCCCAGACAGAAGTGAATAATGGAAATGATGCTTCTAGTAGCTGCTTTTGGAGCAGTCCATCTCAGCAGATTTTCCTGCTGCCTCCATCATATTCAGAGTGCCTGAAAAAACAGATGAGAGTCACTAGCCATAAGGCTGTATCGTTTAGCAAGACAATTCAGGCATAAATATTCTTCACAGTATCACAATATCATAGTTATGATGGGGCTGGAAAAGACCTTAAAGGTCATCCAGTCCAACCTAAATCCAAATAAACCAAGTAAACCTAACATCTAACATCTAGATCATGCCACTCAGCACTTCATTCAGACTAATCTTGAGCACCTCCAGAGACGGCAACGCGACCACCTCCGTGGGCAGCCCGTTCCAAAGTCTGATCACTCTTTCAGTGTGTCATTTCCTAATGTCAAATCTAAACCTCCCCCAATGAGTTTAAGACCATGACCCCTTGTCCTGCCTCCAGTGTCCAGGGAGAAAAGACCAACCCCCACCTGTCTACAACCACCTTTTAGATAATTAAGACAGTGATAATGTCACCCCTGAGCCTCCTCTTTTCCAGGCTAAACAGACCCAGCTCCATCAGCCTCTCCTCGTAGGGCTTACATTCCAGACCCCTTACCTTTCTAGTTGCTCTTCTCTGGACTCGTTCCAGTACCTCAGCATCTTTCTTAAACTGAGGGGCCCAGAACTGAACACAATACTCCAGNGTAGTTCTGCCTGGGGTTGTTATAACCAAAATGCAGAACCTGACACTTAGACTTGTTGAAACTCATCCTATTAGAGTCTGCCCATCTCTCCAGTCTGTCCAAGTCCCTCTGCAGGGCCCTCCTACCCTCCAAGAAATCGACACGGGCTCCAAGCTTGGTATCGCCTGCAAATTTACTCATGATGGATTCCAACCCATCATCAATATCATCAATGAAGATGTTAAACAGGACCGGACCTAACATCGACCCTTGGGGGACACCACTAGTAACGGGTCGCCAACTAGATGCAACACCATTTACCACCACTCTCTAGGCTCGTCCATGCAAACAGTTCCTGAACCAGCATAGAATATTCTTGTTAAAGCCCCTTGCTGCTATCTTCGCCAGGAGAATGGTTCCGCATGTTGTCTTCAAGCAGTCACTACAAACTGGGAGCCAGAGAAAGACTGAGCGCTGCCAGCTTTTACCTCGTGCTCTGAAGTGCACTACAGGTAACTAAGTTCAATGCTTAGCATAAACATGGACATCTTCTTTCTTGGCATAGGTGCAGTTATGCTAAACAAAGCATGCTGAGATGACTAAGAATATCATTCATCATGATATCCTGTGGAATTTTCAGAGGTATGTAAGATTAGTCCCTTTATAATGCTAAAAATTACAATATCCAAATGGATCATATTTGGTGTTGCCACCAGTTTAGGAGGTGAAGCAGACTGCATAGCTACTTCTTGAAATCCAGGAAAATGGAGTTGTATTCTTTTTCTCTCAGTAGCTTTATCTGACAGTAATGGTGGGAAATGGGCCTTGCAGGGGCAGCAAAGAACAGGGACGTTGCAAGAGAATGGGAAAAAGCCTTTGCAGTGTGTCACCATTTAAGAGAGCTGATAAAGTCAAAATAAGGGAAGAGCTTAGAGTTGACTCATGAATGAAAATAACTGGGTAATTGGTAGCAGTGAATGTTTATTTAACAAAAACCAGGTCCTTTCAATTTAAGGTAGCATCCCGTTGAATTGACAACTTACAGGCAATAAGCTATTGACTGGCTGACAACACTATAATATACTGACAGTCTCCTGCTGTTCATGCAACCAACCAACCAACCAACCTACCAACCAAAAGTCCACTGGCTAACGTGTCAGTCTTTAGAGGTCTGGAAGCTCTGAAGTTGTCACTGAATAGACAGAAAAAGCCTCCTGTTGGTGATTCCTCTGCAAATAGGTTCAGTTCACTGTGAATTCAGTTCTACTGCACAGTATTAGGTCCCATTCATAGTAGCATGCTCTATGGAAAGATGTTATTTAATTGAGGTTAGTTTGAGGAGGACCACTTGAGTGAATGAAAGCTGATCTGCCTGCCTAAAGGTGTGGATCTGGAGGAGAACCCCAAGAAGTGACAGGGCAGTCTGGAAATGAGCTTATAAGTGCATGTAAGTGCATTTTGAGACTGGAAGCTGCAACCAGTCAAATTCAGCCTTAGAAAGAAGTGCATGCTGGATGGGTTCATAAAACTTACAGCTGATTCTTCTCCATCACTGGCTGGCTTTTGGTAGGTTGGCCACTTTTCTAACAGAAATGCTGCATTTCAACCAGGAGTTAATCTAAAGTTGTGCTGTGTCCTTTGAGTCACATGTGACAGTGGTCCTTTCTGGCCCTGCAAGGTTTCAAGCACACATGGGCTGAAAGTACAGAGTTCCAGTCTGAGCCCTATACTCAGGCTGAAGAGGTTTGGGCTTAACTCTAACAAAAAATGAATGCATTATAATGAGTTTCCATAAACCAGGACGTGTTTGACTTCTTCCCAGGCTCAGGCACTGTCACACATATCCAGGTTGATTGCCTGTTTTCAAGCATTCCCTGTTGGTGTACCACATCTGTCTTTCCTGTGGTGTCATATAGAACTACATCACTAATGCTGTGTAAGGCAGCAGACTAGCAGCACAGGGCTTGGTGACAAAAGGATGGATTCCTTGATGTATGTCTGTGTTTCCCTTACTATACTGGTTGTGATGCCTGAGGAATCCCAGTAATGTTAAACCTGCCCAGAGGTGGAAAAATGTCCTTGATCTAATTTGCTATCCTATTCTGGGACTATTCTGAAGTGTTCCAGTCCTGTGCTACCAGTTTCCATAGGAAAGGGACTGTTAGAGTAATAACCGTGTATGCAGAGACCTGGGTGTGCATCTTTGGAATGAGGCAGCTGGATGCTGTCTCTGGCACACACTGGCATTTTCTGTTATGTGGAGACATTGGCACCATGAAATGTCAGATCTCAAAATGGAAATGGCCCTGCATTATTTAGGACTGATTCCAGGAAATGCCTCTTGGATAGAAACACTCTCTCTTGCTGCCCCTTCTCTGTGACCTGGTAAAGAGAAGTATCAAAAATAGGTTATTGTTATGTACAGAGAGGACCCCATCCCATAAGTTCCCTTGGTTTCCAAGTAAATGAGCTTTGGAGGTAAGTTAGCAAAAGAGGCTGATTCATTAGCAGCAAGGGAAATCTGTGTGTTGGAGGGGTGCCCAGCTGCCCAAAGGGATTTGTGTAGTGACATGCTGCTCAAATCTTAACAGAGCAAGCTGAGTGCTACACATACAGGGTTGAACTATATCAAAATCACATGCTTTCTAAGGCTTATTTCTTATCTCTTGGGTTTCACTGGAGAGTATCAATTGCTTCAGTTTCATAAGATTTTAAATTTTAAGAAAAGAAGTCACAATGAGGTATCTTCTAATGTGAGAAAATTTTATATCTGTTTTCTTTTCCAAATTAGGTCACCGTATAAGGCTGCTCTGGATAAAGTTTGTCCCTGCAGCTATAGTGTCTGTAAATAACATAGATGTTACAACATATTTGACAGAATTTTATTGTGCCATCACTTGTCTATCTGAATGTTATATCCAAAATTAATAACATATTGATTTTATCTGCTGAAAGACCCCAACTGTCACTCTTGTCTGAAATGAGATAATTTTGAGCAGTTGTTTGCTTACAGAAGGAATGGGACCAATATGTCCTTCTGGCTTCATTACCCATCGCAGGCTTGTGCAGAGATGAGGACTCCTCTTTGTCAAATCATCTGCAGTGCAAAGAGAAGAATTCAATCTTTTTGGAGCATCTTCCACCTTTTTGTTGGTGTGTCAAGCAGGAGTGCCTATTAGTGATGAGGTGGGCACACACCCACAAGATCAGAAACAGAAACCTGCAAACTGGTCTTGCACGGGATGCTGAGCAGCTGCTGGATTATAGAAATCTCTGGCCCCTCCTGACCAAAGCCAGATTTGAACCATTGACCTAGAAGTGAAAAGCTTGAAATCCCTGCACAAGTCACTGGAGAAATAAGACACACAAGCTGTGTGCCCTTATTGCACATTCAGTTGCTGCCATCTAATGGCAGATAGGTAGTGGAAAGGCCTCAGGAAATTTAAATCTCTTGACTTTGGGAACCTAGTATGTGGGAAAGTCTGTGCAAATAGCCCCTAAGAGTGATGGTGATTAAGGTTGGCTTTATTCTCTATGGACTAGTTTGTCAAAGTCAACTGCTGCAAGCTGTTGTTGTGCTGCAAGTCAAACAAGAGGAAACTACAAGGAAACAGATCTTCATGCTCCTTTTGCTCTCCTATGCAGGGTTATTTCCATGTATGAAACCTTAGTGAAAACCTGTGATTGTAAACTGGATTAACAGTAACTGAGTAAGAGGCAACAGTAACTGAGTGATGGGTGCTTGTAGCAAGAGGAGGTAACAAAGACAGTAGGTAGGAAGTGGCAGTATCTTTCTGAGTACCGCTGGTGTACACACAAAACATCAGCACTTTCAAAAACTTCCTTACATAAAGAGAGGGAGGTGGAGACTAGGACAAAATTAGCTATATGGAAATTATTTTGTCTGAAGACTAACAAAATAAATTTCAGTTTCCTTCAAATAATACATAAATGAAGAAGCAAGGGAGAATGAGATGTTGCCTCCTCCTTGCCCATCTCCAAGAAGTTTATGCTTTGTTTTCTGTGATTTCTAAGGCAATGGGTATTCACTATATGTTAGTTTTGCACTGTTGATTTCCATCTATGCACAGATCTCCAAGTAACTCTTTTAAGCTACGCAAGAAACTCTGTGTTACAGAGGAGAAAGTTTAGAGACTGCATGGTTTTTGTGCATCCCTGCACTGCTGTTGAGTGTTCAGAGATGTCCCAATTAGCCATGGAACAATCCCCAGCTGCCTTAGTACTGCCCCAGTGGTGAAGTGGGAGCTTGCACCACCCAGCAGTCAAACTAATTTTGTCGCTAGAGGCAACTGAATTGAGAAATATGTCCAGTCTTCCCTAGTCACCAAAGCAATGCCATTTCATAAGAGCAAACTGAGTAGAAGAAAATGTCCCGTCTCTGTAAAATTCCCCTGTGCTTGCCTGAAGAAACAGCTGTTGCAAAGCAAATTTAGGAGGAAGAAACTGCTGGAGGAAACTCTTTAAAAGCTCTGTGGAGAGAAACGGGAAAGAGTACAAGTCCTTGCTTGCTTTTGTTGGTGCTACCTGCATATCTGTGAGAGAGCAGAGAAATGCAGCACACATGAGTTGTAGCTCAGGGGAAAGATAAAACATTTCAGCTTTGTGCCAACAAGCAGTTTCTAAACTGCAGTGAGCAACAGAGCTAACCTATCTAAAGAGTCACAGGAACTCTGTTTGCAATCAAGGTCCAACCACTGCTCCCCTGCGTCAAAGCCAGGATCTATCTAAACACTGCTGGTGAACTTCCGAGAAAGTGTAGCTTGTGTCGCTGCTGAAAGGCAGCCTCCTCAAATACATACCCACTGGTGGCATTCCAGGGAGTTCATACTGGCACAAGAGGTCATGGTACATAAGCCAAAGAGTTACATGGAGCGAGGCCTGACAGGGGGCTGTGAGCTCTCTTTGTAGCTGTTGGTCAGACCTGGGTGGGAGATTCCTTGCAAAACGGTGACATTCCTGAGCTAGAACCATTAACAAAATGTTCTAGCAAATCAAGAGCTCCAGGAGACTTCCTGCTTGGTCTGTAGATGTTTTTCTTTGAAGTGCAATGGTAAAATGATAGCAGAATACATTTTAACAGGTCTAAAACTGTCTTGGCAAGGTTGCTACTTTTTTAATCCATGTCCCTTCCCATCTTATTTCTCCAGGGAAAACACGTCTCCTGGCTGCTTTCTTGGAAGCATCAGTCGAAAAGCGAAGACATAAAATTACACCAAGTTAGCTGAAATTTAAGCCTGGTAATTACAGCGGTGACATTCAGTGGTTAATGTGTGAAGCAGCTGCAGGATTTTCTTACTGTCACAAAAATCTTCAGCTTCCTCTGGTAAGTCCTGCTTTGAGCCAGAGCTCACAGGCCCAGAGGCACCATTTTACCAGTAGGAGCCCTTTAGTGTAGTGTGACAGCTGAGAGTCTTCTACAGAATATAAGTTTGCTCTGGCACTGAGGTATGCTTTATTATTCTTAATTGTTCTGGAAATGTGAGTTGCATGATGCTGGACATGTGCATGAGTGCCATTACTTCAATGCTTCATGAGATTGATGTACTTAAACGTGATGGATGCTGTAATGTCCTTTCTAATGTACTGATTCAGTGTGGGAGCAGAGGGTGAGGGTGGGGGGGTGACAGGGAAATCCCATAACCAGGAGTAAGACTGCTGTTGTGGTGGAGGTGCACAGGGACCTTGCAACGAGAGCTCTTGCAAGTACCAAAGGAACCAACACCCTTTAAAAAACTAGAGGAAACGTGTTTCCTCAGCTCTTGGTTGCAGCCTCCTGTCCGTTCTGGCCACTCCAAGCTTTATCGGGGCCGGAAGTTTCACTCTTTGCGGCAGCATCGCCCGGGCTGTGGCCACGGCTCAGCCGGCTGCCGCCGATGAGGAGCTCCAGGCATCCGGTAACCTCAGTGCCTCTCTCCAGGGGCTTTCCGAGCAGGAGCTGGCCTTGCCGGGAGTCTCCTCCAGGCCCGCTGGCAGCTGCCGGGGCCAGGCCGGATCCGCCCGCTGCCACTCAGACCTCCGCGCCGCCTCCGCTGTCGCTGCACAGGCGGGTACCGGGCTCGAACCCACGGTCTCGCTCAGGGCGGGCTGGAGCCGCGCCCAGATGTGCCTGTCGGGCGCCTTTCCGCCCCCGCATCGCCCCTGCCTGCGGGCAGGGCTGCGCCCCGCGCAGGGCGAGCAGCCGGTAGGCGCTAGAGGGGAGGTAGCCCCCTCCTGCACAGGGGCAGTTTGTTTTGCCCGTCCCTCCTGCTTCCCCCTAATCCGCAGCTGCGAACGGGGCCTACCAGTTTCCTCTGCTCCCTAGATGCTGGGCAAGAAGAGGACTGATCCCGCCGAGGGTGGAGCCGGGTTTTAAGGGTCCAACGTGCAACCGAGAGCATCAGAGAACATCTGGCAGCCGGTAACCTTGGTGAGTGCTGGCAGGAGGTGATAGGGAAAGATTTGGGGCACTGCATGGGCCATCAGTAGGGCAGGATCATTCACAGTTCTGTCAAGAGATGAGATGGTAACAATTCTGCATGTTGTTTATTTTTTTTATAAAATGCGGTGGGGTCCTGGCAGCATCTCTGTGAATAGAGGAGTCACATGGTGCATGCAAGTACCCACATTGGGAATAAGATCAAGGAATTACCTGGAAGTGTTCAAGGCCAAACTGCGTGGGGCTGTGGGCAACCTGGTCTGGTGAGAGGTGTCTAGGGGTGTTGGTACTAGATGACCTCAAAGGTTTCTTCCAACCTAAATCATTCTGTGATTCGGTGATCCTGTGGTTATGGAGGAGCAGTGGACAGTACTGCTGTGCTAGTTACTATTCATAGTACTTGCCTGTATGCTAGTCCTTTGCTGAACTGCAGGATACCAGGATGTGAACTACTCCCATTTCACGGCTAAGGGTCAGACTCTAAAAAGGGTTGGAACCTACTGATCTCATGACTCCCAGTGTGAGAGCTGTTAAGTCCAGAATTCAGGCTGTGTGCAGCACCTTCTGCATCCTTGTAGGAGTTCTCAGGGGGAGAACTGGCACTCAGACTGAGCAGCAGGCACTCCAGTATGACACAGGCCAAGGAGAGATGCAATTACAGAAAGGGAGATTGATTTGACACTATATAAAGTAGAAAGTAAACTAGGTAGTAGTATTTGGGTCAGCAGAGCATATGATGGTTTGGAAATAGATGATAGCTTGCCTTTAGATTAGTGGGGAGGAAAAGTACCAGAGTTTCCTGTCTCCGGGTTATCTGATGCCAATTTTTTGTTATGTCATTGTTTCTGACTTTGATTCTTTTTTCAGAAAAACTCCTGATTCAAGAAAGCCACCATGAAGGGTGAGGAGGTTCGACACAGGAGAAAGGAGGGCAGGACTAGGAATGGAGAACGGTCCAGGAACAAAGCAAAGAGCAAGGGTAAACACCGAGAAAGTCAACCTGGCAGCCAGGAGGTAGAGGATATCTCCCTGCATGCACAACAGAAACTGTTGGCTGAGGAGAAAGTGGCTATGGCAAAGTTGGATGAAGAGTCAGCTTTCGCAATTTGCCTGCAAGTGCTCCTGCCATACCTCCTAGCTGGGCTTGGCATGGTCTTGGCAGGCATGGTTTTGGATTATATTCAGGTAAGCGAAAGAAACTGCTCTGCTGTACCTGGCATGGGGTAGGTAGGGGTCTTATCTTCAGAGGCAGAGGACTTGTTCTCAGGATGGCAAAGTAAAGTAGGATTTGCAGCAGATTCATATGCTGATGTGTCTTTCAAGGTCAGCTGTTACGTCTTTTTGTGCAACTTTCAGGAAAGTTTGTGGTGTTGTCCTGGCCCTTATTGTCCTCTGGACACGAAAGTATTTATGGTACTAAAGAACGCACGAAGGACTGAGGCATCTGCGTAGGGAGGCTCACTCCTGTGCAAAGATCTGGCCTTGGTCCTGCAAAGAAGGTGGCTGAGCTGCAGCCCTGAGGGCTGTGGTGGTAGAGCTGCCCTGCAGTAGAGACAGCTCCTAAACGTAGTTCTGGATAGTCCTACATCCCTTGTTTTATTGTGCACGGAGCCAGCCTGCCCTGTGCTGTTAATGCTTTATACAAACAGGCTAGGTTGTGCACCACATCTTTTTCCAAGACCTTGTAGCAGATGAATCAAATCTTAGAGTCTTCTTACAGTCTGAATTCTGATTCTGTGACCTTTCCTCCAATGGTGCAGCAATATAGACCTTTAAGATAGTACTGAGCACCTAATTTTAGACAGTTAATGTCCAGATTATAAAATGCTATGCCTTTGCACTCTAGTTGACTCTTTCTGCTGCCTGCCTTTTTGTTAGCCTTTGTTATTTAACCAGCTAGCTCTTGGGTCAGACTGCCCTGACCTATCTGATACAGTGACACTGAAACTTCTGTGTTTGCTAACAACTTTCACAAATCTGGAGTTTTATTCTTTTGTTATTAGCCCTAGGTTGATCTTCTTAAGCTTAAAGAGCTATAAAGGCTGAAGAGTGACACAGTATCCTTAACTGACCTCCTTAGTATGTACTCGAAACAGTGGAATGTCTAGTCAGATCAGAAATCAAGACAAATCTAGAGTCCAGTGGCAAACTACTTTTTGTTGTCTTGGATGTCATTCTGAGAGTCTTGAACCCTGAGCAGTCACTTTCATTTTTGTTTTTCAGACTGTTCAGACCTGCCCATTCCTATGGGTTTAGTGAGATGTGTCCTTGCTTATGGCAGGGGGGTTGGAGTTATATGATCTCTCAGGTCTCTTCCACTGAGGTCTCTTCCAGTGTAAGCCATTCTATGATTCTATGGATCTTTGACATTGAATGCATGTTACCTCCCATTCTGAAGTTTAAAGTGTGAAATAGTTTGCTCTTTAGTTTATGATGTTGGAGGACTGGTTTTCTTTCAGTGTTCTTCCCTCAGATTATTGTTTCCCTAGGAAGACTAGGCCACTAATATAAACGGAACATGAAACAAACCTCATACTCTTCTAAAAGTACAAAAGTCTACATTTTGTTGTATGCAAGTAAACACCTCACAAAGAGCTTTCATGTTAGTGTTTAGAGTCTGGAAAATCAACCTGTGCAACATCTCTGAGGGAAAGCAGGCCTTTGGGAATTACTACTTGCGTGTGTCTCATTGTGGACTTAATACTGCTAGGAACTACCTTTTCTTTCTAAACCAGTGCTGGCATCTGATTTTTCTGTGGAGCAACAGGAGATGCTGTGACACTTAGCCCAGGCACTCTCTGTCTGCTTGCTTTCAGTCTATCCATGTAAGATCTCTTCCCTGCCCTTTCCTAAAGTGAAGAAGAGAGGAGCAAGATAAGGAACAAAAATACAGACAACTAGCAGAGTCAGGATTGCGAGTACTCTCATAGCTGGGATGTATGATCCCTGAAAAGCATCATCCTTCTATCAGCCTAAGGTGTCAGAATAACTTTGTCTGTTGCTAATACTGCTGTGTTTTAAGAGCATTCACTGGTATCCCTATCCCTTCAGGGATGATAAAGGACATCTGACCCTTTGATACTTGTCATCTTTCTGGGTTTATGGTTTGGTTTTTTTTTATTTTGTACTGTGGCAGTGGATGGAGACCCTGAGTCAGGGTCAGGGCCCATGAAAGAGGCTGTTGCTGCTTTAGCTCTTCCAGGACAATGCTACCTGTTGTCTAGTTTGCAAGCATAGGGATACAGTATGCTTCAGTGCTGAGAAGGGCAGTAATGTCCCTCCCTCGCAAGGGTTTGACATGATGAGTGGAGCAGCAAGGAGGTGAGGTTGTTGGTTTTTTTCCCCAACTAGTTATAATCTTTTTTCTGCTGCTCAACAACACTCTCTTTCTTCTCAAACCTGATACATCTATTTGTGGACAATGTATTTCCTTGCCAGGAAAATATGATGCCTCTCGCTGCTGACAAATATGGTGCAGATTCTTATCAGAAGCTCCTTAAAAGCATAATGAAATGACCCAATGTACACACACACAGGTCACCTGAAGCAGTTATCTTCTCTGCATACTGATTCATCTGTTGACAGCTTTTTATGGTGCTTACTTAGAAACAGAGAGAGCTGAAGCATGATAAAGTCATAAATCCTGCCAGGCTGACGTTTTAGTGCAGGATGTGTTGATGCTGTGTTTTTTTAATGGCATTTGAGTCATTCATGCTCAGTAATAGTTCCTTTACATTAATATTTCTTCCTATCAGGATTCCAGTTGGCAGATACAGTGCCATATGAGATTAGGTATGCGCTTTATCAGACCTTTGAAAATCTGTGCTAGTTGTCTAGAAATTGTCCTTCATTTCTCAGAAGGCTCTGTGAGTTTCTACCCTGAACTGTCAACTTCATGTCACTTCACGGTCTCCCTTCTCAGTTCCTGACCAGGATAAAGAGGTTGAGTTACATATGTTTATTACAGGATTTTTATTAACCTCCCTCTTCCAGATATTGTGGGGCTATTTCTCTAGTTAAGATTAGCTGACATGTTCTCTCTAGTTAGCTTTCAGCTAAGTGGACCATTGTTAGGAGGAAGAGGCATGCGTGCACACCAAGCCAGTTGGGAGAGGAGAAGACTCTGGAGTCTGTACCAAAATTTCTTTGCCTTAGCAGCAAAGGATAGAGTCTGTGGCTGGGGCTTGCTTTCCACCTGCCATGCTTCCAGAGAAGTCTGCTGTGCCATCGCAGCCCATTAGGCTTTGTGCTTCCATTTATTTGAATTCCAACCAAAATGATGGAGAGCTTCTTCTGTTTCCTGTTTAACCACCAGGCAAAAGCATGTCTTGTTCTCTCCAACCCTGGCAGTGCATTTAGTTCTAAGCTGGTGACCTGTCACAATGACAGAGTCCACAAACTACCAGTCTAGGTCTCTCTGCAAAGGGCATCAGTGAAGGGGTTAATTAGTTAATTAAACTCTTTAAAGTGTAAGTAAGACAATGCATCTTAAACATTGAAGTGGACTGAGAAACATGTATCTTTTGTGTCTGCCCCTTGAACTTGTGGCTGTATAATGAAAAAGCTCAGTTGCCAATGTACTAAACATAAAGCATCCCAAATTGTGCTTTTAAATCTTTTTGATCTTCTGAACCAATTGATTTTTCCCAAATTAATTATTAGAAAGGAGCCCCAGGCAAATACTTGACTCTCGTTGCCACGGTGTTCCTTTGAGATAAAATCTTTTGTTAGCAGGGTAGAAATTCTTTGTATGTGGCCGTGATGCAGCTCTGGTTGTCGGCTGTGTGTCAGCTGTTTGGCCATGCAGACTCCGTAGTGAGTCCCCCCTTTCTCAAAAGACATCTTCCTGGGCAGTGTGTTTTGCTGTAGGACAGGAAGGAAGACCAGCTCACAGCATGCTGTGGAAACTTTCACCCTTTCTCTCCTTTGCTTGCTGTGTAGTGAGATTACAGAGCTACCTTAAATATGCTCTGGCTATGACTCTTATCTTGGCCTTTGCAAACTAGCAGAAAGTTGAAGTGATGACAGCAGATAAGAGTACTCACTTTCAAACCTTATTGGCTGGTTCTCTGGATTATTTTTTTTCCCCTGAAAGCCAGTCATTCAGAGGTATAGCTAGCATGAACCGATTGTTACATCACACGGAACCATGGAAGGGACAAGAGGGGCCGGAATCTAGAAGGACAGATCTCTTAGCAACTGGCTTAGCTGCGTCACTTGCCTGGGGATGAGACCTGCGTAAGATCGTCAGCCATGAGAAATGTGGACGCATGTTTTTCTTGACCTTCTTCACCTTGAAGCAGAGCAAAACGGATCCTGGTTGTTAATTCCCCACCTTCTCAGCCTTGGGACAGTGAGAAAAGTTCAATGTTGCTTATGGTGGGAGGGAGGGATCTGGGGCCGGTTCACAGCAGGCTTACATATTAAACCATCGTATCAAAGGCGAGCCGCTGTCTGACAAGAAATGTAACCTGAGGAGAAAGGACACTAGTGCGTTTGAGCACGCTGAGGGATTCTTGCATGACCTGTCACTCTTTCAGTGCTGTAGCCTGAGCAGGTCTTACTGGTTTTTACCTACGTGGTGGGAGCTGAATGGGTTGTGGGCTCATTTCTATTTGTCCACAGATATATCCACAATTTTCTTCTTTCTTTTTTAATTCCCCTCTGGATATAAAATTGAGAAATAGTGTGCATCAAGTTTGCTGTCACCTGGACTCAACACAACTGAATGAATTTTGGAGGATACCCTTGCTGCAAGTCTCTGGACGTGCTCCTAGAAGGAGAAGTTGTTAAAGCTATTTGGCATCATCGCTGTAGTTTGAGGAAAAACATTTCTTTTGACTTCCTTGAAGAGAGCTACCAGGAGGTAGCTTATCTCTCTCCATTTGCTCTGCTGAACATGGGGTAACAGCATTTGACCATGGTATTCACCCAGTTACAATTGGAATTGTGCTTCCATGGCAACAAGCTGCGAGGTTTCACCTGCCAGTTTACCAGATCGGACAGCGGATTTATTCCGGAGACGTCATTCTCGATCGCTTGCCAGATATTCATGCCTTTCCTTCTGTCTGGGTTAGGCATGGTAGCAGCTGGTCTGGTTATGGATGTCGTTCAAGTAGGTACATATGGTTAGTCAATTTTTTAGCAAGAGGGTCAGCTAACTCACTGACCTTGAGTATTTGTGCAGTATTGTTTTTAACATGTGTGGTCCTAGCAGCCAGTCAGCAGTATGTCTGTAAACTTTCCCTGTACTAGATAGAAACTATCCATCTTCTTTAGATTAGTACATGGGCTCCTTGTAAAACGGAGTAGTGGCTTTCACTCACACTGCTTTATACTGCCCACAGTGCATTAGTCTGGGTGTTCCCTTTACTTTGTGTAGCTAAACACTTTGGTGATGACTGCTATGAAGCATCTGGGATTGGACTGCAGCGTATTCCCCTATCGCATGATATTGCTTTCCTTCAAAAGATGCTGATAGGAAAATCTAGGTCAGGGTTGTTATTAACTATCTGTCTCACTTAGCGGCAAGTTTATACTTTCAGTTCTTCGCAAACAAACTAATGTAATCTTTGGTTTTGTATAAAGCAATGAGAGTCATGCCAGCATAAAAAGATAAGTCCTGCCTACAAACAGAGCACTTTTTGGGCAGATTCTGAGGGGGTTGTAAATTTGAAATAACTTCACTGACTTCCAACATCTGCTGCTGGATTTACACCATTGTGCTCACCACCAGAATCTGCCCCGTTTGTCTTTCCTTTGTACCAGTGGCACTAATAGAAATGCAAAATTTTATCTAGTTTGGGCATCTCATGCTGCTGTATTTACAATGTGTAAAGGATATATCCTGCAATATGAGCTCATGGAGTACAGTGAATTTTGCTGGAATTAATCCCACAGCAGGAGCTAAATATGGGTAACTGTTTGGAAAGATAATACCTTGCTGTTTCTGATTTTATGGGAAGAAACAAAGAAGGCAGAGAAATTGAATTAAAAGTTATGTGAGGAATATCTAAGAAACGTTAACTGGAGTGCCACACACTGCTCTGCTGTATTTGTTGTCTCCACCTTGTGCTGTGCTTAGGTACAGACCTGTCTTGCAGCATTACAGAAGTTCTCAAACTGCTCAAGATGTTGTATTAATAGTTAGCAGTTATCTCAGAGAAGGATAAAGACATAGTACGTACCCAGCCCGTGCCCCCAGCAGGTGAATAGGTCTTTGTCTAAGGCAACTCAAAACTTCCTAAGAGTTTGACTCTGTTCAAATATGTAACTGTATTAAAACTGAGGGAAAGCACTTGCCCTGTATATATATGTTGTATGTGTCCTTTCAATACCAGACTGCAGTCTATTTTGTGTATTTGTCTACTAGACTGTTAAAAACAGAATAGGGTCATGCATGAAGCACAATACTAGGAAGTGTATCTTTCAGTAAAGGTGTTTCCAACTGTGTCAAAGCAGAAGTCATCAGTCAGTGGGTTCTGCTCCCAGAGGAGGGAGCTAGAGCATTGGGTGTGGTGACCGGCATAGCAGCAGTGTTATAGAGAGGTGAGCTGCCATGGTATCAACAACTCCACATATAAAAACAAAACCAGCAACTGGGAAAATGCAGAGATCTTAGCCTTTAAAGATTTGTTCTTCTTTTGCCTTTGAGCTGCTTATTTTCAGCATTTCTTCTTGCAAGTGTTAGAGCTAGAAACTCCCTGTCCTGTCCAACTAAAACCTGAAGCTAAGTTTATTTGCGTGAGGTCAGGTACTTTTGGACTCAGATTGGTAATCATGAGGGCTCACACTACTGAAACTACAGGTTTTTCTAGCCCAGATGTCTGTGATTTGCCCATTTTTCATGGGAAGGTCTGGCTGAGGAGTGCTTTGCCCTATTTGTAGTCAATGTAAAACTTTCTTAAGAAACTTTCTGTCTGCCTTTGACAGAGAGATATATGGGCAAGCTCAAGGGTTTAGTGGTGCTGCCCTTATTTTCTTACATACCAAAGACCATGAAATAATGTGGTTCTCTGCTGAGAGTCCAGCTGGCTCTCCTATTTGCAGGGCTGATGGTGTTGTAAAGAGGACAGCAAAGTGGAAATTGCTTATGTCTATCAGTGTTTTAGGATTTTAGCAGTTTCTGATCTGTTTGGGGATGAAGTCATGGACTGTTGATGTTACTGTATAAATAATCAACATAATAGTCTAGCCCAGTTGATATCAAGGTTCAAACGGGGGTCTTTTATACTATAATAAAAGGATGCCCAGAGAAACAGTCATTTGATCACCTTGGTTGTGCAGATGATGCAGTCTCTCTGCAGGGCTGGTGGCTTGGCATGGGTCTTTTCTTGTTTCTGCCTATGCTCCAGTGATCCTTGACCAGCTGGTCGATCTGGATTCCTGGCTGGCTGGCATTGCTGGAGACCCAGCAGGGCCCTGCCAGCATTTGGGCCACTCTTCTACAGTAAGATAAAGCATCATTTTGAAATTGGGAGATCAGATTTCAAACCAGAGAATTCAGGAGGAAAAACTTCCCACATATTCTCACCTTCTACACCACTGCTGCTTGTCCAAATAAAAATCCCTGACATAAGATACCCCGTCCTTTGTTGATAAAACTCTACAAGATGATTAGTACAGAGAAGAATTTTAGATTGGCTTGCATTTTATGGTCATGGATATTTTGAACTTACTTTTTATTTAAGGGCAATTGAAAACGTCTAAGGTTTCTTTGCTGCCATGGGAGGAAGATGGATGTCCTGGAGAGATAATAGGACATGGTTGGAACTAGGGACAGTGCTGCTAGACTGCAGCTGAGGAACCTGTCTCAGAACATCATAGCCTCTTTTTGTCCATGGAACCCCACCTGCAGTTCCAACCAGATGCAGCTGATCATGAAATAACCAGATTTCTTCAAAGTTATGGCTTTAGGGCTGTAATTCCATTATGGGAATGTGAAGTGGGAATCTCTTTTTGTCTTAGTGTCCCTGTGTGAGTTTGCAGCACTGTAGGGATTATTTGTGTTCTTCCTGAGCTATTTTCCAAGGACAGGGATGCTTTGTAGTCTTATTCCAGCTCCCATTCAAACTGCCTCTTGCCTGCACAACTCTAACCTGCTGCTTCACCTGCTCCTCCAGCTGACAGTCCTGCAAGGGATGGCACGGGGACCATCTATTTATTCTCTATTTCTGCAGGCTGTAACACAATGGAGTCCTGGTTACTGTGGTATAAATAATTCTGAGTCTGTCCTTAGGCTCTTAGTGAGTCACTAATGAGACTCAAATGGAGGCAATTAAGTCAGCTTTTTTAATTAGTACAGTTGTGTGATTATTCATTGTTCAAAGCCTTTCAGTCTAAGTATATGTAAGGCAGAATTCCAAAAAATCTCATATGCTCAAATTTCTGTTATGACTGTTTGAGACAGGCAAAATTTATCATGAACACGAGGGCTGGATCTTACACTGATATAGCAAAAGTTGTATTTCCCAAAGGTGATATCCAGAAAATACAAACAATTGAGTTTTTCAGTTGCTTTTTATTTTATGTGCAAAGCATTCAAGGACTTAAATGTGAATATCTGCACAGCTATGTGTTTTATATGATTGAGTTATTTTACTTTCTGACTATGAAGTCTTATTTTCCTCCTGTTTCTTCTGAAATCCTCAAAGATGTGTTTTATTAGATCTTTATTAATTCAAGTGGGAGAAGAGAGGGAGATTTGAATCTTTAAATGAAATGCCTGCCTCTAGCTTTTCTCAGGTATTTAAGTTCCATGTAGCAAGCTCAAACATAATTGTGGTGTGTCAGATGAAGTGAACGTTCTTTTTTTTTGTCATCTATTCAACAGCAACTCAGGTTTAACAGTTTAAAATGTGACTGTTTCCAGGTCACCACTGCCAGAAAATGTACCTTTTAATACTGATAGTGAAGTTTTACCTGTTATCAGCACTCTGAGGGTTGTCTTGCCCCAGTGTACTCAGAGCTGGCTTAGCTCAGCCCCACTTTTACTCATCCAGACTCAGAAGGAAGCTATGAAGTCTTCTCATCAGACACACACACCGCCATCTTTGCACAAGTGCTACCACTGAGCCATTACAGCCTCTATGCATTTTCCAAAAGGCTGCCAGCTGCATGCATTGACATTTACCAAGGATATCCAAACTCCTGGATTTTAAAGTTTTTAGAATACCAATGGATGTGGAGATGGTGGGCAGAGATCTGTTGTTTGTTTTGTCCTGTAGCACCAGTATTCGGGAACATTGTATGATCCTAGCCAGAGACAAGTTGAAATTAATAAACAAGTTAATCCTTCACATGATATGTAGCTAATCTATGGAATTTTTTGCCACAGGATGGCACATGGGCTGGAGAGGGGAAATCAGATGATCACCTGAAAGATGCATCATTTGAACACTGGTAATTGTGCAGAAAATTACTACCAGCTCAGTATGCTGTGGCAGACAGTTGTATACTAGAAAATAAACAGGAGAATTAACCCACCTACCTTTTTTCTTGCGTTCTGCTTTTAGATGTCAGGCTAGTTGGTTTTACTTCATTATGAGCTGCTTAGTTCTGTGATTTCATTCTGATGTGAATCTCTTTTGACTACAGTGGGACTTTGCCAACATCCTTGAATGCACAGGGAGTGAAGGAATTATTTTCCAAGTCACTCCATGGCAGATAAATTAGTGAAAATATGCTAATCAACAAAGTTACTTAAGATTTCAGAGAGTTTCTAGTTGATTCAGTGGCTTTGTACAGTTCCACTTCAGAGGAGGAATGATAATGAAGATATTGGTCAAGCAGTTTGGGCTTATGTGATATCTTAATCCCAGATCATTTTTCCAGCTGTGCTTGGGAACAGGAAGATTTAGGAGCTGCCTGTGGAGAAGAGATACAATAATCTTGTTCCCTCCTACCACTAGTCTTAGATTCTTACTAAGAAGTTTGATTAAAAAAAAGCACAACTTTTTGTTGTTTGTTTCCAGATCTTTGATTTTTCTTACCACTCTGGATAGCAATAGGCTTTCCTGTATCTAGTGTCAGAACAAAGAATGAAGATCATGGTGCATTTCATTTGACTTGTGAGCCCTAATGAGTTTTTGTGTTGTTCTTGGCTAAAGCTAAATGTACATTTTGGTTTGTAATTTTCCAAAATCTTCTGCTGCCCTAAGGAAGAAAGTTCCTTCCCTGTTTGGATAGTGCTGTGGTATGCGCGAGGTCAGAAATAATGTTGCAAGCATGTCCAAAATGCAAGGAGCCCAGGGCAGCATCTACCTCCCCTGTGTATGGAAGACACCTATGGAGCAGGTCATGAGGTGGAAACACTCTCCTCTTTGAAGCAACAGCATTGGAGTAGTCAGCATCACAAGCTGAAGTAAACTTTTGCTTTCTTCCAGCACTGGGATGTGTTTAGGACAATTACAGACATTTTTATCCTGGTTCCTGCTTTGGTTGGCCTGAAGGGTAATCTTGAAATGACTCTGGCATCCAGGCTCTCTACTGCTGTAAGTGTTAACAAGGTGGTGGTGGTATGGCAAGGGGGAGGATTAGCAGCAGACACGAGGAAATTCCGCTTTTATATAACCATGCTGTGTGTATGAAACATGCCCTTTTCTGCCATATAGAATAGTGGTGTGAGAGTATTAAAAGAATGTGTTTGCTCTCATTTTGTAAATGGAACAGAGAATTTCCATCTGTACTTTGAAGGTGAATTAATTCCTGGGTGGCCAGTTGCTGATATCTGGGGCCCTGTGACGCATAAATGAGACAAAGGCAGGGCTCCACAGCTGTCTGCTCCAGTACTGCTTTTGTTCTTGAAAGACCCAGGCCTTCTCAGAAATCCTACCTTGAGGACATCAGACTAAGGCTTTTTGGGACCAGCAATAGCTTTTACTGCGCTGGATTTGAAAGAGGAAAAATAGTTAGGTTGTTCAGCTTTTGTCTGTGTGGGATATGATGGATGTGCCCACTCCAACTTCAGCTGGGTGCCGTGCTATGCCTCTGCACCTCCCTGTGAGTCTCTGATATGCCTGGGACACTGGGCTGGAACACAGTGGAGACATGTCAAGAAGGAATTAATGAGAAGGCTGAGATATGCAGACTTATGCTCTCTGTGGCTTAAGCAGCCCTTTTCCCATAGGGACTAGCTGAAACTGGCCTTCAACAGCCAGCCACTTGTGCCACAGGAATAGGTTTCATGGTGTCTTTGTTGGTTCCTAGGCTAACACAGGACAGATGGATGATGCCCAGAAGCAATGGAAAATGGCCACCTGCAATTTAGCCCTTATCCAGGTGAGTCACTTCAGCTGAGAGAGGAAAAAGGCCCTTTTCTCTTTCTGTGCTGCAGCCCAACAGCATCCAAGCTAAAGCCTGAGCTGTTGATTTGGGGCATATATTCTCCATAGAGCCAAGCAGAATCCAAGATTTAGCCTCCAATAAGCAATGTGTGGCCTCAGAGGTTGTAGTTCAGCTGCAAAACACATCTAGACATTAATTGCCTTGTAGAACAAACTAAATGAAAAATTCTCTTTTGCAAGAGGAGCTGCAGCACAATCCGTGTTTAACAACAGCCCCTACGTGAAGCCTGTCAATTATTGGCAGTGTTTGGGAATCAGCCTTGGGCAGGAGGGAACAGATGAGAGAAATGTGACTATTGTAGCTCATTTTATTTGTTAAATTCCAGTAATCGGCCTAGAGGTTGCACACGGCAAGGCCACAGGGCTTGAAACATGTGTCTCTGCTTTCCCTTATGTCATTCACAGCTTTCAGCTTGCTGCGAGTGCTGTATTGATGGGAAGCCCATTTTTATGTTGACCAGGTCTATTCTTTTTGCAGTGTCCTTTACTGAAATGTTATCTGTCCTGTGTAGGCCTCCAGTTTTTTCTAAACTTCAGGTTTATTGGTTTTTTATTTTTTTAATGTAGTGGAGCCTGACAGAGATGCTGCTTAAACACATGAGCAATCAGCATCTCTGCAAGGTTTAGCTGTGTGGAAATGCTGTGGTCTCATGAATCCAGGGCAGCCTGGAAGCAGATGGCAGATGATTGCTAACCAGCTGTCTTGGGCCCCCTAGGTCCAGGCCACCGTGGTGGGATTTCTGGCTGCTGTTGCTGCTGTGATCCTAGGAGCCATCTCTAAGGGCAATCTTGAGCTGAGCCAGGCTGCCATCCTCTGTGCCAGCAGCGTGACCACGGCCTTCATAGCTTCACTTTTTCTTGGTGAGTCATTTTTGTTCCTCAGATCAAACCTGCAGCATGAAGGTGTGGAAAAAATGGTCCCTTCTGCCAGGGCAGCCCAGCTGACCTTCCTTTGGTATGGCACAGAGAGGAGGATGCAGGGGGCACTAGCTCTATGTCAGTTCCTTTCCCCACTCTTGCCTTGCGTCCTTCTCCCAGGATCTGTTGTTCACTGGGCTTCTGCAACAGCAATCAAAACGTCCCACCTCACCTGCTGTGCAGGAAATGCTACTTTCTCCATGTTTCTTGGGTAACCCATTAGGCATCTACAGTGTTTCCTTCCTAGGGCAGAAGGATGTCATGCCATGGACAAAGCAGAGCATTGATAGCCTGTTAGCAGACAATTCCAGATCATGTTTGAGATGGACTTGGGTCACCTAGCACCCTCTGGGAGATTGTGAGCAGCTCTACCTGCTGCAACATCAGGACAACAAGGCCACTGCCTGGGCTATTCCTGTGAGGCAAACGTGATGTGTAGCTGCTCTATCGTCCATACATGGTCAGTTTGTAGGTCCGCCATGCGAGGGCAGCAGGACACCCTGGATAGAGGGAGGTGACAGAGCTGGAGACCACAAGTTTTTCTAAAGTTAGAGCAAGTGTGTATCCTGAAGCTGGAGTCAAAGATGATTGCAGATGCCTGTGATGAGGCAGTTGTTAGAAGAGCAAAACAACAGCCCAGCTTTCGTTAAACTCTCCCCTGCAATCTCCTTGCTTGGTATGATACAGAGAGACTTTGCTGCTGCACCATCACAGGCTCTCAGCTACCATCATTTTCTCTCCCGACATGCTCAGAGACAACCTGTATGTGGGTATGCATGACAAGAAGTTGCTGTTTTGTTGACAAGGGAGGGGGATGTAGCATGAACTGTGCTGTGTGTGCCTGGAAAGACTTCTGTGGAGAATGTTGTGTGTGAGGATGTTTTCCATGTATGTGCTGTTGTATCAGCACAGCAGCATTTCTTAGGGGAGGACCGATGCTCCTGTGCACTGAGCTTTGGTAGGTCTGTGTGAACTGAGGTTTTGAGCTGAAAGGAACCACCATCTCTCAGGCCTCCTTCAGCACATACTGTCAGTTATGGAAGGACTTTAAAAAGTTGTCATGTTTGTTGTGTCAAGGCTGCTCTTGCTAGTCACTCAGCAGTGGAAGCTGGCCAAGCAGGATTTATTCCAAGTGACTTTTACACAGACCTGTGAAAAATCTGATTGTTGAGGGATTCCCATATGTTCTTCAGGGTTTGGGGTTTGTACTCATTAACTTACTTATGCAAGCAAAAATTTCCTCCTCTCCAACAATGCTGAAAAGCAGCTGAATTTTCCAGGTGCAGCTCAGCGGACAGGGGAAGAAAAGTGATGTGGATAATTCCATAACCCCTTGACTCTGGAGCTGCTCACAGCATCAGCATCCACTCATTGCAAATTAAAGCAGCCTCAAAGACTCTAGGATGTGTGGGATCAGTCTGATGGCTGACTAATTTCAGGATACTGTAAGGAAGCTCACTGCTCCTTGGTGGTTCAAACTCAGAGAAGTTTGTGTCTAATATAGAAAATATGTTTGTGCTGTGGAATCCAGATCAGGGGATGGCACCAGGAGGCCACCACATGCCTGCTGCGTGCTTATCTGTATGTGCTTCATTCCTGGTCCTGTTTCAAGGCAGCAAAGATTAAGCTGCTCAGAAGGGGAGCTTCTACATTTGTGCTGCATGCTGGTATCTCTTTGATTCCTGGAATTTGCTTGTGTGCCTCTGGGCCTTTGGTGCAATTCATAAGGGCAGAGTCATGCCCTTCAGGTTGGTGAAAAACAAAAAGGACAAATCTGTGGGGATGTCCAGGCTCCAGCTGAGCAATCTACTTCTTGTTTTACCCAGACCCGTTGTCTTTGTGGGAACCAGAACTGCAGCTCTGGGGTGAGAACTAGTAGGATGTATTTTCCAATGTCTGTTTTGTGTCTTCTCTAGGTATGGTGATGATTGGCCTGATCATTGGAGCAAGGAAATTTGGTATTAATCCAGACAATGTCGCCACACCCATTGCAGCAAGCCTTGGAGACTTGATAACACTTTCCCTGCTAGCAGGAACCAGCAGTATACTCTTCAAATACATAGGTACAGTGTTTAGTAGGGCTCTGCAACTTGGCAAATAAGGGATGAATGCTTGTGACATTATTGCAATTATTGAAATTATTGTCCCTGAAATTATCCATTTCTGGGATATTTCAAAAGGGAGACCTTCAAGCCACTGAGGCAGAAAAATTACCAAAGAGACTTTTTTCAGGCTCTCTTTTAGTAGCAAATTGGAAGGCAGAGAGTAAGAAACACAATGGGGATTTGTCAAATAAATGACTGATATGTATTGCATAGCTGTGGAACAGGAGGTTGACGTATGTTACACTGACTGTGTTCCTGCATCTGCTGCTAGCCAAGCATAACTGTGCTTGGTAATAGCAGGTCCTCCCTCACCAGACGATTTCAGGGTTTTAGCATTTGTAAAATGTTCTCATATTTTCTCATGTGCAGGGTTGTGAATGAATAAAGTATCATCAGATTGGATGGAGTGAGGCAGTGCTGTTGCTACATGCTCACAGAGCTCTGAGTAACTCTGGGGTTACCTGTGCTGCTGGTTGGCAAAAACATAGGCACCTCTTGACAGTGAAAATCTGATGCATTTTGCATCATGGTACATCATTTTGTATCAGCTTTTAAAGTGCTGGACTATTTACTGTGAGCCTAGCCTAGAAGAGAAACAGGAAAATAAAAAGATAGCTGAAACTCTCTACATTTGAAACCCAAACTGTTGCAGAAGCAGCAAGGCAGCTGTTCTCAGTTTGCATAACTTTCCATATGCCAGCAAGTGAAGGAGTGAAGCAGAACACATTACAGGGAAAAGAACAAATCACTTCCATCCAGTCTCCTTCAGCTTCAGAGGTACATTTTTGTAATAGGTTTTTTCCATCACGTCATCACACCTGCCCCTGTAAAACTAGTTTCTCCTTCAATCATTATGCCTCTGATAATATCTCCCAGAGACCACATGGCAGAACAACATGATAACCTTTATGGTTGTGACCAGATAGCATTTCTGGTGTTTTCAGAGTAGTTTAAATATCCTCTTGAGGTAAAAAATACAGCACATAGGCACCAAGGCATTGGGGCCATGAAGTGAAGCAGGTAAGACGGAGGCACTATTGATGGTGGTTGAATAAATCTATTTCCCTCCCCATTGTGTAGTAATGGGTGAATCATACTGTGACAATTTCTGGGTCCTACAAAATGTACCCTTCAAAAATGTCAGTGAGTCTGTTGTATGTGCCATTGGATGGATCACACCATCTCCTTCTATAGAATGTTCTTTTGCCAATGAAGATCTTCAATTTTTTAAAATCATCCCTGGTCCTGAGCAATAGAGACACAATGGGTGCCAAAGGTTTTTTGCTTTCCTGTGGGCGAGAATGTGGTAGAACTGGAATGTGGAGGCTGAAGCCCATCCTACCAGAAATCTTTCTGTGTGCTTTGGTAAGATTTGATAGACTGCTCTGATTCTGCATTATTTAGATGGAATTCGTTGCCTGAAACAATGAGTGGGAGTAGAATATCTAGTGGAGCAGATAAGCCTCTCATACAACCCATCTATCCTAACTGACTTCTGGTGGCAAAGTCCACAACAGAACAGCAGCACTTCACACTACAGAGTTGGTCTCATTTCAGTGCTGACTAAAGCCACAGAAAAAGAGTGCACCTTTTAGTGGCAGAGACCTTGATTCATGGAAAGTATCTTCACATCAGTACTATCTCATCCAGATAGCCTGAGGCTCTGGCAAGGACAGTTGTAAAAAGGCACACTTGGAGCCTGCTTCATCTCCCAGATTACCTGCAAAGTCTGTGCCACAACCCTCTGGCTTTGGCCCCAACACAGAGACCAGATGGAGAGCTTTGTTGAAGAAACATTTTTATATCAAAAGGGTTGGCATATTCCCCATTGCTTGAATGTGTTTCTTATGCTTCTGAGTTAAATTTATTTTCTTTTAATTCTTCTCAGCTACTTATTTTTTTAATGCCTTTACTTCTAAAGGTCACTTCAAGGTTATGCCCCTACCAAATGGAAAAAATACCTAATGGAAACACATGTAAGCTACACAAAGGAAACCCTGGATCTTCACTGGCTTAGTTGTGCAGGGGAGCGTTTATTCCTATGGAGCAGACTAGCTGTTCAGAAATTCTGCTGACTCACCACCTCAAGTAACAGTTACCTGTTGGTTTAGTTGGGGTAAGGTGCTTGTGGTGTGATACAGTTTACATATAGGAGGTTCCCCCTTGCCCTGCCATTTGATTTGCACCCTGAAGCCAGAAACTGTGTAACTTTTTGTCTTGCTTAGTTGGGGGTGAAATGGGAGGCTTGTTCATCTTCAAATATAACTTGCTCTGATTCTTGATAATTTTCAAACATCCTCTAGCAATGCGATTCAGGGATTGATTATGGATTTCTGTGGTGGAGTGAGGTGGTTGTGTAAGGAGTATCTTAGTTTATACGATTTGTCTGCTATAACTCAGCCTGAGCAAGAGCCCTGCTGCATTCCTTTCAGGGTTTGTACAATATGATTCTGGCAACCTGTGAAGCCATGGATCCTTAATTCAACATTTCTTTGCCTTCGTAGGTAAGAAGTATCTTTCTCCTTTGGTCTGTGCTGTCTTCATTTTCCTGATTCCTGTCTGGATTGCTATTGCCAAGCAAAGTCCTTCCCTTGCTCAAGTCCTGAAATCTGGATGGCTGCCAATCATTGTTGCAATGAGCATCAGCAGGTAAAATCTGAGGAACTGCTCCCAGGTCCACATGAGTATGTACACTGCAGAGAGCTCCCGTGCTTGTTTAGAAAACCACCAAAAGTGAAACTGGAAGGGACTGCAGAAGGGTATTTATCCAGTGTTTCTTAGCCATTGGTGGCCTTCCAGCAGGCTAGGAGCTAGTAGACAAGGAACCCCCAAATGGCTGCAAAAAGCAAGTCATCATTTTAAGTCTCACTCTCATGTCCATGCACCATGTGGGTGCAAGCCAGGAAACAGAAAGGGACACAAAGACCATTACAAATAGTCAACATTTTTATCCTGCTGTAAAGAGAGAAGGCTGGTGAATGTGGAGACAGGCAGTTCATTCTCCTTGTGTTACGTCTTTCAGACCCAGCTGACATCTGGGAGATTATTTTAAAAATGAACAACTGCTAAGACCAGTACAGAAATGTAGCAAAAAGTCCCTAGCTACTACCAGTTTTGTTCAAGTTTTAGGCAAGGAAAGGGTGAGCAAGGAGGTCTTCCTGATCTCACTATACCATCAACAAAAACTGTAAGGCTATATTTTGGTGAAAACTGAGTGGAAAAGGAGTAAATAGTGAATAATCCAAATCTGGCAATGGGATAGAAGCAGTAATCCATATAGTGTGCTGTTTTCACAGCACAAGAATTGCCCTGGGAAGAGATATTGATGTTTGCCTGTCCTTTTTTAACAGCATTGGTGGGCTCATCTTGGACAGAACCCTCACTGACCCAAAATTTGAAGGCATGGCAGTTTTCACGCCTGTGATTAATGGTAGGTTGGGCAGGGGGTTATATTCATGCTTTCCTTTCATACCCAGGTGTTATGATATTGACTGCTGCTCCTACACAGAGGTCTGTGTTCAAGTCCCTGTTCCCACCACAAGTGGAAGTGAAGCTGTTGATCCCAAACACACTGCTGCTTATTCATATCATGGATCATCACAGGGTGAAAAATACTGGCAGAGCTGTGGCAAAAGTTAACAGCACCAGATAGTTGTCTCCAAGACCTATGTTCACACCTTTACCTGCATGATGTCAAACTCACTAAAGATGTCACATTAAATCCCTTTCTCTGTCTTGCTCCACTCAGTAATTTGAGCTGTGTAATCATCCCCTATACAGATAAAGATGATTGGTAAAGATTAATATATTAAGATTATATATGTGGGTCTATATATGAAAAAGATTATTTACATGGCTTATATAAAAGCTCAAGAGAGGGCAGGCTTAGTCTTATGCCACCCTCAAAGCATGGTGTCTTATTGCAATGTCAGAGGGTATTACCTAGCTGTCACCTTAGTGGCTCTGCATAAAGACATCCACCTTGCTCACAGACTCTTTCCAACTTGCTTAGTCAAAGAGCCTTATTAGGAAAGTAGGTCAACAGCAATTTAGTTGAACAATTATTGACTAGAGTTGATCTGGGGGGGCAGGTGACCTGTGGCAGAGTTATGCAGTACTCTGGGTCTTTGATTTTACATGTGCACGGGTGTCCTGCAAAGAATGACAGTGCACAATTCGGAGAGCTTCTGTCTTGAGCTATGTTGAGCTAGTGTTAGGATTTTCTCTTTGACTCTGCTTTGACAAATCTCACATTTAATGATGAAGCACTTCCTTCTACAAGGAAGGGAAAACATGAGAAGTCTTTAGGACCTACCTCACTATTATCTTTTCTGTGGCATTTCTACCCTGCAAATAGATCATCATCCCTCAATTTTCTGTGGGAAAACGTAGCTGCATTTTCATGTTTGCTACAATCAGTCAGTCTGGAGGGAATAAATTTTCTTCTGACTACCTAATATATTTGTGCTTTCATTCATTCTCAGATTCCTTCTCTTTTAACAAGTGTGTTAGATGCCTTCAGATAGACATATAGGCACTCCTTTGATGTTTGTTGTCTTTTAAACAATAGTGGCTCTCCAGGTAGGTAAATCCAAGAAGTGACCATGAGCACCATGTGCCATTGCATTTCCTATGTGGCTTTCACTAGATGTTGCCCACAGATCGCATCAAACCCGTTGCAATTACATCATCTTCAGAAGCCATGTGGCATTTACAGCTAGTGCTGGGAAGCGAGGGAAAAGGTTTCCAATAACGCAGTCAGGAAACAATCACTGGGACCACCTTTTTTTTAAGAGCTGCTCCTGCCAGGTGAACAGCACAGCATCACCAAGGCATAAAGGATCAGGTTTTCTCTTTCTGCTCTCAGTAAGTTTGTCAGTGAATGCACATTTGCGCTACATTTTAGACTGACATTTCCTGCTGCATTGAAAGTGACTTACAGGTTTTCTGCGTTATGCCCTCATAGGTGTTGGAGGGAACCTGGTCGCCATCCAGGCCAGCCGTATTTCCACATTCCTGCACTTCTGGAGCACACCTGGAGTTTTGCCATACCAGATGAGGCAGAAATGTCCCAACCCATGCACCACATTCTTCTCATCAGGTAGACCTTGAGCCCTAAGTATCCGTGTCTCAAGGCCCTTAGATCCTTTATCAAGCCTGCTTGGCAAAGGACTAGGTGGGTTTCAAAGGCAGAACTCCATTTCCTCTTTGCAGGGAAGATACTCAGATCAGTGAGGAAACATCTTTGCAGCGGGCAGCTTGAAAAAAGGGTTATGATATACTTGCTCACTGTCATGCAAAGAAACTGGTCTTCAGGGAGCACTGAAGAAAGTAATTGAAAAAGAATCTCAGGTTTGATATAATAAGTCATTTTAACCATGGCCAGCCGAGAGCCATCACTGAGGGGTGAATTGAACATAACATTGCTGAAAAGCAACAATTCCCCCACCTTCAGTAATGGATAAATTTAAGCATCAGCAAAACTGGGTTTGGGTCTGTTCTCTTTTTAGATTGCAGACTCCTCTTGATTTACTCTGCTAGGTTGGGAGCTACTGCTAAAACAAGCTAAAAACTGGGAAAGGGAATTACAACAAGGCAGAGCAAAAGTGGGGGCAGAGAGCAGCTGAGGGGATTGTTTGGTTGAAGTGGAGTGGATCAGCATGGAGCATGTCTTTGACACATAGTTTCAGTGCTAGACAAAGCTGCTGGGCTGAAGTTACAGATGGACCAGATTACTACATGATCTAGAAAAGACATTAGCAGTGTGGTTGGTGGGAGGGGACAGCCCAAATTCTGTGTATTGAAATATGCTCCTACATCCTATCCTTCCCTCCCCATCTGTTGCCTCAGTTATTACTATTTCTGTCTTGGTTCTCTGCAGGAGTGAATTCCAAGTCGGCCCGAGTCCTGCTTCTGCTGGTTATCCCAGGGCACCTCATATTCCTCTACATCATCCGTCTGCTGCAGGGAGGCCACATGTCTCTGTCCTTCACCTTTGTGATGTTCTATCTGACTGCTGCTTTGCTGCAGGTAAACCCCAAACTCTCATCCAAAAGGAACCTCTCAGATATCATCTCCAGGCCAAACAGGAGTCATCGGAAAACTTCCAACAGCAGCCCACATTTCCAATCATTTCTTTTGTGCTTCCTACCAAGCATCATTTACCTTCCATGGGACCAGCAACACTTCAGCCAAATTGCCAGGGTCTGGTTTTCCACATGACCACAACTGCTTTTAAGGGTGAGTGAGGGAGCAGACATAAGATAAGGAGCTATCATTATCCACTGAGCTGCACTAAGTCTATAGAGACATGCTTAGCAAGGAGAAACTGCTTGCTCTAGGTGGTATCTTGTTTTATACTGTGTTCACTCCTTGAGTCTTTAAGGCCCAAGTATTTCTAGACTGTCACTGGTCATCACAGTAAGGGGCAAGTGAAAAGCTGTGAATCCCAGACAGTAGGCTTTCTCACTAATCTTGGAAACCAGTTTCATATGTCATGGTGAAGACCTGGGGATCCCTTTGGGCAAGACTATATGGGTCAAAAGCAAAGGGAAAACACAAGCACTGACAAGTTAATCTTTGAAAATAGAATTTCTGGGTAGGCAATGGGCTAATCAAATTTGTTCTGTCTGTTCCCTTTTGCTGTTTTGTCTGCCCTGTAATCTTTGTCATCTCACTCAGAAATATATGAGACTATTGCTGAAACTCACTGAAGCTCTGACTTCACTTGTCCTTTTAAAGCAGTGATTCATTAATTTGAAGGGTGAGGTAGCTGACATTTTGCTTTGCCTTACAAGCAGCCTGGTGTCTGTGGGTGAATTCCTTGCATGTGTAAACAATCAGTTTTTCTTGACCTTTGCACAACCTTAAGCCCAGCAGCACAGCTACAGTTCCAAAGGAAAATATTTATTCTTCTCTTTATGCATCAAGGTAACTCCTCAACCAGAACCAAGCATGAAAATAGAATAAATGACAGTGTAAAGAGTGAAATCCCAGCAACGCCACTGACCCCGAAAGGTTTCCGTGTAGGCCAGCAGAGGAGAATATGCTCAGCCTAGTTCTTTCTTCCCCTCCATTATACTTCATAAAGAAAGACAGAAAGAGAGTGGGAAGTTTGGGCCAGCTGGAGGAAGCACAGAGTGAAAGATCAGAGGCCTAGAAAACATGACCTCAGAGGAGCAACTAAATGGACTGGAATTAGCTAGTCCAAAGAAGAGAGGCTTGAGAAAAATCAAGTTAACAGCTTTTAAACTACCAAGTTTCTGTAGAGAGGGACAGAATAACATTAGTTCAAATTTAGCTAGGAATGAAGCATGAAATCTTCTGTTTCAAATGGATAAGGCAGATTTATGTTAGATGTTAGAAAAAAAGAATAGAAAAAAACTCCACATGGGTCTGATTGCTTGGAGTGTTGCATCTCCATCTTTTGAGTTTCCATCCATCTTTCATTTCCGTGATTGTCTTATTTCGCTTGCTTCCTTCATATCTTCTCACTTCTCTGTCTCCCCTTCCCTGCAAACTGCTATTAGAAATGCTGCTTCTGGCTTTGGTTTCTGTTGTGCTGCAGACTCCCATGGAGGGACCACAGATGTGGGGTGCAAACTGTCTCTCCTTTCTTAATTCAATTAACTATGCAGTCTTTAATCTTTAACTGAAGTATTTTTTCCTCCATGTGTTTATCAGAATCAGGAGTGAAATAGGAATGAAAAGAAATCACAACAAAGATTGCAAAACTGTTGAGATTAAAATAAAAGAAATTATTTTCAATTTAATATATCAATGCTGCCTGGGATAACTTTGATGTAAAAATTGCCTCAAACTCCAGTTGTCCACTGAGACTTTTGGGGAAAACAAAGTAGATGTGATCTGAATTTCTAATGGAAAAAAGAAGGATAAGGAGAAGAAATCTGGCTACAAACTTAGCCTTTTTGGCTGCCTGTGTGTTCACAGTAGCCCTGTTCCTGGTGGGGTGAATGGGAACATTCCCATGTATTACCTGGAAAGTGGAAACCATACCCTTGGAAGATGCTTTTGGTGTGGCCAGAGTCCCATTTTGGGCTATGTGATGCCTGTGGGTTTGGTCCCCACACTTGCAGCTGGCAGCAAAGGCCCATGGCAGCATGTGCTCTGTCAGGCAATGCAGTGTCCAAGGGTCTGAGCCAGTCACACCCATCCCAACACAGCTTCATCCTGCAGAAAACCAGCAGTTCTTTGAGGAAGCTGTTACACTCAGCAACCCCCATTTGCTCTGGTACTTGGCCATGGCCACATCATTTTGGCTCTGAGCTAAGGGAAAGCTGTGTATTATCTTTGTGCTGCCTCACAGCAGGGTTTCTCTTGCCTCTTTTCAGGTGGGAATCCTGCTCTATGTTGCTGAGCTCATTGTGCGCCTGATGTGGAGGAAGGAACTGGATCCGGATAATTTCTCCATCCCCTACCTCACTGCCCTGGGTGATCTCCTGGGCACTGGGTTCCTGGCCATCTGTTTCTACCTGATTTGACTCATCCATGGTGCAGACGTGAACCTAGGGAACCGAGAGACCACGTGCTGTTCCATGTTACCTTTGTGACTTGGTGCTTTCCTCTAGGATAGCAGGATACTTGGTGACTAGTGCTGGGTCACCTGGCTGGACTGGTCCTCCCCTGCCACCCTGATGCCCCATCTCTCTTCCCCATTGTGCCTTACAGCTGGGCTCACCTGCCCCGAGGAATCAACACCTATAGACTTCCAACCTCACTTGTTCACAGCTGTGCCTGGCAATAAAGTTGTTAAGGAACTTTTAGGTAATTTGTAATAAATAAGAATATTGATCAGTTAGAGTCCCTAGCACCACCCCTGAGGCTGCTCTGAAGCCTGCTGAGGTCCTGAAGGCATCGCATTCTGCAAGTGGATGTCATGTCCACCCCACTGGACTCTAAGTTACCATCAAGATAAATGCACCCCATTTTCTCTCCCGTCACATCCCTGGAGGAGAAAAGCAACCAGTTGCTTAAACTTGTCTCTTTCCGTCACTCAAAAGCTCAGGATCTGAGGCAGTGAGCTCCTTGCTGGCTCGCACCCAGTAGGAAGTTATCTAGGGATACCACCTACCTGCCCTGGCAGCGTCACTGTTGTCTGACCAATAAGCATGATTCATTGTGTTTTGTGGGTAGGCAGGTTTGTTTTCACTGTTCATGGAATGTCCAGTAGTTAAACTGTTTATGGAAGCACACACACAAAGTGGTTAAAAACAGGTAATGCTGTGGATTTGAGGCTGGTTTTTTTCTTGCCATGGCTATGTTTCTTGTTTCAACTTGTCAGCTAGAATGTCTTGCTCATTCCTTTCTCATCTGCTCAGTGCTGGACAACACAATTTTAATAGGGCTTCAGGAAAAAGGGTGTTACCTAACCAAGAGCAACCTTTTGCAGCCCACATATTTCAGGTTAGAATTACAAGCCATTCCCTCTCCCAGAGCAACCATCTATTCATTAACTGTGCCTCTGTGGCAAGTCGTGTCTCTGTGTGTAAGAGATGGGTTGGGCTGGGTGAGGCTTTGGCGTGAGGGCTTGCTGAATGACTCCTTAGGTCCTTGTTCCAGGGGGCCTGTCTTATGCTACTGGGAACATATAAGGGAGGCTTGTGGGTTTGAAAGCAGCCAGTTCTCAGTGAAATCAGAGAGCAGTAGGGTCCTCCAGATAATAATATATTCATGAGTCAGGAGCTCAGGACATGGATCAAACCTTTGAAAAACACCACTAGGCCTCTCTTTAAATAATAATCTGCCTTTGTATGGGTTGGAGGAGGGAAAAGGGGAGGTCAAGTCCTCCAGCCTACTGGCAGATAGATGCCTTGCTCAAGGACCTGCAAGCTCTTAAACACTTCAATTTGAGCACTGTTGAGTGCTTGCTGCTTCAGTCTCCTGGTGCTGTTGTGACCTTCCAGAGCTGCTGCAAAGCTGAGGCTCCTACATAGGTTTACCACAAGGCTGAAACTGTTAGCTCTGGGCTGCCAAGCATGAGGAAAAGCACTCCCTAAAAACACCCAAGGTGTTGCCTTCCCCCACTCCAAGCTGCCTCTTCCTTATTTTTTTTTGTTAAGCATAGATTTCCCTGTGCTGGCTGAGCAGGACAGTACCCTCACACCACTACCACGGTGGGAGAGATTTCAGCATTCAAAGCATTCACTCCCCCTGCCTTGGCCCCCCCTGCTTTATCTCTCACCACGGCCTGTGTGCTGTCAGCTCTGCTCGACTGCACTGCCATCGGCACCAAGCACCCACGAGTGATAACTGCTGCAGCAGCAGCTGAGGGGGCTTGTGGGCAAAGCAGAATAAGCAACTAACTGCTGGTCAGTTTGAGGGGGCTGCGTTAGGAGATATAAGTATGTATTTTAATAACTTGAGCTTTGTTTTCTAAACCTTTATTAGCTCCAACCTGGCACTGGCTCAGACAGTCCTGGCCAATAACCCTTCCTGCCTCCACACTGTCCTTTCTTCTTGGTGCGTGTCCCCAGTGCCTGGAATAGTCCTTTCTGGACTTTGATGTTTTTGCTGCTGGCATAAATCAGGCAAGACTGGTCCTGAGTAAAAGCTGCTGAGGACACACAGTCCTCTGCAGGGTCCCATGTGAATGAAACACTTTTAACAGCAGTTTGCCCCTGCTTCCTCCAGTTCTCCAAAAGCCCCTGAGTGCAGCCTGTGGCTGGTACAGGCTGCAAGGGACCCTGCTCACCCTCCTTCAGCATAAATTTCAGTGCCCAATGTACAACTGCTTCTCTGCTACATGATTGTCACAAAGACCTAGCACTAGTGTGTCCCTTTGTTGGGTGATTTCTGGGCAGAACTTGGCATGTTGTGGTTGTCACTGTTGACAGAGAACACAGATGGGAACACGTAATAGATGCCATCTGTGTCCTACTTCTGGACCCCAGCTGGGCTGGGGTAACCTATGCTGCACCCTGCTTATATTGGGCTTGGGAGTTTCCCCGCTTGCAGGAGGTGTTTGAGCTATGAGCTGATGTGGGAAGATTACAACAGACGCAGCAAGACATGCTGTTCTCCAGGGTACCCCTTGGTGGGCAGGCAGATATCAACCTTATGCCCGTGCACTTAGTGCAGGAAACGCACTGAGTACTGAAAATTGCTTCCAGCCTGGAGACAAATGATATAACCAAAGGAAATGGTTTCAATAAAAGAAGACTTCTCCCCCCCACTCCCCACCCCGCCTTTTTTTAAGGGCAGCAAAAGGCTATTTGGCTGTTTAGCCTGTTTACACTTTCTCTTCCCTACTTTCTTTCCCTGTGCATATAAGAAAGGCCTTTGCTAATAGAAGTTCTATGTAATCCTGGAGAATGGTTTAGAGCAGCATCATTCTAACTCCATCAGAACCTGCTCCTCCAAGAAAGCACCCTCAGTCCCTGCCCCTGGCACCAGCTGCCTCAGTGGCACTGAGCATAGCCTATATCCCAGCAGGGCAAGAAGCCACGGAGTTGCCCAGGCATCATCCTTCCCTCTTTTCTGAGCTTTTAAGAGCTTTCACTACAGCACAATAGGCCCTAGCTGGGTTCATGTTCCCTGTGATGCTATATGGGAAGGATTTTATTAGGGAGGAGATTTGNCCTCCCACAACTACTAGTCAGGGGAACAGGCAGTTGCCATGTGTTGGCTTCAAAACGCTCTAAAAAAGAACTTTTTGGTTACCTTGTGGAATGGCCTTACAAGACCAGCTGCAGACCAACCATGCTCTCCTTGGCAAGTGAACAGTGGGGCACTTACAGCTTGTTTTAATCTCAAGGGGGAAATAAAGCAAATGTGTAGTGTCAGCAGAAGAATGAAACTGGCTGGATTGTAACAGAGCAGACATAAATAAATAAATAAACCTGCTTCGGGCTGCCTCCTGCAAACTGTGCAGCCATCAGCCAGCTGATCCAGCTTGTAGCAGGAAGCAGTAAAAAAAGGTATTTTTTTTAATTTCCATTGTTTTCCTTCACACTGTATTAACAGCAAGGTTTAGTCTTAGTTCTTAGTTGTCCCTAATAAACTAAATCTCAGTCTTATATCAGCGTCATGGAGTGTTGGGTCAGAAATGACATGGGGCTTGGGGTGGGAGGTGGGTGCCTGCCCTGTACCACCACAAGACCAGCGTGTTGGGCTGCTGGAGTGGTTGTTGGGACCTTAGGGAGATTCAGTTGCATTGGGAAGGAAGGTCAGTCAGGGGCTCCTTCATTTCTGATTGCAGAAGGGTTTCTATTTGCAAGTGAAGGAACTGACACCAGAACTGGGAGAAATGGGAGCAGGTACTTGTTTTCAGGGATAGTCAAAGCATTTATTTTCCTCCCTGCCCCCAACTTCCACACATTGCCTCCATCCTAATACAGTATTTTTCCAGAAACTCTACTGATGTGAGATGCAACGTACTTACCAGGAACAAGTGAAGTGCCAGCTGCCAAACACAAGTAAGTCTGTCCTTCAAGCACAACACTGCTTCCAAGACAAACCTGAAAATGCTTATTTTTTTTTCCTCTTTAATGGAAGTCTATTTAATTCTCCAGCTGGTAAACAAGCACAGCAACCTCTGGATGGAAACCTCCCTATCACTGAAGCTCTGTTTTGTTCCACTGGATGGAGAAACTCAACAGCTTCTCATGGGCAATCAGAGATGGGGCTGGTAGCTTTATAGCGTAAAATACCCACATCATGGACAAACTGCCTGTCATGGTCTGAAGACTGGAACCAGCAGAGCTGGTAGCCACACTTGGATGAAGGCGTCAGCCTGCCATTAGCTGCTAAATCATGTTCGACTGTGAAAACAATATTTCAGCAAGAGGTGGGTGGGTGTTTATATAATAAACGCGATGTTGTAGACACATGCATATGTAGCCATACATAACCCAAATGGCTATTAATTACTGCAATCCTATACCAATACAATCAGGCAACATAAAATGTCAGTTGAATCAGAAATGCTGTTTAATTATTCTTGTAATACATACTTTATACATATAGATTTATTACATATAATGCATCTATTATCAGCTATAAATATTTACTTGCAGTAATTCTGTTACACATTATAAATAATAACTATTTACATTGTACATGTGTGCACACATGGACATACCAAATTGAGGCAGTTCTTACTTTTTTCATTTCTGGTGCTCTGACAGCTTCTTCCACAACTCCGAAGCCTTGCATTGAAACCCAGGATCAGCCTGGCAGGATGGGTGCCTGCCCCCCATGCCCCTTACTGTGCATGTGTGTGTGACACACAAGATTGAGTGTCAGGAGTTGGAATGGTACTTCATATGCCAGCAACCATGTTTTGTTCCTCTCTTTATTTAATAGGCACTTGATAGGGCATTGGAGAAGGGAAGGTTTAAATAGAATTTGCAAGGTTATTCCTTCGTTGGGGCTAAGTCACATGTGATTGGCATAGCTAACTTGATTTTTTTCTGTTTGTCTTTTGGCTCCTGTTGCTGAGCTGGAGTGACTGCGGCAGCTCTCCCCTTGGCCTTCTAGGTCCTCATCCTTCAACCCCTTGCTGCCAAAGTGACACCGAGGTCTTCAACCTGGGCAGAAAATGCTACTGTGCAGTTAGGGAACTGCAGTGCCTGGCCTAATGCATCCCAGCTTGGTTATGGGACAGGTGACTTCTTGCAGTTGCATTCATGCAGGTAACTTTTGGCATGGTTGGTAGAGCAGCATCCTCAACTTGTCCCCTAGCACAGCTGCTCCCAGCATGGGGAGTGGAGTGAGGATAATGGCCACATCCCTGTGCACAAAACCTGCTGGGAAGTTCACTTCCTTCCAGAAATACCAAGTTTGAGGTTTTTTACTGTGTAAGTCAGAACAGGTCCAGGCTCAGGTAGAAATGCCTCTGCTGCCCTTGGAGCTATCACTTTGCTCTAAATGACAGCAGATGAGCTTATTCCTGATGGGATGGTTGGGCCTGTTTTCACCTCACAGGTTATGAGACTTCCCAAGAAGAGTAGTCTTCACCTTCACTCCTCATTGAACCTGTCCAGAGCACTGCACAGTACCTGGTATGTAGTCTCACAGGCTAGCTGTTCCATCGCTTCGTTGCAACAAGCACTCTGTGCTCTGCTCCTAGGAGGGCAGCCTTAGTCATCTTCTTGTGTTTAAAACCCTCATTTGCACATCAGATGCCACCACATCCCCACTCCTAGGTGGCAAAGAGAGCCGAATCAAATTACACTTTAAAGGCAGCCCACATAACCTTGATAGTTTGCTCACACGGCAAGAAAAAGTGATGCAATGAAACAATGAAAAAAACCTGACAAACCACAACCAACTAGGAGCCCCTCAGGGTAACGTTCACCAGTCCCCGAAACTGCACAGGAAATTAAAAAGCCTGTAGTTGGGATCGCCAGTCACACGGTGTCCTCCTTGCTCCGTTCAGCTCCAGTCCTGTAGCGCTGTTCGCTTGGAGCCGGTGGGGCCAAGGCTACCCAGGGCCGGGGGCACCCTGCTGCCTTCTGCCCCGGTCCCAGCAGCCGCTGCAGACCCTTGGCACGGGCAGAGCGGCTCCGGCCCCGGCCAGCCCCAGCTGGGGCTGAAGGCAGTTGCTTTAGCAACCCAAAACCGCACATTTTGTGTTTGCAAGGGCAGGTTTTGCTGTGGAATGTGCTATTCAGGCTGGGGGGAGCCAAGGGTATGACCTAAATGCATAGGACTGTGGCCCTTGGTTTGGCTTTATATTTAGAAAAAGGTCAAAGGTGAGTGTTTCCCAATCGTGGGTCCTACCTGATCCAAAGAACACCCTTACAGACCAGATCTCAGCGTGGTATTGCCTTTAGCTCAGGTTGGAGGGCTGCATTCGCTCCATACTCCTATGGTTTTGCTTTTGTGTAGGGCAATGAGTCAAGTCTGGGTTTGCCCAAGCAGAGGCTGCTGGTCAAATATCCATCACAACCAGATCGGACTCTATTGTGGGAATGGTTAGAAACCAGCTGGCTAAAAGACAAAGCCCGGGGTGTGCTGCTCCCTCACTCCAAAAGGAGCTCCCAGACAGACATACTGCCTGAACACCCCAGAGAGCACAACAGGGAGAGAATCTGTGAGTCTGTTCTTGCTACTCACCGTGTTGTCATCTTTGAACACCTATCTACAGGGAAAAGTATCTAGGAAAAAAGATGAAAAAAGAAATCCATCAAAAAATCCATTCCTTTGTGACTTTAAATCTGACCTCAAATTATGAATCATGACCAAAAGCGATGAAAAGAGCTTGTGGTGACTTGAACAATGATTTTTCCAAGCAGAGGCAATGCTAAGCAGAGGAACGTGACACTCCTGAGAAAACAGGAGGAATGCACTCTAAGCCTGGACACTGCAGATGAAATTTATTGCATCATATAATCTGTTTTTGTGCTTTGGGTTTTAGCTACAGAGAGATACTAAGATAGCATGAGAAAGGCCATTTCCATGTGATTTCCAGCCTAGAGAGGGAGAATCAGTCTGTATGCCAGGATCACTGGCAATTTTTTTTACTTCTTCATTGCTTTGCTAAACCAAATTTCCAAACCAGTAGCCAAGGAGGGAGAGTTGGCATATAGCTGCTGATCACAGACAGAGAGGAAAAAGGTTAACATATAACAGCCAAACATCACTGGAGAAAAACATTGTTTTTTATAAGCGTCTCAGAGCACTGGGGTTTTATAAAACCTCCCACTGTATTGCACTAATAAGTCAAGTGTTCACAGCTGAGCCAGCAGACACACTCCACTGCATCTATTACCTGGGTATTTATTTAGGGAGCCAGTGAGCCAGAGCCAAACAGGAAAGACTGAAGTACGGTTTTAAAGAAATACAGCTCCTCTGACTGCTTTTGATTTTAAATCCGAGAACCAAGTGTCATTTTCTTTTGTTTTGCCACTCCCTTCCCCACTTCTTCAAGGAATGAATTGTCCAAAGCTAGTCCCAGAAAGCAGAATTTTCCTCTAGGTGTCTCTGTCTCCATTTGCATTCTCAGTGTTTACACACACACACATACACTTTTTCTCCGGCTTTCCCAGTCCAGCATCATTTCATTGCCATAGTGATGTCCGACACCCCCGCACAGTGCTCCCTCTCCAAAGCACTTTATAACCCAGAGCTGCCCCAGCACCCTTCTCTGCCCCAGTGTAAAGTGGCCACCCCATATGGGAGGCAGCAGCCATGCAAGAGGCAGCACATGGCACCTAGGCATGAGAAACCAGCACAGGCATTTGGGTTCTGCCAGCCCCCTGGGGCCATAGGAAGACACAGTGGACAGTGTGATTTCATCTGAGCAGCTGCCCTCATGCTGTACGCATGGCTTTCTAAAACAGCTCTCACCTGCTTTTATCGCACAGGAGATGTGAGGCCTGTATTTAATGGACTTGACCAGAACTGCGGAGCTGTGCTCTGCTGGTGTGGTTCAGCAGAAAGCACTGTGTCTCTGTCAGCCCACACCTGTGGCCAACTTGTGCCTCAACTGAGAGTGTTTGGCATCCCAACCACAAACCCGTGGAAGGGGATGAACAGAAAAGCCTGCCAAGCGTTGTCCGAGAGAAATGCGTGGTCACAGTAACACACCACTACCTTCCCCACCAGTGAAGGGTGGAGCACAAGGCTGGGGGAGGATGGAGGAGAACAATGTGACAAGACAAGGTAGGAAGAATTTTAAAGAAAAGGTAAAAACTACATTAAATTATTGCTTTATTTCTGCTTCTATGCAAGTCTCTGACACAGTTCACCCTTGCCCCTCAAGACAACATGTCTGCCCCACCCCAGTCCACTCAGGAGGAGAAAGACCTGAAGGGATCCTGCCCAAAAAAGGAGCCTTTCTAAGACTTGGACCTGCACAGGAGTCTCTTACAAGAAAGTGCCCAATCAAGGTAAGTCCTCCTACCCAGAAGTGGCCAGGTGCCATATTCCCTGTAGATGTTTTAGAGTGGGAGGGAAAGGGAAAAAAAGCGCCAACCCCAGAAGTGTCCTCCCTCCCTCTTGACCACGCATGAGCAAGGCATCAGGATGTGGAGCAGTCCGTAACAGAGAGGTCATGAGGGATGTCTACCAAGAGATGTGCACAGGGAGGGAGGAGAGGAAGTGTGTCAAGATGAGAGTTACCCAGCTCTCTTTTGCCTCTCTCCCCAGCCCCCTGCCTCACCGAATGCGGAGGTATGAGGGGATGGAGTAATTGAAAAGCAAGTAGTCCATTTTGTATAAATTAAAGAGTCTTCTTTGGTAGAAGGGGCTAATGTCCTGGAAGAACTGGGCTGTCATGTCATCTGTCGTTCTGGTCGTCTTCGATGAAGATGGGAACTTGATGTTTGTGTCAGCCCCAACCAGCTGAAGGATGTAGTTGGCATCTTCAGCTAAAGTCTCATACTTGCCCACCACATCATAGTGGACAATGCAGGGGTGGCAGAGTGAGTGCACCCTCTCCCAGTGTTCATTAAAGGGCTCCTCCCGCTGAGTCTGCGGATCCAGGAGATAGTAGACAAACTCCTCAAAGCGCACGTCATCCCCACGCTCCAGGGCCTTGTCACTGGGCTCCTGCCGGTGCCGCCGGATGATCTTGGTCCCGTAGCGTTTGTGGAATGCTGTGTTGTAGCTGCGGGTAAACTTGTTGCGGTATGCTGAGACCAGGCGCTCAAAGGGCTCCCGCACGAAGATGAACTTGAGGTAGCTGCGCAGGCGATGGTTGATCTCAGGGACACTGTACTCAGAGAGGGTGCGCAGGTTGGATGAAACATGGGCCTCATTGGCAGGGATTTCCAGTGGGTCTCGGTACTTGCCTTGACCCGTCAGGACCATCATCACCCGCTTCCAGTTAGTGCAGGCCACTTTGGGCACATAGCAGTAGAGCAGCCCATGTGTGTCATCCACCACCAAGTGCCGCAAGTCATCCGGCCGCAGGAGACGTCGCTTGCGGGTATAACGGTTGCAGATGTTGCTCAACAGCTCCCGTCTCTGCTGGTGAACTGCCTGCAGTGATGACTGCTGAAACTGGGGAAAGAAAAAGCCAAAAAGATGGTCACTGGTTTGCCCAAGCTCATCGTGGCCTTCATACAACAGTTGGCCCACAAGTGTTCCCGTAGTTTCTTCTTCCCTGGGTTTGGTGGTCACCTATGTGTGATTTTTGGGGACAGTGCTGACTTGAACATAACTTACTTTGGTGCGTTTAATCCTTTGACCCACTGAGGGCAAAAAAGAGAGCAAAATGTGATGAGGAGTTGGGTGTGGAGACATGCCAAAGTGGTGAGGGAAAAACATGCGGTGCAAAGAGGGTCAGTAACAGAGTATTTGTTACAGCACCCCCCCACAAACTGGGCTAAAGCTCTCCCACTCCTGTACAGCAGTCGAGGGGATTGGGTATGGCCCAACCCCTCCAGGGGCAAACAGCTGGCACAGGGCCCTGCACATCTGGCTGCAATGGGGCATTGCCGTGTTGTGCTGACTCTTACACCCATGGGCTCTCTGCGAATGCTGCAGCCAAGAGGCAAAAGTGTTGTACACCAGCCTGGGCATGTGAGAGGAAAGCAGCATGGGGGTGCTGCCAAGGAAAGGCAAAGGAAGGTGGGTAGAAGAAAATGATCTTTAACACTGACAGTCAAACCCTGGGGAGCTGATGGGGAGTTGGAGGTAAGGTGGGGTGTCAAGAAGGCATGATGGAGAAGAGTGAGGCTGTGGCTGGAGGCATTGGTGGAACCCTTCCTAAGAGCTTTGGGTTTCTTTCCCTGAGGGACTTTTTCCACACATACTAGTCTGCTGCCTCAACTCTGGTCACAGTCTCCTTTGCCAACAGGGATGAAGAGACCACATATGGTCCTTTATTACTTTTGACCCTTGCATCAAGGCCTAGCAGCTGATTCACTGGGTTCTCAAGATCACAGCCATCTAAACCCCACGCCACCTAAGCATCCCATTTCCAGATTTTGGGACATGACCCCAAAGACACGGTTTGTACCAGAAATCCCAAAACATCTTTACAATTCAGAAGGGGAAGTTTTTTTCTTCCTCCTGCTGATTTTGCACATGACAGTTGGGAGGTTTCATGTTCAGTCTAAAGGTCATTGCTGGGAACTTCCAACAGGTTGTCAGTGCCACGACCACTAACGGCTTCACCACTCGTTTGCTAACCCGGGAAAGCTTTGAACCCATGGAGCTGTTGCTCTAATGCAATGACCTCTGTGTCACAAGACAATGGTAGTTTCCACTTCGCAGTTGTGATGACAGTCTCCTACACTGTGGCAAATATCTCTGCAGCTCCCAGAGATGTGGCAACCTCAAAATGAAGGGCAAAGGCAGACCACCAGCTTGGTCCCTACATTCCTGCTGCTGACAGTTGTCACCATGTAGGCTTGCCAACGGACACCCTCTGCCAAGATTCAGGTGCACCCTTATTTCTCCTTGGGGGACCATAAGGGGTTTTGAGACACATACGGGAGCCTGGGAAAGAGCAGCTCCTGTTAGGAACTGGTCCAGGATGACCCTGCAGACTTGCCAACTTCTGAGGGGCACTAATGGCTGGGCGAAAAGCTCCTCCTGCAAGGGACGAGCAACACTCAGAAGGTAGTATCCCATCTTGGCACCTTCCAAGAGGGAGATCATAAGGAAAAATGCTCAGATGGAAGAAATGAAGGTCAACAAACTCTTAGCTGTCACCAAAAATGACTTTGAAATTGTTGGTGACTTGGCTTTTAAGATGATGTAGCACCTAGGGAGGCAATGCTCGTAGCTGAAGGAGCAGTCTTGTGATACACCTTCATGTGACACAGCCAAACCTTTTAGTAGAAAAATCTTTTGTTTGGAGACACTCCCATCACCTTTTAGAATCAGAAACCCCTTTTTCAAGCACTTAAAAACAAGGAGGGGTTTTAATAACGTGATTTTTTTTTCAGGTGATTTCCCCTGCACTTGCATAATTCAAGACTATTGGACCAGAAAGACAGACAGACGCTGTCTGCAGGCATGGCAACACATAAATGTGATGGCTTTTCAACAGCCACCCACTGGAGTAAATGCATGTCTTGCAGCTATTTCAGAGCAAAATTGCTCCCTTCATTTCCTTCTCTTTAAAAACCACAGAAATTAAGTATCACTTCTAAGGAAATAACACCTCGACACTCCAACAGTGTTAGGATTTGCTGGCATCATAGCCACGGAAGTCCACGTTTGCCATTTTTCCCAGAGCAGACATAATTCAGCTGCTTATAGACATAAAAGCATCAACCTAGACAGTAGTTGTGTGAGTGTTGTGTATGGAGAGGAGATCTGGCTCCGGCTGCAGTAGGCACTAGCCTTGGACTGTGGGAAGGTGGCGGGGAGTGGTAGCCAGCTGCAGGGTCCACCCTCTGCTACTTGAAGCCTGCAGAAGATGCCTCATAGGCATGGAGAGATGCAGGGTATGTGTGGTGGCTGGGATGTGTGGCCATGGCCCAGCCTGCAACACTAGTTGGAGGGTGGTTTCCTGCAAGATTTCCTCCGGGGCATAATTACAAGCTGGTTGCAGAGTGGGTTAGGAGTAACCCTGAAGAGAAAGACTTGGGGGTGTTGACTGACGAGAAGCTCAGCATGAGCCAGCAGTGTGCTTATGCAGTCCTGAAGGCCAACCACACCCTAGAGGTTTGTGTCCAGCAGAGCAAGAGAGGTAATTCTCCTCCTTTACTCTGTTCTTGTGAGACCCCCACCTCAAATACTGCATCCAGTTCTGATGTCCTCAGCAGAAGAACTGTCGGAGCAAGTCCAGAGGAGGCCACAAAGATGATCCAAGGACTGGAGAACCTTTGCTGTGAGGAAAGGCTAAGGGAGCTGGCATTATTCAGCCTAGGGAAGAGAAGACTTGGGCAAAACCTTCCAATACCAGATGGGAACCTACAGGAAGGCTGGAGATGAACTTTTCACAAGAGTATCTAGTGACAGGGCAAAGGGAAATGGTCTTACACTGAATGAGAGTAGGATGGACGAGGCCTTGAGTAATGAAGTGTAGTTGAGAGGTGTCCCTGCCCACAGCAGGAAGGTTGGTGTAGGTGATCGCTAAGGTCTCTTCCAACCTTAGCCATTCTATGATTCTATGATCCTTGCAAGGAAGCTGTGGCAAGGATCCCTTTGTAGAGACAATTCTGGCTGTGTGGGGTAAAAACTGCCCAGCCAGAGGGAAACCAGGTAGAAGGAAACGAATACACTTTTTGCAACTTCAACCACAAGCCTCCAAGATCCCACTCAGCTGTCAAGTGCAAGCAGGACACCACCTCTGATGCCAAGTCACCAAAGCTGGCTGAGCTGCACACACCAGGGACTGGTAAGAGCAAGGGCTCCCTGCATGAAGCAGGGACCATGGCTGGTCCTGCAAGCAGACCCTTGCATGGAGAGATGTGCACAAGCCCACCTGGAGGACAACATTTCCCTTCCTAGATTGTACCTGGCTGCTCCTTTCTCAGTGGCTGTAGCTGACACTGCTCAGTGTGATAAAGAAGACTGGGGATGTCCCAGGATTCAGCTGCTGGGACCTTAGGGGTGGTTGGAGACCACACACAGGAGGAGTGGAGAAAAGGTCAAGAACCAGTGACACCCTCCTCTGCCTTTGCCCATTGGGTAAAGGCACCCTGTGGCCTTACCTGGTCACTCTCATACAGGGCCTGAAGTGGGCTGCGACCTGCCTTCCCCTGCCAGGTGGATTTCATAATCCCATCTTCTGCAGCTGGAAATGGAGCGAGAAAAATCACAGGAGTTAGGAGAGGCTGGTTGCCTCACGCTCTTTAGAGATACCCAAGCTGGGATGAAGCAATGATCCCTAAAAAGAGACAAATCCAGACACAAAATAAACACAAGGACTCGTTACAATTTCAAGAGCTACTGGGAGCAGTTTGATCCACGTGCATTTGGGAAATGCCACTGCCTGCAGGCTGCACCAGTGAGGGAATGATCCAGGAGGAGACAGGACACAAAGCAGCACCACTGTGGACCCACAAGGGATGTGACAACACCTGGGCTTGGCAGATAAAAGGCAGTTTCAACAGTGGCAACTGTTAAATACATACAGAGCTTGTATATCTAGGCTCAGACATGGCCATTAATAGACAAACTGGTTAGATATTTGTTGGACTAGTAAGTAATTTTAAGTTCTTACTTGCTTCTCTTCTAAAACACAAATGTTTGAAGCTGAAGACAGCCACCTAAGCAGTATTTACCTCATTTCTGCCACACACACACAAGCTGGTCTGATTTCAGAGGGCTGTCTGCAGCAGCACCAAACCCAAGGTTGCGCCTGGCCAGCCACGAATGTGGTGCTGGATATCCAGTCAGTGATAGATGCTCAAGTTCTCATGCTCATAAATTATGTAGGGATGCAACCACCTTCCAGGCAATAAAGAATCCATTTCAACTGCCATCCCTCAGCCCCAGTGACCTTTGTAGTGCTGCATGTGCAGAACCACGTGGCCTGGATATTCCAAACCTAATGCATGGAGCCAGACACAACAGAAGTGTGGGCTACTTTCAGTAACACCTCCACGTCTCACCCACCTTCTTATGTCTCTCCATTGGCAGAAGGATGCCATGACCAGTTTCATATGAGAAGGTTTCTAACCATAGGGCTTATGGAGCATTGGAGTTGGCTTCCACATAAGAAATCACTGTGTGTTTTAAAATGAAAGATGATGGGCTTTTCTAAAGGGGATGGTAGGGCATGTTGTTCAGGAGATCATGATCTGGGAGGTTCTTCTAGTCATCCAAGTTCCTGCTCCTACAGGAACTTTCTAAAATTTCAGTGGCACACATGTGGTGGAGAGACATGAATCTCTCACAAGCCATTTCTGGCTGCTAACCCAGAGGCTTTTTGCATGACAGTTTGGGGCAAAGATTTGTTACACAGGCTCCAGCTGGCACCTTTTTAACCAAAATAACAGAAAGGAAACAATCCAAATCCCATCCTCACATGCTTTTATTTCCTTTAAAAAAAAAAGGTTCCCAAATGCAAAGTCACCAAGGTCTAAAATAAACATTATTAATTCCAGGAGCTGTAATTAGGGAGGAAATGACTGCCTGACCTCACAACATTTCATCACCAGTGCATGTACGCTTGTGCAATTGTGGGAAACGGCACTTCCTGCAGCACTGGATTAACTGAGATGTGACTCAACGAGAAGGTACTGCTTCTTCCTGAAGCCCCTGTATCGGTTACTCTGCAGGAGGGTGAAACGGCATCTGTGCCAATGAGAGATAAGTGGAAGATCCAACGTACACAGCACTAGGCTGAGATGTTCCTTCCAGAGAAGTCCCGTTTCACACTTCCAGGCTCGTCTCTCTGCAAATGACAGGGAATGAGACTGACCTTGAAAACTCCACTGATTGCTGCTCCAGTCTGCAAGCTGAAAGCATTAAAGTTGCATCCTTTTCCTAGCCAGGGCTGATAAACGCCTGCTCAGTTTAAGAGTGTGACTTCTGCTGAGGGTTGTCTGCAGGCACCCTGCACCGCAACAGACACTTGCCCTATATTTAGTAAAAGCAAAGTGGAGGCGTTTGTTTTTAAGTTTAACATGTGCATCAACCAGCACCTTCCTGACAAGGGGCAGGCCCAGCCCCAGAGTGGTTCATGTTGACCACCATGAAGCTGCTAGAAATACAAACTGCTTGTGCCAGCACGACACTGAGGTGTGTGGAATCACCACCTCAGGAGCTGGCTCTGCAAGTAACCATTTGAGTGAACAAAAAGCAGGGGCAAGCAGAAGTCAAGGAGTTCTGAACACTCCAAGCTACACTTTTTGGTGCTGCTGAGGCAGAGAACAATCCTGGCCAGGGACATCACATAGCTCTTGCCAACAGCCCCTGCAGAAACATTGCAAAATGCCCTTCTCCATCGCAAGATTTGGCAGAGAACAAGGCACCTTTTCCAGATAGCAGCAAACCCCCTGGCATTCCCGCTATGCTCATGCTATACACGGTTCCAGAAAAAAGGAGAAGAGAGAAAAAACAAACAAAAAAAATCTGCCGGGCTGCTCCTGTGCAGCTGAAGGAGCCCAGGAGCACTGAGCTGGCAGGGGAGGACACCAGTGCTCCATGCTTGCTGCGTATTGACAGCTCTTACTCTCCAAAGCGATGACACCATCCCTGCCTGGGGCACTTGCCAAACCCTTCAGAGCAAACGTCTGGCCCAACAGCAGGTTTCTACAAAGCTCCAGGAAGTCTCCCTGCTCAGAAACCGTCTGCTCGCACCACACGTGGCAGAGAGCAGCAGCCAGTCTGTGTGCCCCGTGGGACCAGTGTCCATCCTCTTTGAGGCTGGGGGCAGAGTAGTTGCACATGCCTGTGGCCAGCAGTGCAAGCCCAATCAGAGATAAGTTGGTTGGCTGCCCAAACCATTCCAAAAACATCTGTGACAGAGCAACACTGCCCATCACTGCTGCCTCCTGGAAGGCCAGGAGGTTGTTTAATGGAGGCCAGTTCCCCTTAAGATCAGGCTTTGTCACCTAACAGAGTTGTGTCCAATGAACCGAAGCTGTGGCCATCTACTCTTCACCATGGCTCAGCCCTAGCACCTGCAACACCTCTGCTGATGCAGTCCTCTCTCTCCTAGTCCCTCCTCCACTGCCAGACCCCCTCACCATGCAGCCTTATGAACACAGCTCAGCCCTAATTTGAAGATAAAAACCTCTCTATCCCCTGGCTGCTCCTCCGTTCCAATGATCCCATCCTGTTTTAATTGCTGTCCCAAGCAGGCAATGGCCCATCATAGGAAGGCTCTCACCTTAGGGTCTCCATAGCTGGCTGAACTGCACAGGAGAGGAAACCAAACATGGAAAGGAAGCTGTGGAACGGTTTAATTCCTGATCTGTGTCTGTTTGTTCCATCAGATCTGGGATACAGCTCAGACTGTGAGGAGGAGGAGCTAGGAAAGGCACAGATGGGTAATGGCATTTTCACTTCTCTCTTCTTCCACTCATTCATCCTGAGAGAGTCTAACACTCCATGCCTTGTACTGTTGGCTTACCCAATCCTGGGATGCTCCTGGGACTCCAAGAAGTTTGAGAAAGCCAAGGAGTACTGAAATATATTACCATATTGAGGCAGGAGTGTCATCAAAGTAAAATAATGGTTCATGCCGCATTTTGGCACCATGGCCCCAAGTGCAGCAAGATCTTCCATCATGGGGGGAGCTGCCAAGATCTTTGCATCCTGCCTTTCCTTCTAACTTTACGGTCTGTTACTGGGCTTCCCAGATTCCACCATATACAGTGGTTATCCTTGGAAACTTAGCATCACCACAACTGCATCTGAAAGCAGGAATGTCTCTAAGCAAAGGTATATTGAGTTTCTAAAGTGGAGAAAGCATCAGCCCTTGGCAACTGCTGAACCACTGTTCAGTAACAAGTATCCAATGTATGCCCATAATCCAAAATCCAAAAAATGTTTTTAACTGAGGCAGACAAGATAGTATCATATTTGTCCTTTACATCTTCAGAGGGTGAGGCAACAGAGGAGTGACGCAGAGCAAGAGACTGAAAACCCCATGCAAAGGCAGTAACATTGATCAGAAATTGCTGGATAACACAAGCCCGAAAGACAGCTCAGGCATATTTCAGGGTGTCCTGGCTTACAAGTATTTTCAGTCTTCACTTTAGAACTTAAAAAGGTGACGTGATCTCTCCCTCCTTCCTCACTACAGTCCAGATTTTAGTGCTATCCCATCAAAATCAAAGCTATTCTGCAGCAGTGTGACATCAGTACCGCAGCAGGGTCTGGGGTTTCAGTGACTTGCCAGCTCTCTTTGGAAAAGGGAATGGATTTTAAAGCTGTGTATATTTAGGTATACTAGACGATAGAGAAGACAGCCAGACATGTGTGAGGTGAGGGAAAGACTAGATCATGTCCATTCCAGACTTCTTGAAGGACCAGTGAAAGAATTTGCTGTTCTGGCAGCAGAGAACATTAATTGTGGAGGGAGGTACTCTGCAAGGACAACAGCAAATCTGGTGCCTGGTCTGAAGAGCTGGGCTAGGAGACAGGATTCAGGCAGTGATAAGCCTGCTAGGCTGACATCAGCATTACCAAGGCTTTAGAAAACACTGTGAAGAAAACAATCAAAAAATGTGAGTGCAACTGAATGGGAAAAAAATTCCGTATGGTATTTACTCTTCACAGCTTATACCCACCCACACAGCCTCCTCTGTGAATACAGTAAGCCATTTCTGTAGACCAAGTGTATGGGGTAGAGCTTCACCTACAGATATGTAACACATGAAGCATGACTTGCCACAGAAATAAGTACTTCAATCGAGAAGATGAAGTTTAAAAGATGAACTGTAAAGGCACACAAGCAACTGCAAAGCAAGTGGTGTCTATATAGGAAGATGGATTTCAATACTTGAAGCTGGCGTAAAAATAGGAAGATACTGATGATGGACAAAGCATGAAGAAATGCTACAATGGCAGGGAGAGACTGAAAAACTAAACAGGGAACTAAAGCTCTGTTCTGGACCAGGGTAAACAGAGTTCAATTTCGTAATGCTGAAATTCAGCAGTTTCTGCCACTTTGCTGCTGGAAGTGGCAGGAGGTCCCAGATGAATTAGTTCTGGGCTATCAGCTGCCAATGTGACAGTCATTACAAAGAGGCAAATGAAGTCATGAAACCTATCAGGTGAGGTACTTGTCATAGCAGCAGAAATTACCCATAGCACAGGCAACCCTCACCTGCAGTACTGACAGCTCTGCTCTCCTGGGACCAAGGCAGACCAAGAGCTGAGAAGGGCTCTGTGGCAACCAGATGATTTCAGGGCTGGTTGCCCTATGAGAGACTGCAAGGGCTGGATGTATGCATGAGCTGAGACAGGAAATTACTGTCTCTTGGGAACAGGCCAGCAGAAAGGAATGGGAGGTGCAGGACATCTTCATGCCCACCTGCTCAAGTGCCAGGTAAGAAGAGGTTGTGAAACTCCAGATCATTGGGTGTCCAGCTGAGATGAAGCAGGAGAAATCCCAATTCCTTTTAGACTGAAAGACAGTGCTTTCCAGGCATTTTCCAGGCTGTACCACCACCACCACCACCCTGCCCCCCCGCCCAGGTCATAAGGAGCCAAATGCTCCACTTGCAGTTTCCAGTATGAAACACTGGATAGAGTCAAAACATGGAGATTCAGTGGTCTCCAGTCAAGGGAAATGAAGAGGCAGTATGTGTGCTTGAATGCAAGTATGCACCCCAGAGGCCCTGCAGAGATAATCCTGACCCCACCACTGTTTGTTCTCTGCTGTCTCACAAGGCTCAGCTTTTCCTGTTGTGTCTGCACAAAACCTAAAAAAAGAGACAAAAAAAAACCAAACAACTGTGGTGCTCAGTCACCTGAAATGATCAGTCTGAGTGTTAATTACAGCTCATGACTCCACACTGGTAGGTATGATGAGTGCTTGCTAGTACTGCAAGAACTGCTCTCAGGGCAGCCTCACTTGCACAGAAGAGGTGGGGTGGGAATCCATCACACTCATGATAGATTTGTGGTGGATTCTTGGTCTGAACATCGGAGAAGGTATCAGTGATATGAACTGACTGTCTGGTACATGACACATGCACAGCTGAACTGCATTCATAGGAGAAAGAAGAATCTACAGTCAGAAACAAGTAAGAGAAATATTACCCCTTTTTATCACAAGGGGAAACAACACCTGGAGCTCTGTAGTGTAACAGGTTCAGCACTTGCTTTAAGTCAGTCACTGGAAGAGCTCTGGCTCTTTAGGACCTTTGAAGACAGGCCCCTTGCCATTGAAGTAACTGCACTCAAGAGACTCAGAAATTGATCCTGCCATCTCATTTAAGAGAAGATACTGAGAGTGCGCTATTCAGAGCCAAATATTAGCTGCAGCCACTGGCTGCTGAATCTGTCCAATATGTGATTTTGACATCCAAGAGTAAAAAAAAAAGAAGAGGGAAAAAGAATGTACAGCAGCAGTGACGGATCCAGACAGTTCTTGCAGTCCAAACTCAGTTTCCCCTCCCAGTTTGACAGCAAAGCCTGAGACACTGGCTGGACACACTGACTGTGAGGACGGTCCAGGGCACAGAGGCCAAGAAATCACATGTGGAAGCAGCAGCCAAACCCCCGGGCAGTGGCCAGTGGTCTGCATAAGAGCGGCCCTGCCTGGAAAGATCAGAACTATTGGGTCAATAGTGCTGGTCTCATGGAAGCTGTGGCTTTTACACTTGGGCTTGCACTGGTGAAACACATATTTGCTTCATTTCCACATAAGCACAAGGGCTCATTGTTGTGGGATTTGTTTTTTTAAAGACAGCTACTTTTCAAAACAAAGGCGATGTGGAAACCCAAACAGACCCATTGATTTAACACTACGGAAGGCAGAGACCTCTCTTTGATGGAGAAGATGGCTAAATAAGTGACTATTTGCTTTCTTGCATGCTGCATTCAGCTGTAAAAAAGTGTAGCAAATCCGGTCAACATCTAACAGGCCCATACATGCTTTGCTGAAATGCAGCCTTCAGCTTTGTGAATTCAGACACAACCACCTTTGCTGGGCAGCTGCAAGTGAAATGAGAGGCAGGAGGTGTTACTGCTGGGATTCAGCCAAGCGTTCGCACACGGAACCAGCTCAGTGGCTCGTCAGATTGCCCAAAAAGCTCTAGTGTGCTTGAGCATCTTCCCTGCCAAGCCTGAAGATATGCCACAAATAGTGGTGACGTGGAAGAGTGGGACATGGCTGCTCTGTGCAGCAGGTGATGAGAGGACAACCACAACACCCAAGTGCAGCAAGACATGTCTCCTCTAGCACAGCCCCACAGTGCCTTGACACCTGCTCAGCCAGCAGTGCCTGTTTGATTTGCTCTTCTTAAATACAGTAACTGTAGAGCAGCCATCATTCCTCATCACACTGCAGGTTAGGTGGGACTCTGCCTCTGACCACCTTGTGTCTTCATTGGGAAAATGTATAACCCCATGGCAGACCAGTGAAAAGGAATCTCAAATTCTTTGGATGCAGAGCGCGGGAGTTGAGCCCATAATTGGGTGTTTGAGGGTGGCAAACCCCAGATTGCTGGCTGAAGATGCCAGGAGAGGGGCAGTGCAGTCATGAGAGTTGTACTGAGGGAGATCCAAGAGCATCAGGCACAGCTAAGAACACTGATCCCTGAATATCTGAATATACAAGAGATGATAGGACCTGTTCTGCCTCCCACACCGAAAGAGTAACACAAGGACTGCATTCAAAGGCCTCAAGCAAATGCTTGCTCTCCAGTGCAGCCCCAACCATTGCCTTTCTGGGCATACAGGAGGTCAGCAAGAGAACCAGGCTAAACATGAGGGGATTTCAGACTGGACTAGCAGCCTCCAAACTTCTGCTGAGGGCCTGTGGGAGCCACTCCCAGGCCCAGGAAGATTTCGAAGTAGCTCTCTTACATAGCAGACCAAATTTTTTCCTACACATCCAGATCTGAGGTTTGTCCCCCACACAGCAGATGGACATCTGTACTTTGTTTATGCCTTGGTGGTAGGAGATGAGGAGGCTTCCATGCCCCATTCCAGCAGGTACACTTGGCAGCAGAACACCTATGGGACTGATCATTTGGAGAGACAAAGTATTTAAAGGAGAGCAACAATATCCAAACAGACACAAGCGATGGCAAAGAGCAACCAGCCCTGTGGAGAATAACCAGAAGAGATGTTTTCTCATCTTCCCCCAGGCATCTCCAAAGCAGAGCACTGCTCCTCAAGCAGCTGCATTAGAGAGACAGGAAAAGCTCAGATACTGACCTGTGAGAGCCCCCACTTTGCACCACTTCCAGACAAGCAAACCCTGTATTTCATCCTCTTTGACTCATTCTGGGGCTGTGCCAGTGAGTGGTGAGCAGGAGTGATGGAAGGGAGCAGGCATGAACATGCAAAACACTGTACCTAATGTTTACACTAGAAACTTACGTTTCTTGTTCCAGACCAATATCCTCCATAGGTCGGGAAATGTCCCTGTGGCCCTTCCCATCTTAGTTTCTCTTCATATGGTGTTTTTTACTCACAGTTATGTTTTTCCCCTTGTTCAGCCTGTTCTGCCTCATGACAACATCCTCTTGCAGAGATGCAGAACAGCCACAGATATAATTTGTTCCCATCGGGAACGACTCTCCTGTGCAGATTAGTTAGGTGGACATGAGCAACACACCTCCACCTGTACAGACTTTACACCATGGTCACAGGCAGACCTGCCACCACCTGCCTCCAGTATTTTCCCTGATGATGAAGAAACCAGAAGCATACAACCCAGTCTGCTCTTGCCAGGCTGCCTTCTGCTCTGTGGGCCAAGCCACCAGGGAAGGCTGACTCTTTCTGCATTGCTCTCTGCTGAAGTAGAGGCAGCACAGAGTCTGTTAGAGATGTCTGTCTTGGCTCACTCCTTAGGGAAAAGGAATAACCCTCTTTTCTCTGTCAGACCTTCCCCTGCCAGTTCCTCTCCTACTGCCTGCAGCAGAGTGACAACCTAGAGCATCTTCGAGAGCAGTAGGACATTCTCTCTTGCTCCAGAGCTTTTTTTGCAACAGAGCCAAGGGGCAGGACGCCACTGAGCTGAAAGATGACTGAAAGAGCTGCACAAGGTTTCCACACATCACCAGGACCCAGCTAATGGCCTAATCCCGTACACTTCTTCAAGGTCTGGTAGCTGGCTGTAACTTTGCAAGGGTCCTGAGGCAAGCCTTTCCTAGACAACTCTGGTACTAACAGGGAAGAGAAGGTGTGAACTCACTCCCATCAGCGGTTCGTGCAGTCCTGATGTAATGCTGTTTCATTCAGCAGAAATTAAACCAAGTAACTTGAGCTTCACTGGATTAGACAGAACCAAGACCCACAAGCACGAGGATGTTTGAAAGCTTAGCTCAAGCTTTCCTTCCCCCACTATGTATTTCTACCACCTCTCCTAGTCCTTCTGAAACAGCCAAACCAAGTAAGTAACTGTCCTGGCCTTCCTTTCCCTCCCAGCACTTAGAAACTGCAGAATGCCTTGCTAGAAGGTTTTCCACAAAGCTGAGGGAAATAAAGCAGCTTGGAGGCAAACCTGAGTAGGGCAAGGCAGGACATGTGCATAAGGAGACTTACAGAGAAGCGGCCAAGTACAACAGGCACAATGAGCTGCAGAAGCAGAAGACAAATCTTACCCATCGCATCAGATGGATGACCCTGCATACCTGGGAGAAGGTGGATTTGCTTCACTGCGAGCAGCAGGGTCACCTAGAAGTGATGTTTGAACCACAACGCTAAGGTACTACTTCAGGCCAAGATGAGGGTGGTGGGTAGTGTAGAAGAGGGATGAAAGCTGCACAGTGGTCTTTTCCCTTTTCCTCTTCTCCATCACCTGGCTAAAACCTGTCTCATTCCTGTAGGGCCAATTGGAGTGGTTCCATTTTCGGCCCATGTCTCTGCTGATGAAGCACCACCTCCAGTACCACATTCCTACCCACATTGCTCAGAAGCTGCAGCGACCAGAGGTGACACTTCAACACCTCTGAGGAGGCCCAGCTACATAAACCTACCAGACAAGAAGGAAAAGAGCATTTTCCAACCTCCTTCCACCACACATACATGTTGCACGTCTACTATCCCTTGAGGCAAATCCTTCTGCAGTATATCCACCCTCAAATCACACAGTTCTCACAATCAGAGAGATCTGAAAGTATTAGGGATACCCTAATATCCCTGATGTTCAAGACGACTTTCTCTGGTGAGTAGATGAAGAGAGATGCCTTCCCTAGAAAAAAACGTCCTTGTTTGAAGCAATCACCACCTTGCAGCTTCTCCAGAGCCCCAGGGCTATGTAGTACTGGCAGCCAGGCTCCCTAGCACTAATGACAGTTTGTCTCTAGCCAAGAAACACACTGCAGAGAGGGGACAATAAGTCTCTGTTTTACACAGGATAATTCAACGGACTGCACTGCCTTTAACAGGACAAATCATTGATTCTTCTCAGTATGTGCCCTGTTGGCTGGGAGGCAGTGGTCCATGGGCAAGAGAGGGAACAAGGGGCTGTGATGCCTCCAGGAAATGTTAATTCAGGGTGTGGAAGAAGGTCCTATGCTGTTCTCTATGGAAAGTGACGGATGGTTAGAGCCACACAGAGGGTGAGTGTACATCCTGCTCTTGTTCCAGCCAGACAGGGAATGCCTGAGCCTGCCAGAAGCCGCAGCAGTTGTGGTGAGTGTCTGATAGTGGAAACACACAACCTCAGGGAATGGAAGTGGAAGCAAAAATCCAAGTACAGCTGCCTTCACCTGTGCCTGAGATCCCCAATTCTGTACACAATTGCCTTCTGTCCAGGCACCTGTACCCAGGGCTCAGAGTATGGCAGAGCCTCTGGCATGTGGCATCAGGGACCAGAGCAGTAGTATTATCACTTTAGCTAATACTGGGGCACTTACAGCATCCAAAAATTGCTCATAGCACAGGGCCCTTGCCCACAGAAATCTGAGTGCAGATGGACACACAGACAGCCCAGGAGCACATTAAATGCATCCACATAGTTTCCAGCTTGTTGGCAAAAGGCAGCTAGACACTCCAGGCATCCTTGGTGTGGGGTTGCCCCTTGTTCATGCCTGTCACTTACCCATAGACATTTCCATGTCCAACCAGATGCAATAAATGGCACTGCAGATGGCAAAAAGAGGACATTGGTCTCCAGCATAAAGTGCCACTGGTACTATGTGCCATCAGACCAGGTTTCTCCATCTGGATCCTGCTCAATACAGACACATTGACTTTCATAGGAGAATGCCTCAGACCAGTGTTTCAACTGCTGTGGCAACCTTTGTAGAGGAAGCAACACCATTGTGCCAGGGAATGATAGCAGATGACTCCTGAACAGCTAACGAGACAGTGGCATCAGCCTTGCAGATGACCTGACCCCCTTCTCAATTGCAGTCTCCTTCATCACTGACTTTTAAGTATATTCTTTCTAGCTCAAACACATCAAAGTCAAGATCCTAACCAAGAACCACACCTGAAGATAGCCTTCTGAGGTCCCATGTAGGGCTAGCACTGTCCTTAACACAGAAATGGAATCATAAGATATATTTCGTATCACCACTCCCGCATCCACTGAAAGGATCCAGAAAACACCTCTCCAACAGGCAGCTTCTTTACTGTAACTCCTCAGGGTCTGCTGTGCCTTTGGCACAGACCGCTGCTGGAAACAGGACAATGGGCAAGATCAACCACTGCCTCACCACAGCCCGCGCGCCCCAGTCAGCACCACATGGGACGTGGGCTAGGAACGGTCCAATATTCAGAAATATTTTGATTTTTCTCCAAATCACTGAAAAGCAGAGGGATCTCTGCTGAAAGCGCTCCAGAGAAACACGTCAAGCACTGCTGACAATGCAGTCGGCACTGTCCGTTCCTATTAATTCTCTTACAGCTCCAGCAGGAACAGGAAGGCACGGGGCTGTCTTTTCTCCACTCCAGATGCCACAGAGCTTGCGTGACCCTGTGCGTGGCCCCCTGCCAGCGCCCTTAGGAGGGACCATCCCAGCTGGCTGCCGGGGCACTGGCGTGACAAGAGACACAAAGTACTCATGCACATTTTGCTTCTCATGCCTGGACAGCAAACCCAGCCCACAGTTTTCATATTTGCAGTGCAAGCTCAGCACTCTGCTATGAACACTGGAGCTCAGAGATGATTTAGTGTTATCGGGTTCGCAGCCAACTCCATCTTCCATATGCTGCACACAGCTGCTCAGGCAGCAGCCACAGAGGTGGCTGGAGCTTTGAGGGGTGTCATCAGATGCGATTTTTTAAGGTGCTACAGAAAGAACATTAAGTTCCTGATGTAAGACGGGGTCTGAACATCCTGCACTAGTTTAGATTTCTCCTGCACAAGGATGGAAAACAAATAACTTTTTTATTGCTATCCCTAACAGGAGACTGCTCCACCCTTAACAACTGCCTGAGAGAGACTCCTGAAACCTGAAATCTCTAGTCTGTCCAGGCTTCAGCCGTTTTCTAAGAACTACATCACTGCTGGCCATACCCATGCCAGCACATACAGGGACTGGTAGCTGCTGGTTGCAGAAGCCACTCTGATTCAGAGATCTAGCTGCTGGACATCCTTTAAAACACTTGAGTACTACTATTGATGACCAAGACACTGGGAGATTTATTCAGGAAGAAGTTATTTCCATTAGGAAAATACTAACATTATATAGGGAAGATCCTTATTTTCCATAAAGCCTCATAAAAGCTCGTTCCTCTCTTGAATCCTGCTTTATCACAGAGCTTACTTTACCTTTACACTTCTGAAAGTAATTTTTCTTCATTTCTCACAGTGTCACCAGCCATACCCAGGCACAGGGTCTAGCACAGCTGGCCCTTAGCTGTGCATCTCCCTCCTCCCCAGAGATGGGGATGGCTCTGTCTGTTTTTCAAGGCAAGCTCTTTCATTCTAATTTAGTCAACTTGCGTCAATGATCAGCCAGGGAAACTCTAATCAAGTGATGGAAAAGGATGACAGCTATGGATTAGACCACAATAAATCATGAAGAGATAGAAAGAATCCAGCTCCTTCAAGCAGCATGCCAAATGCCACAGCATTTGTCGGTTGGGATCAGAGCAGGAACAGAGCCAGCAGCAGCTGGTTTGGACACTATGTTCTATTAAGTGGCTCTTCCTAAAATCCCATGTCTCTTCGGTAGTAGGAGGCTCTGGTCACCTGGCATCATCTGTAAAGTTTACCAGGAGGATCAGTGGCATTTGAGGTGGAGGGATGTGTTTCACTGGGATGACAGGCCTAGCTCTCTGCTATCACAAGGATTGCAATCGAGATCTTTATAGGAAGCAGAAAATTAACAGTATCCAACAGGATATGGCCTCTGTGAGCAAATAAAACCTCTCTGCATAAGTACCATGCAACCTTCTGGTTTTGAATGGTTAATTCCTCCTAAAAGCTATGCTAGAAGCTTTCCAAGAGCAATTTTTGATCCCCATCATGCCTGTAGCTCTCCTGGCCCCAGCTGGCTGCCTGCATATATAATGTAAGTCTGATCTGCCAGCATTTCCATTCCTTGTCAATAAACTCCTCCTTTCCAGTCTGCTGCTCCACAGGAATTACAGCAGAAAGGCTTATGCTGGCAGTGCCAAAGTAGAGATTCCTGCCAGGATGCACAGGGGGCTGATTTTCAAGTGGTAGGACTGTACCCAAGGCCCACCTCTTCCCTGCACGCAGGCACCAGCAGCCTGTCTGTACCCTGACAGCTCCCAGTGCCAGAGCAGGCTCAGGCAAGTCACAGCTGCAGAAAGCTCCTGGGCTCAGACAGCAGCATGGATCTACCAAGGCAAGATCCCATTTGCACCACTTTGCTGCCTTCTTCTCAGCTGCTGAAGCCACCACAGGTCAGGGTGCCAGGGAACCAGGCTAGACCTGCTCAAAACCTGCCCGCAGTCAAGTCTGGTTCAGACGGATGCTGGACTTGACCCCTGCACACAGGCTACCTGAACACACACAAAACAATTTAAAAAAAGAGTCTAATGTTGTTTGGCTCAGTGACTTGGTTGCTGAATACATTTTGAGACATGCTGTCAGCTCCACGCATATGGAATTGATGAAAACTTCAACAAGGAGATCCTGGGGAAAAAAACCCTCAAACTCAGCAAATCCCTCCCAATGCAGCCAGCACCTCCCTGGCTTTGCTTCACCCTCTGCTGTGGCAGAGATAGCTCGGGGTCTAAGTTCTGCTTGTCTAAATGATAGCAGATCACTAACCTGTCAGAATCACTGCCTCAAGATACAGAGCAAGAGCTTTCACAATCCAGTGAAGAGATGCATGAGCTTGCAGAGGATGACAGGAGATAATAACAACCTGATGTAGACTTCAGAGAACCATCCCCACCCAGCACAACTTCTCATCACATAGCAGTTTTGTGCCTTTTTCTGCTGCATTCATTAATGGGAATTGCTTGAGGCCACCAAAGAACCTTGCCTTCCTAGTCGGCTCATTTAAATGTCTCCAGGGTCACTGCAGCCCTGAAATGCCACAGATCCAGCATTGCTGGTAGCAACTTGTCTGAGTGATAACTGGATTTGTCTCCCTGCTGCTGGTCAAGCCCTGAGAATGGTTGTTAGCAGATGGTGCTCTGAAGGCATGTCTTGTCTTTTTACAGGGAACCTACACTCACCTAGCAGCAGCTGTTCATCAGCAGTTGAAGCAAAACACCACCAGCATCAAGTCAGTCTTGGCTGAGTCTCACAGTGCCCATATCATCTGATCCGATTAACCTACAGGGAAATCAATCTCTCCAGTACTGCCAGAAGTAAACTTGGAAAAGACCCAGCTGTGATTATAGTACCACTCTAGCTTGGCCAAATGGAACAGTATGGCTCTGCAGATGTGTCCAGAACTGAACTGGCTGCCCTCCCATACCATGGAGAAACATGACTGAGCAAAGACATTCCCCATGGCTAGTGGTGGGGGGCAGAGCCATGTGCTTGCAGGGCACCAGCAACAGGGGTGGGGAATTGCTGAGAAGCTTCTGACTTTCAGTTAGTTTGGGATCATTTCACAGATCTCTGCCTTGAAGGAAGCCCTCTACAATAGGAGACTCAGCCCCAGAGACAACCACAACTGACAGCTCCAAACAAACACCACCTTTGAACCTCATGTCAATATTACCCATCTTCCTGCAAGGTCAGTAAATTGGCAGCACAGAGCAGTGAAGCAACATCTGGCCACAAAGCAGCTTCAATCAAGTTTCAAATCCACCAGGAAAGTAGTGATCCCAGAGAGACCACTCTGAAGGATTAATCAAACCTGCTGCTGCTGCTCCCTCCCTGGAAGGGCTGGGACAGCAGCCAGGAGACAGAGGGCTGTTAATCAAGTGGCTTCTACAAAGAGAATAAGCTGCGAGCAGCGCTGTGACAAGTGGTCAGGACTTACGGATCCAGTGTCACTCCATACCATAGAGGTGACAACGGACAGAAGGACCTGTGTCCTGCTTTACAAGTCTAAAATGCTCAGTGGCACTTCTTCACACACACTACGGTTACAATTGTCAGCGTCTCCCCACCTGCTGTGCTTGGGCCAGAGGGCTGTGGTCTGCCACTTGAGTCACTATGGAGACAATGCCACCTTCAGAAGAGACATTTTGAGTAGAAAGCAAGTTCAAATCCAGATGGAAAATGCTGTGGGGGAGTCCATGAAAGTCCATAAAGTCCCTTTATGAAAATGTGGGTTCTCACCAGCATCGGGTGCTTCTTCAGCACAGCAGGTCTCAGCACTCATGCTCAGCCACATGACCATGCCACAGACTTGTCAGAGCACGACAGCAGACTCAGATCCAGGGCAACGTCCCCAGCGCGGAAACAACTTCACACTGACACACCACCACGAGGGCTCAGTGATGGTGATGAAACAGAGCGGTACCTCTGGGAAAGCTGATGCATTTGCTGTCTTTCATTGCTTCAGAGCATTCAGAAAGTGGAGAGAAAGCAGGATGTGCTAACAGTGAGGGAGGCAAACAGGGCTTAAGGAGCCAGGCTGATGTTTGGAGAACCTACCTGTAGGTCAGGAAGCTCTCACTACTGTGCAGAGAAGAACCACAGAGCACGTGGGGTGAAGTACACAACTAGGAGAGGAAAAGTAGGCAGACATTGAATTCACATGCACTCACACCCTCAAAACCAAGCTCTTGACCATTTTTAATGCCAAAACATGATTTCCATCTCAGCACAGCTGCCAAAGGATGTGGGTTACACAGCCAGGCTGCAGCACACTCAGGCTTTCCTGCACAGGTAGATGGGTGACAAGCCACAATAAATGTAGCATCAGCTTCGCTCTCCAGTTCATTACAACTGTAAGAGAAACAAAATCAAACCACGTCTTGGTGCTGCCTCCTACACTGAGTGATCTCTTGTGAAGGGCATGCAGAAAGAAGAGATTGCCTGAGCAGTGGTCATCCAGCTCCTAGGGATACAGAACAACTTTCTTCCCATCTTTGTCCATGTAGGGCTTCGATTTAGACTGTGAGTTTGGCTTCCCAGTGCAAGCCACAGGCAATTGGGAAATGAAGAACAGAGTGAGTCCAGGCTACAGAGGAGATATATTGGGGGTTGAACCCTATTTATCAGAGGGCTACAACTGATTTTACTGGTTTGTGTATTAGCATTACAGGGCATGCAAACCTGCAACAAAAACTGGTCTGGCCAGAGTAAACCAAAACAGCCAGTACAAACCAAGGATCCTAGTGTCTAGAGATGAGCACTGGGGAAGTGGGATATCTGTATAGGGCAGCAGTATGTGTTGGGGTGCATTTAGCAATACCTGCCACCATCCAGTACTGCTGGAAGGATTTTACTTCCAAGGAGGCAATTTTTTTCCCCCTGAGGAAAAAATTACATGTCCATGTGTAACACTGCAGGAATCACAGAGGACTTTAGTTGAATAAAGACCTGTCCTAAAGCTGCAGATCCAGAGAGGACATAGCGACAGGGTGTCCCAGTTTACAGCCATGCAAGAAAGATCTGCAGGTGTAGGTACATGTACAGGAGAGAGCAGACAGGTCTGAACTGGGCAGCGGAGTCTGGGAATACAGGGTTCAACTCTGCTATTACACTAATCATCCCCCTACACCCATGAATTATTTTACTGAGGGGAAAATGAAATGCCCCCAGCTCTTGAGGCCGCTCCATCTGTCCCTGTTTTCAGCATCAGTGCAAGCCACACAGCAAAGGCAGGACCTAAGCATGGTGATATGCACTGCATCCCAGGCCTCTCAGGCCACCAGAGCTGCTCAGTGAGATGCACCCTCCCTCTCAAGCTCCTAGTTGTTTTTACCTGCCTTTAACAAGGAAAGTTTTTGGCATTTGTCCAGCTGTATCTCAAAGTTTCAATGTGAAACTTCCCGCCTTGGCCCCACAGAGGTATTTGGGGAGGCAGACAATTCTTTGGGTACTCAGCTCTGAGGGGGAGTAATGAAAGCTAAGCATCACGTGCCTTTGTAGTTTCTCGGCTTCTGATAGCAAGACCTGGGAAAGACATCTGTGGTTGCACTGGGATAAGATGGAGAGTTTGCCATGCTCTCCATTCAGATGCTTGTGAGAAATAAGAACCAAGCAAGAAAATCCACGACACAGTAACCCCAGCACCTTCAGCCTTCAGCTGTGCCCTGGCCACTGTATCTCTCAGCCTTGGACCTGATGACCAGATGACCACAAAGTCCTTCCTACACCAAGACAGGCAGGCAGTCTTTTCTTTTCTTTTTCTTATTATTTTTTTTTGGCAGGATAAATAGGAGAACTGAGGTTTGAGCGGGGGGACAATGCAGAAAGTGCAGGTGCAATGCCTTTCCAGAGAAACAGTCAGGCTTGGGTGCTAGAGGTATGCAGGGCCAGGGAAGAGCCTGGCAGAGCCAGCAAGATGTGCATCTTTCCTGCAAGCACAGAGTTAAATCCTAATAGGCTAAGTCCCCTCCTTCTCCCTCCCAAATCTCATATGAGAGATTCTCAGGAAACTGCAGAAAGCCAAGGAGTACAGAAAGCATTCTTCATCAAAAGCCTGGCCCTCAGGAGCAGATGGGCTTCATTACTGCCCTGCTCTCAGCATTGGACTGGACAGATTGTTATACCACCACAGATCACAGCTACAGCATTTCATGTCTTCTTCAGACATGACAGATCAGAGGGCTTTCCAGCCTATATGGCCCAGTGCCCCAGCTGGCAAATGTCACTGCTGCACTTTAGGCACTGGCTCCTCAAAGAGCAGCGGCTGCATGCTGGGTGTCTCAGTTCCATGACCAGGAATCTGAGCTGGGCAAAACTGCCCCATGACAAAAGCAAACAAAACAAACCAGAAAACCTAACACCATCTCAGAGGGGGTCTTAGATTTCACAACCCTGCCCGTGCTTGTGGCACTAGCCAAGGTGAATGCAGTGTAGCTCTCCTTATCTGGAAGGCTGCGGACATGTGTCAGCCAGCTGCAAAAATGACCTAGTCTCAGAAAGCTGTTGGCTGGCCGAACTGTGTTCATGTCCCAAGGCAGCGCCTGAATTTCAGCCTGAAAATACCTTTAAACAATGGGGAGGAACTGAGTCTAAGATTGGCTCTTTCCTGTTCTGAAAAAAACTCCCTGGTCCATAAGGGTCTTCTAATATCTCAGTGCATGAGAGTCTCTTCAGGCAAGGTCTAGGTGACTTTGTAGGTTCAGGGACTAGGGCTCTGAAGGATCTCAGTCAAATAACTTGTAGTGTCTATAATTTCTATTGTTCTGTAATCATTATACAATTTTGTGTGTGTGTCCCCATCCCAAAGCGACAGATATTGAGGCATGAGGACGGAGCTGACTGAGAGTTCACAAAAGCAACCACAGACTGGATGTGTAGCTCAGAAAATGTGAAGGGACAGCTCTGCAACAAACGGAAGCAAAAGCTTCTCCAGAACCTCCTAGCTCTGAGAGACCCTGGGCTAGGTAACAGAAACCATCCCAATGATGGCAGAGGTGGTGTCAGTGGATATCTTCAATATCCACCTCGTCAGATCAAAAGGTTACTAACCACACCAAAATGATGAGGCACAGTGTCCTACCAGTGATGTGTGCTGCGTGGTGCTGTGGTTTCTGGCATTGTTGCTCAGCCAGGTGTAACACCTGAGGCCTGCTCAGTCAGGCTAGTGAAGTGGTACCTCCACTCCAAGAGACAGTCTGGAGGAGGCTTTGCTCTACCAGTGCCCAGCAGAGATCCAACTGGTTGGTGCAGGAACAGATAAAGATGGAGAGAGTGATCTTGCTACTACTCCACTTGAAGAACTATCTGAAGCAGCATCACAACCACAGTGCTACTATGATTCTGGTTCTGGTATATCTTGTTGTGAAAAAGCCAGACTAAAGACTAAGTGAGTCCAGTCTGCAAAGCCCTGCTGAAGTCCTGCAACTGATGCTGATAGCAGGTCATGAAAGAACATGGGGACAGTGCAAACTAGCATTCAGTAAGTGCTGCTAACATGATGTAAGAAGCAAAAGCTGGATGCTACAGTGAGACAGAACCAGAACAGAAATAAAGTAGCATTTTGAGATTGAGGGATTTTCCTTCTTTCTTATTGGTGAAGATTGTTCAATGCTGGAACAAACTAAAAACAACAGGAAGTGGAGCACTCTCCATCCCGCAGACTGCTTCAGTGCAAGGTCTGCTTTTGTCCCCAGCAGTCACCTCCAGCACACACAAGTCACTGGGCTGGACACAGGAAGGATAGGGCAAGAACAGAATAACCCAGTTCTTACGCAAGAGTCTCTTGGGATCAGCTCAATGACCTTGCCTCAGGCTTCCAAAGGTGCCTCTTCCTTCAAGCACTTCAGGGGAATTTTTGTCAAATAACACTGGTCAGAGATAGAAGCCTCTGGAGGAGCAAGGTTATGTAAAATGCTTCACAGAACATCCAATCACCTCTCTTTATGAAGTATATTCCTCTGGGATGGAAGAGATGATTAACTGCTTAGGAGACTGCAAATTCATGCACACATCCCTCTGACCTCTTACTAGTAGCCTGCAAACTGCCAGCAATCTGGGTGTCAGTACAATTTGCCTTCTCAGTTTCCTCGAAAGACCTATGTAGCATTGGGGCAGTCCATTAACACTTTTAATTAAGGTGTGCTGAAACTACAGATGCAGATGAAACAGGACCTTACCACCTCCCACTACCTCCTTTTTTCTCCTTCAGACACTCTCCCTTCCCTCTATCCCATATCTATCCCAGTATGGTCTTGCCCAGGTCTCCCACTGTTACTAAAATCAGTGAGTTCCTCTGAGCAGTGACTAAAGCTTTGATGTAGACCAGGATCAGAAGTCTCCAGCATTTACTGATGTGCTAGTCTAGACACACTATGACCAGAATTAGATGAAACAATGGTCTTAAGAGGCCCACTGCTTATTCTCACCTTCTCTATGCGGAAAATGCATGGTGTGCTATCACTGATGATGTGTAAATCCTGGAAGAGATGGTGTGTAAATCCTTGAAGAGACAGCAGAGGAATATCAGCTCAGATGATGACAGTCATGCTGAGGCCAGGCAAGATCTCTTGGATGACTGTGGATTGACACCAGCAAAAACAAGTCCCCCTAATGCATCAAAGTTCGCCCAGGAGCTGAGCTTATCTCCCCACACCACCGCTCCAGATGTTGGAGGGCCTCTGGAGATGCTGAAAGGTGTCTGCTCCAGCTAAACTTCATAACTACCCACCATCCCCGGATGTGTGTTTGTGAGCCTGGAGTGACACAAATGAAGGCTAACAGGACAAACAGGTCATCACTATCCACTGAGCTGGGAACACTCTATGTCCTGCAGCTGCACCCCATGGCCATGGACAAGGACTATAGCCTGCATGGCCACCCACTGGAACACCAGCAAAGAAGGCAAAGCAACCAGGGATATGAAGTCAATGTTTATTCAAACCCCTATTTAGATGCACGGGGGAGTACTAAGACTTGTCTCACCTCTTGTGAGCATCAGCAAGGTTGGCAGACACACTCGAGCCCTTTTCTATCTCTCGGAGTTACAACGGGGGATTCTGCCATCAACTTCAGTACAAGCAAATTCAGCCCAGCACCAACAGAACCAACTCAGCAGAATTCAGGAACGAAGTTATTTCAGTACATGCTGGCGTGTGGGTGTTATTAGGGCAGAATGAAAAAGCTTTCATTCAGCGCAGTCATGGAGCTCAGTGCAAACCATTGTAGCACTTAACTGCCCGGATGGAGTTAAAAGTGGAACATGCAAAGAGAGGAGTTAATTCCTGCTCCACAAGCTGAGTGAGCCCATACAGTCTCAAACTTAAAGGTTTCTGGTTCTATTGTCTTTCTTCCCGTGTTGTATTCCTTGTCCTGATCACAGCATGGCTCAGACTCAGTGCCCTGTTAGCAAGGAGTAGGTCAGCATGTTTCACATCATGGGCTGTGGGTGGCCTAGGAAAGGCAACCTGCAGAGTCCTGCTGAAGGTTGAGGAAAGGGATCCAACTGCTCCAGAGGGAAACTCATAACACTGTTGCTTTTTCTAGCATTTTTTTCCATTCTTATATAGAAACCAAATGACACTAGTCAACTAGAACTCAAAATAACCTCAAGGCAACCATCACTTAAAGATGACATTTTGCCTGCAAATTGTTTGCCTATTACTGTGACTTGTAACTTCTAAAATTCGAGCAATTTGCCTCAGTTTGCTTTCCCTTGGGATAAAAAAAAACAAGAAGCAATTTTTAGCTTGCTGCTTTTCTCTACGTGGTAATGACCTTTCCTCTGCTAGTGTGAGTTTTTCACTGAACTAAAGAGGAAAGGGAAAACTGTAAACAGAAAAATAATAAAGAAAAACAATGTCACAAAAATGAAGGCTGGACCCTGGGAGACAACTATGGGATAGAAAATAACCAGATTTTAGAGAATGCAAGTATCACTTTAACTCAACTCTTCTCTAAACCCTAAGGGACAAATCTGCAAGAGGTGGTTCACTATCCTCACAACCGACACTGAGTGACAAACTCCACTGTCTTCCACCAGCTGAGGATCCCTACACCAGACCTACTACCTTCTACAAGACCTTTAAAATCACACTTGACCCACATGAAAGAAACAGATTCTTAGCCTATTAAAGGTGTTGCATCTTCCAAAGCCTCAGCTGGGCATCACTGCTCAAAAAGCTCTCCCAAACGCCTCGATGAGAGGCCATCACCACTACCATCACCAGGCTTGTTGTGATCTGACAGGAGCTCTGTGTAAAGGTGTGTTGAGATCCTGCCAGGGATTAAAGTCAAGTAAGTACATAAAGTTCTGCTGATTCAGACATGCAGAAGTTTCCTTTTGAAAATCAGACTCCTGAAAAGAGCCACATTTTCCTGTCAACCACTGGAAAGCGAGTCCAATGTAAATGTCAACCACCTCTCTGTTAGGAGCGCTGGAGTTCAGAACCAATGCAGTGCTGCACTTTACTAAGCTAAAACGAGTCACTAAAATGAGTTACTAAAGAATACAATACTGACAGGGGTCTGCTGGGATTACTGAATTAATCCGACAAACTTCTAGAAAAAACAAATGCTTGTTGAACACCAACTCCTTTTCAGTCTTATTCAGCCAACAAGTCTCTTCTTTTAAACCACAGTAAAATGATGGAACAGCCCCTATAAAAGCGAAGTCGCATTTCATTCAGTCCATTTAGTTCTATTAAGATTTAAGTCAAATGAGTCTTCTTAATTGTTACTTTAAAGGACTCATTGATGGATGGCTGCTGTGATCGTCAAACATTAGTACACTGCTAAAACTACAGAAAGTACCCAATAACGGCTCTTAGAAGAGCCAATTTCCCCAGAAGAGTAGAAAGCAGACAGGGAAATAAATAACTTCTCCATCACAAAACTTTTCACATTCAAGTTCTGAACTGTTTCCCAATGTGGGAGATAAGCGCACAAGCTACAGAAGCCCCTCGAGCAAGTCAGCCAGATTCCCCAGGAATTTTAGTGTCGGTGGGGGTGAAACGGGAACAAGAGCAGTTCCTCTTATCTGTCCTAAGCCCAGCCCAGCCTGAGCCCACGGCTCTCCCTGAGCGGGGGACCCTCCCCGGGACATTCACCCAACACAAACCCGCTCTGAAAACGAAACACCAAATTCCTTGCAGAGCAGCCGCAGTAAATCATCGAATCACAGAGTCAGAGTCGGTCACACGAACCAACAGCCAAGTTCGGCGGTCTCGGCCGGGAGAAGTGCAATCCCCAGGCGAGT
>VZRI01008210.1:102635-142829 GCA_013397515.1 Upupa epops
GCGGGTGGGTCCTCGGCTGGTGCCCGCAGAGCTCCGGAGAACACGCTTCCTCTGAACTGCTGGGGCGGCTTCAGCTCCTCGCAGGGGAAGGGAGTTAGTGATGTGCTGGCAAGGGCGCGGGAGGTTCCCGGTGGCTGCTCAGCATGGACAGTACTTCTAAAGCATCGCAGTTTCGTGGCGTTCAAATAGACCTCTGCTTCTCTTTTATTTTTGCGTGGTTTTTTATTTTGTAATATTTTTTATTGGCTAATCCACTGGCCCTGCAGCCTCCAAGTGAAAGCAATGGTTCTGAGCAACTCCAAAGCAAGAGAGTTATCTAGCAGAAGAACATAATTTTCTACTCTTCTGTGTGGTTTTGGAAAGGAGGAGAGCAAAACTCGCTTACCACGTCCTCTAACCTCCAGAATCTGTAATTGCAGGGGAGAAAAGCTCTGGATTTCTGTTGCCCCAGTTTTGAAATAAGACTTGCTGTCAGCTCACCTCTGTAAAACACCCAAGAGCTACTCAAAGGCCACGTGTCAAATTGGAAAGCCAGATTGAGAACTGCTTTCTCACCTACAGTGGTCTATCACCCCTTCTATCTTAATCCCCCGAATTAAGTTTCAAGAAAGGGACAGCTGAGAGCTACAGAGGAAGCCTGGGTGCATAGACACGCTGGGCTTCATTCTGTCCTTATTTAGGCCAGCCAACCAAGAGGATAAATTCATTACAATGAAGGAAGCTGGAAAGAAATAACCTGAGCAGTGTCTTGCAGGTCAGTCTGAGCTATGGCACAGCTCTTTAAAGTTGGATGGTATAGAGAGGGGCAATAGAATTAAGACCATAAATGACATCCTAATAGACCTCCTTGTACAGGTGCACCCATGTCTGTAATAACCAGTTGGAAAGATAATCTCAGCTTCTGAGCCCTGTGCCTGTCTGTTGTGTGCAGGCTGGGACCATAACCTCTACGACTGGGCTTTGAGTCAGACCATGTTAGGAGGAGAATTGGTGCTGCTGGCAGAGAATGTCTCTGCTTTCTGTTACAAGCAGTGCAGCAATTTTGTCCCTCTTGGCAAGTGTACAAAGAGCTGGGATCTCCTTTACACACAAAGATGGTCTGAGAGATCCTAGGGCCAAAGGGCATGGCTGAGTCCATGTGGGCAGGACAGACCATTGTGTGAATACGTTTGAATATCTGCTTACAGGCATTACCCTCAGAATGGGGTACACTACAGAGTGAGATCTCCCTTTGGTTTTGTTTATGAAGAAGCCTCCAACAACTTCAGCATTACAAGACACCAGAGTGGTTCTCTGTGTGTCCACTACAGCAAAACTGGCACTGTTGTCCTTGTGAGGTTCAGAAACTGAAGGCGTATCCAGCCTGTGCAGTGGGAACCTCCTGCCAGTAGCTTTCCAGGAGGAAGCTCAGTCAGTCAATTCACTGCACTCAGCCAGTGAATTTTTCACTTTTTGCATCTCCAGTACTGAAACACTGGAAAATGTAGCCCAGGGTCCCAGAGGAGCTAAGGAAAATAATCATCCCCTTAGCCCAGCTTCCCTGGGTTCAGCAGGAAAAAGCAGTAAACATGAATAAAATTTACTTATAGCTGGCCATTGCCTTAAAAGAAAATACAGTAGAGCATCCCAATTGAAACTCAGAGACTAACCTGTTGAGTCTTGCTGATTGCTGTCTGCATTTCATATCCAGAGGGCAGGGCTAGGGCCATCTATGATCACATCACATACAGGTCTTCCAGCTGTTCAAGGTGAATGTGCTGTTCAGATCTGTGGGGCTAGAAGGGAAAGCACACCATGAAGATTTTATAGGATTCTTATATGGGCTCAGCTGCAAATATGATTGGCTCCAGTGCTCCCTTTCTAGAAGGATAAATACATTAACAAGGGGGAAGGGGTACCTTATGGTAAGAGCTATTGGGTAGCTGCTGAGAGGTCAGACTTTTGCTGCTGCCTGTTTTTGTGTGTCTGAGAAACCTTCCTGGTCCCACATACTGATATTTTGTACCATCCCACTTCCCCTGCAGTCCCAGCATACAGAAAAGAAAGGGAAACACCAGCCTATAAGTCTGATAACAGTGGCTGGTGCTTACCTGAGAAGAAAGGTCACCCCAGAAGACTAGAAGGGCAGAGGATTAAACTCAAGCTCTCAGTCTCCAGAGTTATTATAACAAGCCTATTTCTAAGGGAATCATCGGATTCAGTCTGTGCTAGAGAGCTCTTCTCTGATGACTGAGGACAAAGCAACATGAAAAGACAACTTCACTGTGGCACACATGAAATTTGTGGCAGTTTTCTGCAGGCGAGCACTGAGCCTGGCTCTCTTAATCTGCCACTTTGCCACGTAGTTGGAAGAATGGAGATATGAGCATTTGCTCGAGAATGGCAATGGCCTTTTCCTGCCAGGCTGTGAAATCCCAGAGAAGGTCTATCCTGCTCCCTGCATGCCATCTCACCCTGTGAGCTTCAGACCACAGCTGGAGTTATTTATGATTGTAAGGGCAATATTGATAACCAAGAATAATGGTCTCAAGGTACTAATGGAAGAAAATTATTTGTTAATGCCATGGCTTGACATGGTGTCTGTCTTGAGGTAAGAGGGAATGTTTTTTGCCTGCACAAAGACACTGTGCCTTTGATGCAGCACACACTTTATCCCCTCTCCACTCATTAGTAGTGCTCATTACTGTCTTCTCAGCAGGTTTCTCCAAATGCCCTGCTATTTCCCAGGACCTTGGTGCCACTGAGGGAAATTAACCCCGAGCTTTGGTCTGATGACCACATTGAACAGAAATTAAACAACAGCTAGTGTCAGCTAGAAACTGAGGGGTTGTCGAACTTCTCCCTAAGTCCTGGTTTTCCAGCTACTATGAAAAGGAGGGTTTCTAGGGGATATTTTAGTTTTTCGCCCAGTCATTTAATTCTGGAGCCTAAATGCCACATCAAGTTCTCCCTGGCCACGTCCTGGCAAGACCTCCATCTGCTGGTAGCCAGACACCAGTGCACACTGCCTTCACTGCCACAGCCTCCGGTTCTACTTTGAGCAGATACGCAGAGAATTATTACACTGATGCAGGACAGGCTTTCTTCAGTACCAGCAGCTGGGGAACTACTCACAGAGATGGCCTTGGGTAATGTCCTATCTGTTTTCTAAGAACTACATCAGACACCACTCTGTCTCCAGGATTCTACAAGGACCCACTATATCCTGATCGTCAGTGCTTTGGTTTCATTTTATGGCATTACTGTAATGTGCCAGCTGAGAGGGGCTTTGCAAAATCCTCAGCTCATCCCCTACTTGATCAGACATATGTGTATTTTGTTCTTAAAGTTTCCCTGAGATCAACACCTTATGACCTTGCCAAGCAAGCCCTTACAACTCTACAAAATTTTCTACTACTGTATTGGAACCATCCTTGTCATAGCTGGGGCCCATGGAATATTGCATCAAAAGACGAGAAGGGTGCCTGGTTCTGTCACAATTCTCTATTAACCAGGAAAGGTCAGTTCTGCTAACAGCACCAAACTGCTTTCCTGGTCAATGCATGTGTTCTCTACCACCTCCTGTAGTCCTTTTCACTTGCAGAATGTGAATTTTCAAATGTTACTTCATTGAAATATTAGTGTTTACACCCACGTTGCACTGATATACCACTGACATAATCCAAAGCAGCAGAGAATCACACCATTTGTTTTGGCAACTCATTATATAAGAAAAACAGGCAGAATAATGGGTAGAATTTACATTAAATACCTCTGGTGAAGTAACCAGAGAATTAAAAGGATTGACATTTCTGTTCAATCTATGGCCAGCTTTTGCCACGTTTTCCTACAAAGTAGCAGTGATGGCTTGAGAAATCTCCCTTGGTCTCAGGAGGTGACAGGGAATAAGAAAAGCCAATCCCAAACACACTTCACACCCTGGGGGATCCCATCGATTTGGTGAATATGACCTTGCCTAAAGCTAAGCAGGTTCATACATTGGGTCAGAAAGAGAGTACACAGCATTAGGATAATGAAAATAGTGTCTGGTTCTGAGTAGTTAAGATTGAAACCTGACTAATTCCTTAGCTTGCTGACCTTTCTGTTCTCAAGCAAAATGCTGATCACTTCCCAAAGATCCTTTAGCAGCTATGTCTTGATCTCCTGGGAAATCCTCCCAGAGACCAAAAAAACTGATATCTGGGCTCTCACTTCTCTCAGTGCAATGCCAGCCTCTATCAAGTTAGGTGTCTATAGATCATTCCTTTAATGTTCTTGCTGCCACAATTTAAAGAAAAAATAAAAGGCAGCTGTTTTCTTTTAAGAGCACCTGTGGTGATGGGAACAAACTAAATTACAGGCTCTGAGGATTACTCTGCCTGCAATGAATGCATCTACTGGAAATGCTGTTGGTATGATGGAAACTTCCATCATCCGTTTTATTCAGTGGTGGCAACTAGGGATCAAGTTTGACGTTTGTACCAGGCATTTATATTTCATTAGTTTATTTACTGATAGTAGCTGGGAACTTGTTCTCTGCCAATATCTGATTTAGAGGCTCATGTGAGAAAGGGCTGAGATTTACACGCGCACACTGGAAAGCCAGCTGCCCTAGATCTTGGCACAGCAATTGTAACTGCAGTTACTTCTGAAAGCGAGAGCAGCAAACCTGTCAAGTCTCATGCTAGCAGTGCCAGACTCACTCCTGCCATTTGTCTTTGCTTTGTGCTTTGCTATTTCTTGCACATTCACAGCAGAAAGCCACAACCTTTCCTCTTTATAGCCTTTCCTCTTTACTGCCTAAAGCGCTGGCTGCCACTGCGATCTCTGGCTGCCACTCCTCTAACAGCTATGCGCTGTTATGCAAAATGAAGGAACCTGTAATGTGCAGCACAGCTGAGGTAGGATCCAGATAATGATGCTTCTGCTCTAGGGAACTGTGTGAAGCCCTGGAGCAAGCTACCGGTTATGGCTCTGCTCGTTGTATGTCAGTGCACCACAGACTTAATACTCACACAGCTTCTGCATTGCAAGGGAAGAAAGTTCAGAGAGAGGAGATGGAGACAAGTCATTTTTCTATTGTGTTACATGGATCTCCTGTGAGGAAGGCTCTGCACAGAGCCTGGGGACTTGTATACTCAGTGCTCTTTTTTACAGTCTGACTGTGGTGGATGGAAAAGAGGAGTCTGAGCATTTCTGGAACAGATAAGTATTGCAAGAAAAACATGTATTTCAAGTTTCCCCCTGGAGGTGGGAATCTCTCTCTCATTCCTTAAGATGTTGCCTTCTCCAAGGAAGAACTGTATCTACTGTACTTGGAAAGTTTGAAGGAAAGCGTAAAAACTTCTGAAGCAGGACCCATAGGGTTTTATCTGTCTCAGAACACCTAACTCAGCAGTCTTTTCATAGGACCTAAATTACCTTCTCTTGCAGGTTTCTTAGGACTGGTAGACACTGAATATTCACTGCTTAATAAAAATATCTTATGTCTTGTTCTTGTCTTATACTGCAAATCCCAATAAATAACAGTAAGTCCTGCTGTAAGGAAAAAATACAAATAGTCCTGTAATTATACACACAAATCTTAAGGGCCCAAACCTATAGTTTTCTTTAACAGATGGAAAAGCTCAACTGCATCCTATATCTTGTTGCATCACCTCACAGTGATGTACCACAGTGGTGTACAGCAACATTTCAATCCCTGGGGGATCACAAGAACTGACCTACTGCCCGAGCCTGGGATTAAAAGCAAGCCATTGCCAGTCTTCCTCAAAGAAAACAGGTACTACAGTCATGATGGCTAGATCCAGGACAGGGACGTCCCTCTTTGGAGACATGGTGCTTCTTTTGGTAGAAATGACTAGGCTCAGACTGGTGAATAGAGATGCCATGTGTATGCCAGCATAGTTTGACTGGGCAGTCTGGTGGCAGCACTAGACAGCATCCCTGTAAACAACAGCTAGACAGCCTGCCCCAGGGAGCTACTGGTACCTTCTATGAAAGCAGAGCATGCACACAGAAGTGTTTCCAAACAAGATACTGGTGGTACTGAAGCCAAGTAACATGCAGAGGAGGAGCTGCCAGCTTTTGTTACACTGATTAACATTTTAAACCAGTGAAAGCCACATGAGCACACTACTGAGCTCCCTTTCACTGCACTTACCAGTGTAACATCGCAATGTTTTCCAGAAGTAACTAACAACTGTTAGTTTGTTTTGAAAGTTTGTTTTGAAACCTCTCCATGAAGTAAACACTGCACACACTCTTTACCCTGTGTGGTGGAGAGAAGAGCTGTTTTCACGCAGCTATTCAGCAGGCGTGTTTTCAGGAAGATGGTTTGCCTTTGGGTGACCATAGCTGAAGTTTATGAACAGCACCCCTCTCCTGTGTGGGGGTTTCTGCCTTGGTCCTCAGGAAAGCCTTCTCCCATACAAAAATCCCTTTGACTTCCCTTGGACAAAGGTTAAGGAAGGCAAGAGGTTTATCTGGTGTAGTGGATATCTCTTAAATACTTTGCAAAGCATCAAGACCCAGTGAGCTGAGTTGTATTATCCACTCCCGTGAGGCTTTTCCAGAACAGGATAAAACACCTTGCATTTTGGTTTCCTACCATCTGCCACCAGATGGAACAGAGTAGGGAGTCTGCTTTATTGAGTAATAGAAAAAATTACATGAGAACTTGCTAGGGTACTTGTGAGTCCAGTGTTTGCAGTCCTTGATCTGTTAAGCCCCTTGTCTGTATTCAGGTCCTATTGGACCTTCCCATGAGTGGCAGGTAAGATGAGCACAAGACCTGTATCACTTGCTGACTTTCTTGCTAGCACAATTTGAGCATATCAGAATCAACATCTCTCTCCTTGGTGCCTGAGCACAATCTGGATTCAAAAGATTCCCAAAATGGGGAAGCCAGGGCCTCAAGAGATCTCTATGTTTCAGAGCTTAACACTCTGCTCTTTAAACCATTTGGCTAAAGCTGGTGAAAACTAAGAGAAGGGAGTATTTAACCACACAGGCATAATGCCTTTGCAAGTGCAGAATCTTTAGTTTGAAGCTTGTAATGAAAAAGCCAGTTCTTTGGCTGCTGTAAGCATTTGCTCAGACTGTGTTCATTTTTATCCCAACTGAGGGAGCGTATCCAGGAAATCTATATATACAGTTGACAGAAAGAAATTTGTTAGTAGCATGCTTTTATACCTTTGCATATAAAAGTATAAAACAGATTATTCTAAACTGGGCTTTATTTGCTTGGAAGCTTGTATTCAGTAGCACATAACAGCCTGGTGTCATAGAAGCAAAGCCGGTATCAAAGCCAGCTCAGAAATGTCTGTGAAAAGTCCTATTTCCTGGACCTTGACTTGTTTACATTGACTTGTTCATGTTCAGAACCCCAGGACCACATGATCTGGGCTTGTGATCTCCTATATCCAACCAGCCAGAAAGCAAGACAAAACATGAGAGACGGTAGTTTAAGCACTAGTAAGTTTAAGTAGTGTCCCCTTCCTCATCATAATGATAATGAACACAACACTGTGGTCTGGGGTGCTTCACTCTCCAGCTCCCTGGGTCTGAGCAAAGGCAAATCTCTCCCCGAGAGCAGAGTGAGGGGTGTACTGTGGCGAGCAGAGCTCATGGCCAAACAAAGCAGCTCCTCAGCCTGGCTGGGCATTGTGTGCTGGAGAGAGTCCTCTTTCCTGCAGCGCTCACTCTGATGCTATTATGCACACATCCATTTGAAGTGGCTCCAAATATAAAAGGAAGGGAAAAAAAGGACACTGTAAATAACAGCATAAATTGCCATTGGTGGTCAGAGAAGTGCTATAAAAGTCTCCTTGACCACAGAATGAGCATGCTGAGAAACTTCCCTTTCCCTTTAAAATGGGGAGTTACAGACAAGGACAGTTTCCCTGTGTTCTTGTCCCTTTTGCATTAGTGAAGCTTGGATAGGTCTGTCCCTTTTTCCCTCAGCACCCCTATCCTGACAGAACCAGCAATACTGACATTACTGAAACTCCCTACACTGAAGCAGCCTGACCTGGCAGGAAGAGGAGAGTGAAAGGCGACAACAGCAAGGAGAAACACTTTCAAAGAAACCTATCTTAGTTATTGCCCTCATTGACCATATTCAGATGAGTCTTTAGGTTCCTAAATCACTTTAGCACTGTTGAAACATTCCATCATGACTAAAACCAGAGTTTCTTGTTTACTGAAGGGGGTGCAATTCAAATAGTCATCATCATCTGAACACCATTTGTAAGGCTGTACCCTGCATGCATGGCCACAAAGTCAAACCCAGGTTTGTTACTGCAATTTTAAAGCTCAGAGAACTAATTGCACATGCCTAGACATGACAGGGTGGGTCAAATCCAATTTAAACAGCTTCCATTTCATAGAAACCCTGTCTGAAAAGGCATATAAATATTCTTTGTCCAGCAGTCATCCATGACACTGTGTTTTCACTGTTCTAGGAAGCCTGAGATACTATTTTTATTTTGACTAAAAATAATAAAGGCTTTTCTCCAATCCTCTGGGTGCCCTAATTGAATTATGTCTGCATTAGTAAGCACTGCTAAAATCAGCCCACCCATAACATCTAGGAGATACCGTGCCTGCCTCCTCCAGAAACTCTATCCAGAGGTGTGTGTTGCAAGAAGGGTAGTCCTGGAGAGTTACCAAATCAACTTAATATGGGAGGAAGAAAGCACATTCCAAGTCTCTGAGCTGCTACAGACAAAGCCTAGCTGGCTGGCTCCTCTTTTTTATAAAAAAATCTTTCAGAGAAGGACTTTGGTCCAGTGTTTACACAGTCACAGAAACACAGAATTATTGAGGCTAGAAAAGACCTCTGAGCTCATCAAGCCCAGCCTGTGATCTAGCATCACCACAGTAAGCTAGACCATGGCACTAAGTGCTACATCCAATCTTTTCTTAAACACCTCCAGGGATGGGGACTCTACCACCAGCCCGGGCAGTCCATTCCAGTATCTAATCACTCTTTCTGTGAGGAAGATCTTCCTAACATTCAACCTGAACCTCCCCTGGCAAAGCTTCAGACCATGCCCTCTTGTTCTATCACTAGCTGTCTGGATGTGTTCCTGTGCAGCTTGGTCTAGATGATCATGCTGTGGTAGGGGGATTGGACTAGATGATCTTTCAAGGTCCCTTCTGATCCCTAATGATTCCATGATAAGATCCCAACCCAACCTGTCTACAACTTTCCTACAGGTGGTTATAGAGAATGATAAGGTCTCCCCTGAGTCTCCTCCAGGCTAAACAGCTTCAGCTCCCTCAGCCTCTCGTCATAAGTCTTTCCCTCTGATCTCTTCACCAGCCTCGTTGCTCTCCTCCAGACCTGCCCCAGCACCTCAATATCTTTCTTGAAGTGAGGGGTCCAGAACTACCCCCAGTACTCAAGGTGAGATCTCACCCGTGCCCAGTACAGGGAGAGAATTAAATCCCTAGTCCTGCTAGCCATACGGTTGCTGATACAGGCCTGAATGCCATCAGTCTTTCGTGTGACCTGGGCACACTCCTGACTTATGTTCAGCCAGTTGTCAACCAGTACTCCCAGGTTCCTCCCTGCCAGACTGCTCTCCAGCCACTCATCCCCCAGTCTGTAGCTCTGCTGAGAGTTATTGTGAACAAAGTGTACGACTTGGCCTTGTTAAACCTCATCCCGTTGGCCTCTGCCCATTGACCCAGCCTGTCCAGATCTTTCTGCAGCATCCTCCTCCCCTCCAGCAGATCAACATTTCCCCTCAGCTTGGTGTCATCCACAAATAATATGTTGATCATAGACAGAGGGGAAGAGGGCATTGGATTTGTAGCTCTGACTACTATCACAGTTAATTCAGGAGAAAGAGCCCAAGTAACCCTTGCAGACTGCAGCCCAAACAACTTAGATCAAAGGTTTGCAGGTAATGTCTCAGGCTCTTCTTGCAGATGTTAACCATAGAGTAATGATTCATGTGCTCCTAGAAACCTAAGCCTGCGAGTCCCACTGTAGTTTCCAAACGCTTTTCTTTGCAACCTAGTGAGAATATTCTTGTTGTCCTGCCATGAGCAGCTCTGGAGTAGGTACCAGTATGATCTGCAAGGAGACTTCCATTTAAATGCAGAAATCTGTCTGGCTGAGTTACTGATGCTCTGCACTGCTCAAAGCACAGCCAGACTTCCCCTCAGAGCACCTGGCTTGTGATGCTAGCACTGCTGAAAACATTAAGGAGCAGCCTGACTGCTACCAAATCCATATATTGATGACAGCAAATGCCTGTACTTTTTAAGCAGTTGCTGTATTTCCACCCGGTTGCACTGAGATGGGCTTTACTCTTTTTAGGATAGCTAAAATAATCTGCAGAAACACCCATGAGCCTGACCTTCTCTGAAGCTGGCTGTCAGGGAGGGAGGGAGAGAAAAAGCTAATTCTTTTCTACAGATGTTCTGAGTAATACTGTTACTTCAGCAAAGCCAGAGAGAATTCAAATGCCTCTCTCAGCTGAAGAAGAAAGCACAGTCATATGCCTTCCTCTTCTTTGCAATTAACAGTGCAGCCAGTGTTATCCAAAAAAAAAAAAAAATTAGAAAGGTGAATGAGGCAAATAGGGTTTGGGGTTGTTTTTTTGGCTGTTATTTTCCTGTGGTTAAAGCTACAGCTAAAAGAAGCAGTAGCAGGTTACAGCAGAAACTGAATATGCTACTGTGCAGAAATTCAATTCAGTCAAACCAGCGGTCTTAAAAAGACATTGGATTTCAAATTTCAGAAACTAATTTAAACAAAACATTATCTCTTTCAATGGAGACCCATTCAGAAAACACCGACTGAACACGGTACAAGATAGCTCTGGCATATGTTGCAATGTTTAGTTCCTGAAGCAATGAGAACTGCACAGAAGCTTGCTCTGTTTTAATTTCATTTGGCATCCTGCAGCTAAAGGAGTGGAGGAGCTCAAACAAAGTGCTTCAGTCCTCATGCCCTGAAATGCCCCTGCCCAACAATTCAGCACTGCAGACCTCCAGAGGGTTCTCCCAAATGTGAGACGGCAGTGTAAAGCCATCCCAGCCTCCTGATGGTATCAAAGCAAAACTAGGAATATCTAATAACTAATGAGGAAATTAAAAAACACTATTCAAATTGCAGGGGTGGCAGAGAAGGACATGCTCTGAATGAAATACAGATCAGTACAGTACTGCAGCATGGCCCTCATCCAAGCTTGCATGGCACGCGCAGGTTGCATCTGCATTCGAGGCTTCCTTTTGCACCAAAAGGCAACTGAGATAACAGTGGCTGTTGCTGTGCATCAGCTCAGTGCTGAGGTGGGATCAGATCCCAGTGGGCTGAAAGCACCAAGTTCATGTTACTCTTTAATAGTGTCCACAGGTCATCTGGAAAAACTTTGTGATGCCCAGCAAAGCAGTTGTAACTAAGCAGTAAGATAAAAAACTAGAGGGAACCATGATTATACATTACCTAGAAAAAATGGCTGTCCTGGAACATGAACTCTGGCTTCATACAACATAAAGGTTAGGAACTGGGGAAAAAATGTAATAAAGCTGTGTTATTCTGTCAGTTACTCCTCATGCACCCTGCAGAGCGGTATATATGGCTTTAATGTCCTCTCCTATTCTGCTCCCTTAGCTATATTTCCTCTGGTAGTTGTTTTGTAGCCAATGAAATTATTCCTGAAGAACTCAAAAGGGATTCAGTCAAGGCTAATGCTGGCTTTCCAGTACCTCGTCTCCAGATTTTCAAAGCTCAACAAAGCAGACACAACTCCATGGATCTCCTGAGCCATTGTTTGACTATGCAGGGATTTACAGTAACGCGATCACTACAGCTTTAGCTGGAGAAGGGATATACTTTGCTGGCTAATGTTTTCCCGTGAAAATGACAATACAGAGGCCAGAAAAGAAAACCATTCTCACCTGAAGTCTCTGAAATGTGTTCTGCTGTCAGCCAACTCAGGTTGCCCACTAGAGAGAAACCTAACTCTAAATCCTGTCCTTTGTGACTAAGGCTAGGAATGGCAATGAATGACACAAAGCAAGATCTTTTCAGATTTGGGTGAAGGGGTTTGATCACCTCTCCTGAGCTCAAAGAAGTCTGATCTGCAGCTGTGTGCTGACATTTGTAAGTGACAGTGAGACTTAAACAACTATAAGAGAAGGCAGTAAAGGAAAAGGTATCAATAGCAACATGAACACAGTTCATGTGCCTCCTTAATGTGTTAAATAATGGCAGAACAAAGTAAGAAAGTGTAACAGCTGAGTGAAATATTAGCCTGTACAGAAACACATGACATCGCTAAAAGTACCGTATTTTCCTGTACAGAGAAACAGTAATATTCCTATATGGACTCAGCCAGCAAAGATTTCCATCCACTCCAGCTTTTGAAACAATTAATCTCATGGAAACCAGAGTTGGAAATCCTGCTGGGAAACCAAATGCTTTAAAAACAGTACTTTGGTGAAAGTTCCAATGGCAGTGAAAGCAAATGCACCTGACTCTCTGGGCTGTGCTCAGAGAAAGGCCCCTTTAGTCGCAGTGACAGATGCAAGTACGTCTGTTTACCTGATGGCCTTCCCCCATCCAAGAAAGGGGATCAGGAATAGGAGAAGAGATCCATGAGTTGAAATGCAAACAAATTCAATGAAGCAGCAAAACTAATGCCAATGTCAAATATGCAAAATGTGTATGGTGATCACAATAAATGGGAAAGCAGTTCTCAGGAGCAAACGGAAGAGGAGCAGGGTCTGGAGGAGCCTAAGCAAGAGCCTGGGCTGGGACATGTACTAAATGTTATTGTCCAGACGGACAGAATAACATGAAAACCAGCCCATTTGCCAACTTCACAGAGGGGGCAAGAAAAGTATGTCCGGCCACATGAGATGCTCTCCTGTCACTATCCCCAGTTCAGGGGTCATAAGACAGGTTTGCAAGGATGGAGCCCTGACACAAAGATAAGGAAAGACCCCAAGTGGATTTGATGAAGAGGAGAAGAGAGAGGACAACAGTGAGCTAATTGTCTTGGATAGTGGGGAAGAGGAGCAGGGAAAGCAAGTTACCCAGAAGATCTACTGTACTTCAGTTCTGGGCCCTTCAGTTTAGGAAGGATGTCAAGGTGCTGGAACGAGTCCAGAGAAGAGCAACTAAAATAATAAAGGGCCTGGAAGGTCAGCCCTACGAGGAGAGGCTGATGGAGCTGGGTCTGTTTAGCTTGGAAAAGAGAAGGCTCAAGGGTGACCTTATTGCTGTCTGTAACTACCTAAAAGGTGGTGGTAGTCACGCTGGGGTCAGTCTTTTTTCCCTGGACACTGGAGACAGAAAGGAAACAGAAAGGACAAGGGGTCATAGTCTTAAGCTCCATCTGGGGAGGTTTAGACTTGACATTAGGAAAAGGTTTTTTACTGAAAGAGTGATCAGATTTTGGAACGGGCTGCCCATGGAGGTGGTTGGGTCATGGTCTCTGGAGATGTTGAAGGTTAGCCTGGATGAAGTGCTGAGTGGCATAATCTAGATATCAGATGTTTAGGGTTACTTGGTTGGTTTTAGGTTGGACTGGATGATCTTTAAGGTCTTTTCCAGCCTCATCATTACTGTGATACTGTGATACTGTAAGAGTAGGTAATGAAACAGGCCGTGATTTTACCAATCGTTTCATACTGGCTCCTGGGGTATCCCTGTCTGACACCAGAAATCACACGGAACACATGACAAGCTTCAAGTCCAATGCACAGGGGTGGTAGAATTTCTTCGACAAAACCATAACCCAGTATGTAGTAAGACATCTCCTTACACTTGATCATGGAACAGCTGAAGCATTTTTGCTGAAGTTTAAAGCAAATTAATCAGGAAGAAGTAGACACACTCTGGATGGGAAGTTTCAACCCAAAGAGTAGGAATTTGACAAAACTACAAGCAGCTGAAATGCATTATTGCTGCTGGAAATGCCAGTCTGTTTTAACAATAGGTGGTGCATCTGCATCACATACCACAGGCACAAAATCCAGTACCACAACAACAAAGACAGAAATGAAGGCTGATACTGTTCATCACTAACTCCTAAAGCATGTAATGAAGTCAGGGAAAGCAGCTTTATTCCTTGGAGTCAAGAGGTAGTAATTTCACCCTCTCTCGTTGAGGAAACACTGGTTTCTGAATTTAAATTTTCACAGATCAGAAAAAAAACATACAGGTGGTTTCTAATCCATGCAGTTGAGAGCCTATGAATGTTGAGACCCCTTCAGATAAACAGTATCTAATTTTCCAAGCCCTTTTGGAAAACCTAATAAAGATGAAGAGAGAAGCATTTTTTTCCCATTCCAACACTGAGCCAGGAGTGGAAACATCAGGGAACACTGCTGGGTTGGTAGACAGGTACTGTGGCTTTGCTGCATTAGAAACTTGATGCTGAAGGTGCAGGTAAAGGTGGTTTGTGTAAAGATGTAGGCAGAGTTATGTATGAGGGACTGAGTTGAGGGTAAGGGATGATAGAAAGCAGGGGTGCACAAAGGGAGCACGCAGTGGATGCATCTGTCTACAGGTTGGACTGACAGTTGATTAGAAAGAGAGTAGTGTGATGACAGCATCCTGGGTTTTGAATTTAAATTCTTCAACCAGATTCTAGGAGAGTGTTATAGCTATTGCCTGAGCAAGACAGGTGCATTATGAAAGTGACCTCACACATGAAGATTCACTTGGATGTATATTCACAGGGCAATACTCTTTGGGATAAGACTTGTATTCAAGCACATCAAAAAGATGTGCAAAATAGAGGTCCCCTTCAAGCTTCTCATCAAAGTAACAGCCATTCCACACAGCCACACTCACTGACAAACTCTGCTCCCAATTTACAATATTGTACGAGTCCTGCATAAAACCAGAAAGGAAACAGGTGTGAATGCAGAACTGTTCACGTGTTCAGCAGAACTTTTCAAAGTCCTCCCAGGCATGAGGAAAACCCAGTGGCCCAGGGGTGTCAGTGACTTCCATGCACATTTCTGCTTTGGAAAGGAGTTACTCAATGCTTCATTGGAAGCTCCAAAAGGGTATTAGTGATGCCACTAGAAAAATATTTGAGTCACAAGAGACCATGCTGCCAAAGAGTTTAATGCCATGGGGACTGTGACCTGTTGATGGTTCTTTATGGCAAAAAAATATGCAGTCAAGCATGCAATCAATCTTGTAAAGTTCATAGGAGCCCCATAAATGCTTCTGTGTTGAAGAGGTGAGAACATGGAACTCTATGCCCTACCAGTAGCCACACCTTCCTTTCCATTTAACTCACTCTTTAACACAGTCAGTACCATTTTAAACCCTCTGGCTCTTTTAATGTGGAACTTCTAATCTAAACTATCCCATTACAAACATGAAAGCTCTAATCTACAGCAACAGAACATACAATGTTAAGAAAAATTTCTTCCTTGAAAGGGTCATCTAGCACTGGAACAGTCTGCCCAGGAGGGATACTGGGTGTGTTTAAAAGCTGTGTAGATCTGGAGCTTAGGGACATCGTTTAGCAGTGGCTTGGTAGACTTAGGTTTATGGTTGGACTCAATGGTCTTAAAGATTTTTTTCCAACCTAAATATTTCTATGATTCTATGGACAAAGCAGTAAACAGAGCCATCACTACAAAGGCATGAGACAAACTTTTCTCCTGGAGACATGTTCTCACTAATCCTTGCATCAAGTTGAAGTTACTTGCCTGAATAATGAATCAGTGGCAGAGTAAAACACAAGATCAAGGTAACTTGATTGCAGGAAGTTTACTCCAAAACATTTTTCTGTTCTCCTTCCTAATCTTCATCTAGAGAACCTCCTCACCCAGGTTTATTATCAAACCAGTCTCCTTCTGCCACCTCCTTGGATGGCTAGAGGTGCAGCAGAACCATGCACTCAGTGATTAAGTTCATCGAGAATTAGCACCCTCACTTTTTTGAGAATGTTGGGAGTTATTCCTACCTGTCCTGCACCTTGTTAGGGCAGCATCAGTCATGTGTTGCAGGAAGAGAAGTTTCAAACGTGCTCCAAAAAGTTGTGACTGAGGATTCCTCCAGAATGAAACCCATTAGAAAATCACTGTGATGCAAGCTTGCACACTGACATCTACAGCAGCCTGCTGTCACCCATTCTGAGGGAGCATCAGGGGCCAAGAGGGCTTTTCTTGCTGGTTGGTGACCTGCAAAAGGAATGTGAGGAACCCTCCTGCAGCACAGTGCCTGGCTGGGAAGGGGTGCAGTCAGGCTGTAGCTGCTGCCTCCAGGATGTTTTCAGAAGCATCTGATTTTGCTCTGATGGAAAAGGAGAGAAAGAGTTGCAGAGAAGTCAGGCATCTAGCTGAACCTACACAGGAACATGGGCAAGTGAGGGTAACCCGATCTCAGTGTCTCTGAGGTAAATGAAGATCATTCAGCCTTCTACTAAATTCTCTTTCTTTGCAGATTAATTTTACTTATTGAAGGTTCAGGAGTATACAGAAGTTAATTTAATTTACTATGTAGTGGCATGCTGTGGTATGAAGTGTTCTATATCCAGGCAGGATTAAAAGGTTTCACTGAATTGGAAAGCTGAGTTACATTTTATTACATTCAAAGGGTCTGGAAGACAGAAGAATGGGAGGAAAATACTTTTCCATAGGTTTAAAGGATAAGAAAGTTAATGAGCTCTCATGGTTAACTTACAGCCTCTTGTGCTTTCTGGGTGTTAATTTTAAATCAATTTTAAATACCCTGCCAATGTTTCTCCTGCAAGATACCTTTGACTACTGATCAGAACTTTGTTTCCTTCAAGTTCTTTTACTGGCACATCTCAGGGTGTAAGTTCATTTCAGGGTCCCTTCCAGAGTGAAGAGTAAAGCTGTCACTTTGATTTAACTTGCCCCAGGAAATACTACATTATCAGTGCAGCAAAACACAACCATGGGTATATATACTGGGGTTTAATAATTTTAGTAGGTTCTTTCTTGTGGAATCCAAACAAGCCATCACAGGGGCTTTGTTCTCTACTGCAGCATACAGGCCAGCCCACTTGGGTATGCATTTGGACATTAGAAATTAAAAGTTGCAGAGAAACTGCCTGAATTTTAGGAAAATGAGGCCACCTTCCTAAGGAGAGCTCCCCACCATGGAGCAGGAGCCTTTTCTAGAGATGCACCGCACCTTCTTCCCACACTGGGAACACTAACTTTGCCAAGGATGTCCACTGCATCAGCACAGGCCAGGCTCAGGCTACTGTATGGTGGTACTTACATCCAAACCTGCTCAGGATGCTGCTGAATGACTTTTGGAATAATGCCATTTCTGGAACAAAGACAAGCTCTATCTACAGAGAGGTTAGACTGCTCTTTAATGAGCAGCCAAGAGCAAAGTGTGTTCTCTTATTCCCCCAGCCACCCACAAGCAGCAGGAGCCTCTCCCAGCAAGTGCCTGCCTGCATCCAGAGGGACCGAGTCCCTAGCAGCTGTATCGATGCCACATTGAGCTGCCAAGTCAGCTCACATCCACAAAGGCACCATGTATTCCTGCAAACAGCCCCTGCATGTGCCTGTAATATCATCTAAATTCACCCTTGAACCTTGTGAGCATTATAGGCCCTCCGTCTCACCCCTCCAAAATGCAGTGCAGACAAAACCCCTCTTAATTTAATTTAAGGAAAGAAATATATATAAAAGCTCTAGAAGAGCACACTTCCCTCTTTGTACATGGGGAGAATCAACTGGAAAGAAGCCAAGCAATTACTGAGCCCTACAAGAATAAAGCAGCAAACTAGTTATCCTGAAGAATTACAAACCAAGGCTGAAAGAGATTTAAATAACAATAAAAACATTATCAAAGAGGAGCAACACAGCTATGCACCCAGCAAAGCACCCAGCCCCCAAATGAAAGAGCCTTTATCCGTACAACTGTGTTGCTCTGCTGAGAGCCTCTCCTACCCAGTCCCTGAACAGCACAGTAACAAATTCCCCTGAATGTCCTGCGTAACACATACTAGCCTGTCCATCACAACAAGCTCAGAGGAACCACATCCAAGGATATATGGCTGAAATCAGTCAGAAGCAAATTGTCAGGGGGACGTTTCTCTGGAGGTCATTAATCTGCTGGTTACAAAGTCAGTTGACTGCCTGCCACATTGGGTGGACTGGCTGGGCTCCTGCAGAGAGCTCTCCTGCAGCTTTTGACCTGACAGGACATTCCGCAACATAAATATTTATCATATTTATTTCAAAATACTCCTCTGAATCTTGGGAAGTGTGCACTGCCCTGGTTTTGGTCATCTGCTCCTTGCTGCCATTGCAGACAAAGGAATGGCCCATTGACAAAGAACCATTTCATCTTGGACAGTCTGCATGGGGAGGGAAAGGTTTTCTCAAATACATCCATCACTCAAGTTGACCTTACACTTTCTGCTGGCATTTTGCTTTTGGCTATTTCCTGACCCTCCACCCCTAGCCCTGGACTGTTTGAAAGGACTACACTGACAGAGCAGGCTATTGCCCATGCTTGACCATGTAAGATCACAAGACCTTTTGTTATAACCCTATAAGTGGAGGAAAGGCATCTTTACTTCTTTGAAGTAAAGAAGATTGTTCTTTTTCACTTGAGAACATCATATCTTCTGGATCAGACAGACCTTGCCCAGGGCATTGTTCCTAGAAAAAGGATTGTTCTAGCTTTAACCTCAAAGTGCACCCTGAGCAGTAACAGGCTGTGGGTGCAGATGGATGTAAATTCCTCTGGCTGGACTTTTAGCTGGCCAGATGCAAGCTGGCTACAGGCCAGAAGACACTGGCCTGCAGGAGCATGATGCTCAGCTCAGAGTTGCATGTTGGAGCCTTCCGAATTCCAGATGAGGGTTGACTCCTTCCTCTCCATCAGGGCTTTCTTGGTGTGGGAGGGTGCCCACACCTGGATGGACACACATCTGCTTAGCACATCCCACATGCTAATGTGGCTCAGCCCTGTCTGCCCTGATCTGATGCTGCCAGAAGGGTCATGCTCAGCTGGGGGCTCACACATTTTTGTACTTTTTTCTTTAAATGCAGTTTTACTCACAAACACTTGGCTACCAAGGGAATTGTGCTTCCCAGTGAGTTACTTGCAAAGCCATACATACATTCAGGGGAAGCGTCGAAAAAGAAATTGGCAAAATTTGTAGGGTCACCTGCAGCACCTGAGATATGTGGTCCCAGCTGCAAGAGGAGGCAGCTCACTCCTTTGTCACCATGCCTTGAATCCAGGGATCTAGCAAGGCAGCTGAAAAACTGCTGTGTGAAGCCAGGTTTCACTAAAATAAAATATACCAAGCACATTGCATGCATTGATTTCTAATTCTCACCAGTGGTTGTCTCTATAGAGTGGTTGCAGATGCTTGCTCTTGCTGCTTGCAAAGAGAACAGAAAATCTGAGTCTGCCTTTCTTACCAGCCTCTGTATCAAAGACCTCATGAGAGGTTTGGACACTCTAAAAGAATCAGCAATTATCTGTAGTGCTGGCCTTGCATTTATTTTCCTTGCATATTCATGCCAGCAATATTTTAGCATGCATATAACGGGAGGAAGCAAAGGCTGACAGTGGGGGATACAGCTGAAGTTAAGCAGATGTCTTTTAAATTCAGAACACATACAGCCCAGAAACTGAGTGATAGAACACAAACTCCAAGTAAAACCAGAAAGCAAATCATTGTTTATACTTAAAACCGGGCACTGCAGAAAGAATAAGAGCTGTAGAGGTACAAACCAAACTTATATCTTCGCTCAGAACACCCTAGTGCACTGCCAAATAGCACAGGTAAATAATTTCAATAAATTTAGGCTTATGTTGAACATGCCCTTTTAATTATTACCTTTTGGCACAGCATGCAGGACACCTCCAGGCCAAAACACGATGTTGAAAGTACAACTGTTCCTTCCCTTTGGGAATGAAAGTTTCGTGATTGTTATGTAAACATATTTATATCTGCTTTCTAGAGGCCTGTCCCATTAGCAATTATACTAACAGTGAGTCAGAGAACATTTTGCTGATGTTTTAGAACATGTAACTTAAGGTCAGAACCCACTAAAATCCACCAAGCAATCGGACCTCATGAAACAGCCGTATTTGCTCTGATGGGACTGCTCTAATGAGCCAGGGCTTGCAGCATGTGATCTTGAGTTGTGGGCTATATAAAGCGGCTTCGCTTTAATTGCAAGGCACTGAGCACATGCAAGCAAGAGCAAAACATAAGGCTAAAAGAGCAACTCTAGAGAAACAGCAGATAATTATAAAATGAAAAAGAACCAAGGGTGGAGGGTTTCTCTTTTTTCTGGTTAATCTGGGAAACCTATTCAACCAAGGCAGCAACCAGTGGTCATTAGAAAAGTGCTGCAACACACAGGCAGTAAGAAACCATCTCAAATCCAGGCTTTTACTGTAATCACAGACCTGAAGACAGAAATTCAGCTTCTCTTGGAACAGCTCTATGCTAAAAGCAGACCTGAAACATAACCCACATGCCAGAGGCTATCTTTGGTACAGAAGACCTTCTGGATAAACCAATGAGACAAGTTCCTTGGCAGTGGAGTGATGATACTTATAACTCTGATTTGGCTTGTGTGCAACACAGATGAGGCCATGGAAAGAGGCAGGCAGGCAGGCTAGTGAGGCTCAGCTGCTTTGGTTTCCTACAACTAAGTATTTTATGAAACGTTGATCCATACAGATTAGATAACCACCTCCTCTCCCACAACTCCATTTCACTTGGGTTTTCAGTAAAAGCTAAAAAAACCCCAATGGGCTAAAACTCACATAGAAACACAGCTTCTGATTTGTGTTTGTGCCCATCGGCTCGGATCATGCCAAATGGCTGGCTTACCAGGTTTTGACAGCATACTGAAGCAGCAGCTTTTGGCACTTCTTTCAAAAGGCTTGTGATCTCCCTCCTGTGCTGCGTGCATGGTGTGGCCTGGCTGCTGGCAGTGGGGTTCTGCCACTCAGGTTCAACAGTTTTTCTGTCTTTGACTGGGTACATTTCTATAAAAGCTGGTTTTCTGCCAAAGCTGCAAAGGATGAGGCAAAAGAGGAAACAACTCCAAGCCTGTCAGTGAAACTGTTCTTGAACAAGGTGACATAAGCCTTGACACAGAAGATTAGGCTTAATCTCTGAAAAGGGACACCAGAAAGGCTGGTAGACTTCAAAATGAGCTGTGACAGCTGTGTTTTGGTTGGCCGACAGCTGCTGTCCGCTCTGAAGGTGTCTGGCTCAGCTCATGTGAACGAGGCAGATTATTAAATAGAGCATTCAGCAATCCCATCCTTGGAACACTTGACAGAGGAGACTTCTCCTTTGTGCTCCATGGCTTTGACGTATGTGGTAACAAAGCAAAGTGCAGTGATAATGTGACACATCCATGACAACAGAGTCAATGATAATTGTACGGTGCTGTCCTCAGTTCAAAGCAGAAGATACCATTCATGGGATTAAAGCAAGTGTTTTTGTTTCAGAAACACCTTTTAGGGTAGGGTAATGCATGCCCTTTTCTCTGTCTGGTTTAACTGCTGGCTTTAATTTGACTTATTTTAGTGCATAATAGATAAATCAGCAAGACATGGCAGAAGTCAAAATAAATCAAGCTTTCATAACTTACTAGTCACCGCAGAAGGAGAGAAAATGCCCATTTTCCACAGCAGTAAGCTATGCTGCCAACCTGAAGACTAGCATAAAACAATTATCAGTACCAAAAAAGAAAGGACATGTATGTGAGTGGATCTGTGCAGCCACTCCACCCAGTACAATGGGAAAAAATGAACTGGGTGGACCTGCATTCACGTGGCAGCTCAGAATGACTGCCTTTTTTATTTTGATGCCTGGAGATATACATTTCTTACACATGATCACAAGCAATGAGGCAAAGCATGAGCTCAAAAAGCCAAACAAGACAAAACAAAGCACACAAGAAAGGAAAAAAGAAGGAAATAATTTGTACAACAAGACAACTCACAGTGTGTTTTCAGGAGCACTGGTTTTCATCTTTGCAGTAATTAAATCATTTATTAGGTGATGTTTCCTGTGTGATGATCCTGCAAGGATGCCATAACATCTGTTTATTAGATAACTTTTGGGACCTTGCTGTGGGATACTATAAAAGAAAGAATGAGAGAGGTAAATTGTCTAAGAAATGTCAAGTGCTCTGTTTGAATACAAAGAGCACAACACACTTAACAGAGATAGGGGAAATAACTGCACAGAGCACTTTTTCCTGCAGATGTACGATGTCTTGTAATCAAATCTAAGCTGGGCACTTAGGACATCTCTCATACAGACAGACAAGACTTAGGAAAAAAGGCATGCAAGCTCTCACCTTCCTCCTGAGAAGAAAGGATCTCAAAGGAGAGATTTGGGTGTAAAAAGGCTGGGAGATCTGGAACAGAAGATTGGAAAGAACCCTTGGGGGAGAGAAAGGCATGCATCACACACCAAAAAAGTGCAGAGTGCTGCTAAGCTGTGCTTCTTACAGAGGAATTGCTCAAAATAACCTTCCTTCCCATGGAAGGGGTTTAGGATCTGGGGTCTGGCGTTTATGATTGATCAAAAGTTCTGCTGTTGACAGCAGCCTAGGAATCACAGAGCTCTGTATCACCACTTTGGTTCAGAGCTAGAGAGACTAAAAAGTGGGCTGGGCTCTGACATAGGTTCAGACAACATGCTGTACCTTATTAGAGCTTTGTTAGTCCAGGTCTGATCACCACCATCTCTTTGTTAATGTTTGTTTCCTCAGGAAAGTCCAATAATGAAGGTCAGCACCTTTCACTCCACTTCTATGACCAAGATACTGAATTAATACCTTAAGGAAAAAAAAGAAAAGAAAATGGAAGCTTAATTTCTGTTTGGAAACATAAAAAACATTAAACAAGTTGTACAGAGGAAAATATTCAAAGTATCCAGCTTTCATTTCTGGAGCCAAATCAACTTTATTTCTTCTCCCTCAATAGGACGTCCATTTGGTATTCGATATCTTTTCTGTATTTTGAAATACCAGCTTTGCTGTTGTCTCTTGTGAATAAGAAGTTAAGAATCCTCCCAATGTGCACTCATATAAAATGTTAAACTCATCCATTTCCTAGAACCCATCATCTTGGCTGCACAATGTTACCTGAGGCAACACTACTGCAATGACATTGAGGGGTCCCTTCTAGGCCTCCACTCAAGCTGCATCTCATGCAGAGACGAAGGCACCACTGCTGTCAGCCTTGCCATGAGAACTCACACATGCAACACAACTGGTCACCTGGCAGAAGCAGCATCTCTTTGGTGGACCTTGAGAAGCAGGAGGAGGAAGTAAATCTAAATACACGAGCCAATTTGACAGTGGGCTCATCTGACTGCAAGGTCTTGGGTGTTTTCCTCTCTTACTTCATGTGATTTGTGTTTCTTGTCAGTGTCGCATGCACAAATCTGCTCCTGGCTGATGCAAGCAGAGACGACTTGATGAGGAGAGACTTCATCCATTGGTAGCAGGCATCCATTGGTAGCAGCATGTGTTGGTCAGACAGTGGGAGCAGGGGGCACAAGGCATCAGAGCACTTGGGATCTTTAAAAGGATAATACTACACACCACTAAGCCTTTAACGTGCAATCGCTCTTCATAGCCATGCCCAGTTTATGGAGTTGGGAAATATTTTCTTCTTTACAAAGTAAGCTTTATGGATCAGCACTGGAATGGTGAGGTGTACCTTCATGGTAAGGCTTTTATTTGCAGCAATGTTGGAGCAGAGACAGGAAAACTTGTGTTTTTTCTTCAGAGTTTGGAGTGACTGCAGTTAGAACTATCACCTTTGGACTTGCAGAAAGAGCACTTTTGATCTGGGAATTGCTCAGACAAGAAAAATCAATAGGGACTGATATAAATTGTTATTTACACAGAGTCATTCTACTCTTGGCTTCTAAAGGCTTTACACCCTTTAGTAACATACAGTTTTCACTGAAGGCCCTAAACTCCACACAGCTCTTCTTTCTCTCTTGGCTGCTGTATAAAGTTTTAGGTTGAAGTAGGAGATAGAGCAGCCAAATGGGTAAGGCATTGGAATGGGCCAAATGTGGGCACTGGTGACATTAACATCTAGACGAGCATAGCTCCATAGGAGAGATCTGTGAATAGCTGTCAAGATGGGATTTTCCATGGCAGCCTCATGTCCTCTCCCAGAGAGTCACACTGGGCTGAGTGAAAGAGAATGGCATCAAGCTCTGCTCTGCAGAAGCGTATTAAAGCTGAAGGCAACCAGAATAACCACCAAGCTTTGCCCATCTGGAAAGAAGTTGCTCTTTGCTTTTTGGATGCTGGACATGTTCAGCACTACTGCCAAGCAGCTTGTTGATTTTGATTTTACTTTGTCATCTGAACAAACCCAGGTCTGAAGTAAAACTAATAATTCATTTTACAAGTTGTATGCAAATGAAAGCAGTTGTCTGAACTGTGTCTGTCTTAGTGCAGAACTTTAGTCTTTCCTTTTCTTCCTTTCCATCTGCTGTCTGCTTACAACTACTCAGCTTGATCATATACAGTGTCCCTGACTGATGCTTTCTGTGGAGTAGCATCTTCTGTCTTATCACCATATTGTCTTTGATGCATGAACTGCAGAGAGAGGGTTGCTGCCCCAGTAGCACAGCTGTATGTTCTCCAGCTCTTTCTCTGCAGTACAGAACTGTGGCTCTCAAATTGCAAGTGTCGTTTGGTCTGAGATGTTTTGGTTCTGAGATGGAGAGCACATGCGCATCTGAAGACTCTTGGAGCAACACTTGAATAATAAAAATGAGACTGGTGGTGACAACTTCCACTATAGTAAAGCAGATGAGTTCTTATAACTCCTTTTGCCAGAATTAAACTCTTCAGCTTGGCTCAGAAAGATAACTCCTCTGTTTGAAATGTAGATCTGATATTGTGTTATTCAATTAAATTTCTGTCTTAGATAGACTGCAGTTGTTACTCAATTTTGTAAATGTGTTGCTCAGGTGGAAGGAGGGACATGCTCACTGCTCTTTTCCCTGTGGCTGTATTTAGATATGAAAAAATTAACCTAGAAGAATGCCTTATGGTGCAGCTTCCTTGTGTTTGCCACCTCCCCTGTAAATACAGTTCCTTCTTTAAAAAAGACTATTAACCTCCAACAGTGTCACTTCCATGACCTTGGGAGGTCAGAGCCCACCTTGATAAAAACATTGCTGTCTGCTTTCAGCTGTTTTCTCTCATGCTCCTGCAAGTGACCCCAGCAGCAGAACACAGGAACACATACGCACCAATCTCTTAGAAAATGCACAGTTCTTCAGTTTAGATCAAACAGCCTCAACGGCATCCCTTTAGGGAAAGACCTTACACCTTGGTGGATGGGCAGGAATCACTGTACTCTGACCATCAGGATCTCTGATTCACTTTGTTCAGTACCTGCTGCAGGATTCGTTTCCTTGGGGAGATTTCCCACAGCCAGGAGGTCATTCTGTGTGTAGCAGCCCGCGCAACACCATCTGACCTTATACGCCCATATTCAAACAGTGCTGAACAACTGTGTCAGGGATGCCAAAGCTTGGGGTAGCGCAGAGTTACGGAGGAGATATCTCAAAGCAGAGATACAGTGGAGATAAAGGACTAGTTACAAAATCAAGATGGAAAGGAGTGATTTGGAAACTTCACCCCTTCCCACAACTAGTGATTCAGTGAAGCATTATTTTCTGCACTGCAGTCATAGCAGCATATACAGAATAAGGATTGAAATATTTTGAAGTGCTGTCACAGTGTGAATGATTTTCTTCAGAGCATAAAATCAGACTGCAAAGTTATTTTCTGTCTACAGCGGCACAAGAATATGAATGTGATCATATCTAGCCCTGGGCATACAGGAAAGTAGAAATAACCATAACCAGATTCTCTTTCTTGTTCGGAGTCCTTCTAAGAAACAAAATTTAAAAATTATTCTGAATCTGGCTAGGTGTCTCATAAGAGGAACAGGATTTCTGCATAGCTGAAGCAGCATGACTGAGTATTTGAAGATGCATGATTTAATCATTTCATTACACATACCTCTTCTCAGCAGGTACCACAGTCTAAAACAGACAGAGACAAGACTAGATAAAACAACAGGCTTTCTAGCTAAAGAGGTTGGAATCAAAGACTTTAATCTTGCAAGGCACTGATATTTTCTCTGCCTTTAGACTGGGCTGAAAACAGCAGGTGTGCAGCAACCTGCTGAACTAAGCCTGAGCAGAGTCCTCTTCTCAGAAATGACAGCCTGCAGGGTGACTTTGCTTTCTCCCTTCCACAGTGCACATCAGACTAGGCCCCACCTTCTTCCCCTTCTCCCTCGCACCCATTTTTCTTCTTCCTCAAGGCAAATGCGGTTCTCATGTCAGAACCAGCTGCTGGCAAAAGGCTGCTAGACAGTTTCTCCCTCCCACCATGGGAGGAAATGGACAAGGAGCAGCTTTGTCTGTTCACTGAACCCCAGCTGCATACCCAGGTGTAATGGTTTAGGGAGAGGGGCTAAATCGGTTTGGGTTGGTGCCTGTAATTCAAGCACAACAGCCAGCTTTCACCGAGAGTTCAATGGGCAATGAAGCAACGTTGCTAAAAAGACAACCAGAACACCAAGTTAGCACCTGTCACTCAGAAGCTATTCTCCACTCCCCAGAGAGTCAGGTTTTTGAAGAGTTTGGCAGAAGCCAAGATCAGCAAAGACAGTCATACCCACCTAACGTTTTGCAGAGGACATCCCAGATATCCCCACCTAACTGTCCATGTTAAAGTGCTTCATCAACCTGCAGAACCACCTGCCCACCCGTCTCCCCCTTCCTGCCTAGGAGAAAGCAAGGACTGCAAGCTCAGCATCTTCACCATGACTCTGCAGGTGAGAGGACCTTAGAGACAGAAATAAAACCAGAGGCCTCTCTTCACTAGAAGGGAGGCTGAGAACACCAACCACTTTCCTATAGATCTGAACTGGATTCACGCAGTGACCCAAGAAGGTAAAGCTCAGTCCCAAGTCCTAAAATGTGATCTTGTGGCCAATTAAATGCTGTTCAAAGGGCAGCAGAACATCAAAGTGCTTTGATCTCAGAGATGCCAACCAGAGGTGTAGTGTAATGTCTGCCCAGGTGTTTGCTCAGGTATCAGTAACAGTCCATGCACATCAGAAAGACAGGTTTCTTCCTGGGTTTGCTAACAGAAGCAGCAGTTACTCACAAATCACCGAGAACAGAAATAATCCCTACCTTTTTAAACATCAAAAACTGTAAAGCTTCACAGCTGCACAGTTCTGTAATTGAATTGAATGTCTTGACTTGCCAAAACCAGAGATCAGAGTTCTAGGTCTTTCATGCCACAGCTAAAAGCATCAATAGCACTCAAAGAGGAGCACAGAACTGCTTTTCAAATAGCAATTGTGACTTCAGAAGCATTGTTGGGCCTTACCCTTCAAACACAGTAGCCTCAATTCAGAGTGGAGGTAAGAAAAACGATTTTCAGCAAGAGCATTTTATTATTTAACAGACTGGTTTTTCTTTCTGAAGTTGTATCTAAAACTAGACTAGGAACCTGGATTTCAATCAGGTTTTGAATTGAAGGTATAAAGGATTTGAATTAATCTTTAAATAGGAAGGCAACGGTGTGTTTTCTTTGCAAGCAACGCCATAAAAATTTGAAAGAAACATCTGTGCAAGCACAGGCTTGATCACAAAGAGATCTGTGGAAAAAGGCATTTGGGATGAAATATTCAATTCCCAGAAATTGCTTTCCCTACTGATCCAGAAGAATCCCAGGTCTGTTGACTTCTGATACTGCTGGACATCATTGCTCTGCTGTAGTAGACACTTAGATACAAATCTCTTGGCTTCAAATGTTGTCCCAGTACTGCAATACCTGAACAGCTCAATGTACATCAAGCGTTTAGCCTCCTAACACCCCTTTGTGTTCTGGCACTGTTGCTACTTACCTTTGACAGCAGGGAACACCATCTAAATAACTTGTCAGTAACAGCTCTTTTTATTCACTGATCATTGCATTATTCACTAGCTGATTATAGACAAGCAGTATGTTATTAACTGTTGAATAACTAATTTGAGCATTAAGATCACAGGTATTTTTCATGTAAACACAAGGAGATCAGTCAACTTAGAACTCACCTCAGCATCCCCTTTTACAGCCCAAGTTGAATAGCTCAGCAGCACTCAGAGAGGCGAGTTGGGGCTCTCATCATGTCAGGAAACATCTTGTAGGAACTCTAACAGCAAAGACTATCGATATGTATGTGTGCATGTATTATATTGTTATATGTATTATATATAAAATATGTATTTTATTTTATGGATATAAAAACATACTTCTATTTTTACATTTTTATATAAAAATTTTTACATTTTTATATAAAAATAGAAGTCCCATATGTGTGTAAACACAGAATTAGGTAGATATATAGGCAGAAAGATCTAAAAATCTAAAAGCCAAAACTGCTATAAATTAACAAAGATGGTGAAGGTTTTTTTAATCTGCTGGTGCTAACATTAGCAGCGCTGTCTCACTGACCACTGAGGTGTCTGTATCCCATGGAATGCAAAACCTCAGGGCCACTTTAAAATGCTGAGTAGGGAATTTGCAGAAGGACACAATCTGGTTATCCTGGCACCAAATCAGAAACATCCCAAACCCCTGAGCTGTGAACTTCTCAAACCAGTTTGTCATCAATTTTGCAGATGTCAGATCCTTGTAATCATAATGTGTTTTTGTGATGTCTGAAAAGCATGATCCAAATTTTACCTCTTGAGACCACAGAGCCAGTGAATGATTAAACAACAACAACAAAAAAAGCAGAGCCAAAACATAAACCTGCTGCGTCTTTTACATTCTCAACCTTCTTTGACTGTGTAAATGACAGGAACTGGACAGACAACAGATGCATGAGGAAATTAGCTCATCTTTTCCAAGAACACACACTAAAATGAAGAGAGATTAAGATCAGGGAACCCCATGCCCTTCTGCGACTAGTGCTGCAAGCTTTGCCTCTAGGTGATAAAGGGGGAGGTGTTTAATCCGGGGCAGACAGAGGTAGATAACATTTCTGTACTCGTACAATTCTGTACAACATTAGTCTGGACAGGAGTCTATTAACAGTGTCTGATGGAAGCAATTGTATTATTTATTAAACTGACAAGATCAATTGGCTGCTTTGTACCCGTATAAAGAGAACTATTGTACTTTCATGTCCTTTTAAACACAGAGAATAAAGCGCTCCCCGGGGTGCTTTCATGGGCTGCCTTCGATTAAGAGTTCTGAGAACATTTGATATTGTCAGAGACCAGCTTGCCAGATCCCCAACTGGATTTGCAGCCCTCACAAAGAAAGGAAGATGGTAGCAATTATAATTAAAAGTGAGCTGAGAAGGAAAGACCTTACCTGACTTAGAGGAGTGCTCTTACTTAACTCTTCCGAAAGACTAGGCTCTCAAACCTGAGGGAGACTGACCTGCTTTTATAGCACCAGCATCAATGTCAAGACTAGCATCCTGGCTCTGATAACTGAAAATGGGATGTTAATTCACTTTTTTACTGGAAAAGTGCAAGGGGGAGAGGAAGGTGACAGTTTCTAGGGCAAGAATAATTTTTAATAGGGTGTAATTCTGACAGGAGAAGGTGCTGTGTAAATTGTCAGCAGATTTTAAAATAAGTTGTTCAATACATCTCTATATTAACCTCATGCAATGCTACAGGCCTGGGGGAGGGTGACTGGAAAGGTGTCTGGAAGAAAACGACCTGGAGCTGCTTTCTTGACAACCAGCTGAGAATGAGCCAGCAGTTTGCTCAGGTGGTGAGAGGGCCAATAGCACCCTGACTTGTATCCAAAATAGTATGGCAAGCAGGAGTCAGGAAGTGATCGTCCCTCTGTACCCAGTACTGTGGAGACCACACATGAAGTATCAGATTCAGTTCTGGGCTCCTTACTACAAGAAGGATATTGAGGTGCTGGAGTGTGTCCAGAGACGGGCAACAAATCTGGTGAAGTACAAGTCATATGAGGAACAACTGAGGGAACTGGGTCTGTTTATCCTGGAGAAAAGGAGGCTGAAGGGACACCTTATCACTCTGTATCTACAGCTACCTGAAAGGAAGTTCAAATGAAGGGTCGGGGTCACTTCTCTCAAGTAACAAGTGACAGCACAAGAGGATATAGCCTCAAGCTGCACCAGGGAAGGTTTAGACAGGATATTAGGATAAATGGTTTCACCAAAGGGGTGGTAAAGCACGGGAAGAAGCTGCCTAGTGACGTGATGGGCACATCATCCCTAGAGGTATTCAAAAATGTGTAGATGTGGCCCTTATGAACATGCTTTAACAGGGGACTTGGAAATGCTGGGTTAATGATCTTAAAGGGTTTTTCCATCCTAAACAATTCTATATTTGTACATTTGTGGGTGTGGGGGTGAGGGCAGAGGCAAAGGTGCCTCACACTGATAATGCCCTTGGCTATTGCAGCAATCTCATTATTAACTTTCATCCCAGTAGCAGAGAACTGCTCAGATGCAGCATGTAACTTTCCAGACACAAGCGTCTAGGAGCTGGTACATCATGTACTTTGTGAAAGATTCTAGAGTCACTTTCTCTGGGAAAGAGCCTAAGCCCACTGTTATTTAGAACCTTTTACTACCCATGTATGTTAGCATAGACCTTTTTTATGTAGGATATTTTGGGGTGTACATCCAGAAGATGCAATTTCATATGGTACAAAATAAGCTATTTCAGTTCACTTGGAGTGGATAATTATGCTAACCTGGTAGTACATTTGACAAATTAATAGCAATGCTGTCTCAGACCAGATATTTCTGGGCAGTGGTGGAATTTTCCAAACATCTGAATGCCCCTTTTACCGTGTGCTTCTAAATAGAGATGTGCACTGACTGCAGCAGTGCCAGGCACCAGCTTACAGAATGAAAAAATTCTTCATGAATACCAAAGCAGTGTTGTTCTAAGTTTCATTGTGACATGATTATGTGTCTATCAACCTAGAACTAAAACCTCCCAAAAGCTGCTAAGTACCACCATGACTCCTGTGTGTGATGAAACTCACACTGAGTCTCTCAGAACTTGTCCAGAGACTGGAGATGACTCTGCTCACAATTATAGCTGCATAAACTCATAGTAATTCTGTTGAATTACTTCCATGATTTTGGTCTTAATTTAAATGAGTATGTAAATGTAAACGAGTATGTTTCATCTTATATAGAAATCCAGCTTTTCTACTGCATGTTGCCTTGTCCTTGCTGTGATCATAGAAAATATGTGTATTTTAAGGTGGAACATGCACAGCTAATGTTCTCAGTTAATTACTGCCCTAAGCACTTTCAGAAACAGTGGCAGACACTGCTACAAGTAATTTGCTTCAGTTCAAATCCACACTCTTCTATATTCCCCCATTTCTTAGCAATGCCACCTGGTTGCAGAAGCCTTTGCCAGCAGTGCCAAGAGACCTCGGGGGATACTAGCTTCAGTTTTGCAGTGTGATCTTAAAAGTCCTCTAGTTTTCTAGTATCACAGTATCACAGTAATGATGAGGCTGGAAAAGGTCATCCAGTCCAACCTAAATCCAAATACAGTAAGTAACCCTAACATCTAGATCATGCCACTCAGCACTTCATCCAGGCTAACCTTGAACACCTCCAGAGATGGTAACTCGACTACCCTCGTGGGCAGCCCGTTCAGTAGTTTACTTTCACAAGCGTAATCTGCAATCTGCTGCTTTTATACCTCCAGCGAACCCAACAAACCTCCAGACTGGTGTTGAGCATCAGGCTATGCACCATTATCCCAATATAAAACAACAAAGTCTGTGCCCCACCTCCCGGCTGCTGGCAGCACTGCACGAAAACCATCTGCCCAAAGGTGGCTTTCGGGGAAGTGTGTACCTTTAGCGGTGGCTGCCAATACCTTCACAAAAGACTGATCTTTCTTGGTTGGTGAAATAAAAAGTGATGAAAGACTTTAAGAACAGCGTCTTCAGCACCCTCCATGGAGATCTGTACTGTGGGACGATGCCTGTGGTTATAAGTTTCATACATTTGCAGCCCTATTTGATTTTGTATTTTTTAAAAGCTGGTTTCTAAGGTACCACAACGTGACACCGTGGTCAATGTCACAATTACTAGCTGAGGGGAATCACAAATTCACCTGATGTTCCTCTCAGGATTGACTCCACCACTGCAAGACTGCTCTGGAATTATTTATCATGGGCAAGAGTGTAATGGAGAAACTACCAGGTAATGGAAGAGGATGGCAAGAAATTACCCAGAGAAATGAAAGGAAGAAAGAAGGTGGTAAATATTTGTGAAGATGAAAAAGAACAGGAAACACCAAAGTAAGGCACAGGCAAACATTCAGATTTGATCATCACAACTTTCCAGTCAGTGTCCATGTTTCCAGGTCTATGAACGTCCCAGATCTGAGGACAGCCAGTGCAGGCAGGCACAGCTGTAGAGTTAATAATAGAGGTTCTATGTTCACCTTCAAAAATATCTATCAAGTGATGATTCATTAATTTTCATACAAATGGCACTGAGGAAACAAATCCTACTAATTTCTGCGTAAATTTGCCAGAATAGCTGGTCTTGCCTGAAGGAATAGTCAAGTGTGCTCAAAGGACAGTCTTGATGTCTTTATCCACACCATGATCCCAGCCTGCTTGTACAAGAGAATAAACATATTTCAAGAAAAAAAAAATGTATGAAAGTGCAGCATAATTTATCCTGCTACAGGTCATTAGAGTCTCAACAGAGACACAAATATGTCATTCACTGTTAGTTATACCAAGTAGATAACAACTGTACAAAATACTTACCCAAGGATGGAATAGTCCACCTGGATTACAGGAAACTCCTGCTTATCGTGAGCGTTTCTCAGGAGTTCCCTCTTTTCTGTACTCTGCTAATAAGGACAATTTCAGGAAACGTGTTGGACTTGCTCATGAGATACAAAAGACAAATCACACAAAAACACTATTCTTTGCAGAGATATAACATCTAAACTTTCAAAGTACTTTCCAATGTGGTTTCAGTCCAAGAGACACATCCTAGGAAAGTAGCTGTTTAAGATGTTGTTCCCTTTTTGGTAGTCATTCATGAATTTTCTTCAGCCATATCACTCTTTATCACTGTTTTATTGCATCATCTCAGTGCATCAGGGGCTTTTCCACCTCACACATGAGCACAACTGTGGCAAACCTTCATTTATAGCAGTGAGTACCTGCATCACTGAGAACACGCTTGGGCATTCATGTCTTTCTGTGACCACTAGTTCCTGGTTTATTAAACTTTCTGGATATGATTTTGTAAGTCATAATGGAAAGATCGGTTGAAGCATATAGGTTATAATGAACTGACATTTTGAGCATAGCAGCATCCTGCATAACAGCTGGAAATACAGTTCTAAAGTATATTTTTATAGACTCATGTCTAAATCATTGCAAATGAGACCAAACCCGCTTTTTGCAAAGCCAAATACACAAACTCTAAGTCTTTCTTGCAATCCTAATCTATTGTCCAGTACTGTGCAATTCTTACACGATCACATTTTGCCCCACAGAGTCGTTCCTTGCTCATGGCACTAATTTTGCCTTACAGATCTTGGACGTCTGTCTTAGCTTTAGTTCTCAACAGGCCATCAATGTGCTTGATTATGTCAATGTTGCCTCTGAATACAGACATCTTAAATGCATAATCTCTCCCTCTGCTATGCTTAGCAGTACTGTACCTCAGCTACCATCTGTAGAACGCTTGTAGGAAACTTACTAAAAACACAAACCACAAGGCATGTCCTGCCAACTCAAGCCTTTGCAACCATGATGACTTTTTTTTTTCTCCCACTGAAGAGCTTTCTGTCTTAGGAGCCTTTTCTGTTCTTTGTCCAGAGCTTCGGCACAAGATCAATAAGCACTTACCACTTGACCTGTCTCTTGTACGTAGATGTGTGCATACTGATGTGTGTTCAGAAGAACCGAGCAAACCGAGTTCAGCTCTTGAGCGAAGGTGGTCTTGCATTTGGAAAGCATTTTGAGTACAGATTTGATTTTCCTCCTCCATCAATGAATAAACCCAGTGAATTCAGATCTTACAGGTGCATGGCAAAGAGAATTTGAACAATGTTCATGCTGGTCTTCAATCAAGCATTTTCATATAAACAGAAAAATGCTTTCCCTCCCTCAAATATCTCACAAACACTAACTGAACCATGTAGTACCTTGTGCAAGCTTACACAGGAAAGATAGAAGGGGACTTAACCTTGGATAAAGCCAAATCAGCTGCAGGGACATGCAGAGAATCCGGGACCTCAAATCTAAACAATTATAGTTACAGTGCATTTCACTTCTGAATTAATGATGAGAATTTTTGCTTTGCTCTAATCGTCTGCAGATCCTTAAATACCTCTTTTTAGTTTTCAGTGAAGTCTGTGCCTTATTCAAACGGAATTTTATGCTTAAACAAAATTTTTTGCCTCTTTTTCCACTTACAACTTGTTTTTTCCTTGGTGTGTTCTGAAGTCTCTTTATCACTGTATCAGGGGATTTGTGTTCAGCATGACAAAACAACAGAATCTCAAGCACATAAGACAGGCCATTAGCAGAAAGCAAGGCATACCTTGCCCTTAAACCAGTAGCCTATAGCATGCCCACGTCAGAAATCATCAATCATAAAAAAAGGGTACAATCTCAGTTTTCTATAGTGAGCCTGGCTTTCAGTAGCCTCTGATAGTGTGACACCTCCTACCAAAAGATCCTTCGTGTAAGGAAAGCAGAACATGCAAACTAAACAAAACCATGGAAAAGCATTCAAGGCAATATAGTAAAATCCTGTGTATCCACAGCTCAGCTATGTGCTGCCTATAAAACCCACTGCAGTGATTTATTCTGCTCTTATTTCAATGTAGTCAAGAAACCTGCCTCCCTGCTGCAAATCTACCTCCCTTTGGCTCACAGAGTAATCCAGACAAATAGAGAAACGTTTACACTAATAAATTCCGCATTGCATTGCACTGCGCTGAGGCTCGTGGATTAACCTGGACGCGTTTCTATCTCCTGCACAGACACAGGCTGAGAATGTTCTACCAGTAGATGTCACCAGGAGCAGAGAAAAGCCGGATAAAGCTCCGGTAGACCCCAGCTGTCCCAACTGCGCTTCGAAGGCACCCAGCCCCTACAAGAGGTTTGAGAAAGAACCCGGGTAGGAGGTTACCAAATCGAACGTGATTCATCAGCATTTACTGCTTTCTGACCTAGTGGGTGCAGGGCTGGAGGAAGACACCCATGACACACTGCTGCACTTTGTACAGCCATGCAAAATGGTTTCACACAAACCTGTTCCTCAGGCTGCATTTCCAGATAGATGTTGATGAAGGAAGACTGCAGTGAGATTCCAAGCTTAGGAGTTTCCAAATCTCTGTCACCTGCAAGCTTTGGCCCCAGTGATTATTCAAATTGTGTGTCACAATCGTTCTTCCCCCATGAAGAAAAGGTAATCCTTGAGCTGATTTTCCTCTTTGCTGTTGTGTGCCGAGTCTAGGAACATGATGAAGAGGATTTCAGATGAAGTTGAGGATTTCTGACGAAACACGAATCAGTCTGTGCAGTGTCAGAATGGGATTTCAGGATGTTTAAAAATCAACTTTCCTATAAGAAGGATGTTCATAAAAAAAACCCCTAATCCCTTTGAAACCCACCCCCACTTGCACTCAGAAGCACGAGATCATTATGTGATACACACACCAAAAAACAGTTCACAGCAGTGAAAATCTCAGTGGAAAAAATGGTTTTCCATCAGAGGGAGTGAAATTCAAATATGATGCTTAGTTGAGGCACAAGAGGCACACAAGAGAGGCCAGCAGCTGAACCAAACATTGTAAGGATATGTTTTTATAATGCTTTTATATATCAGAATAGGCAGAAAAAATTAATTCATGTTACAATTACAAAGATAAAACTCAAGGTTCACAAGCCATCTACTTTGCTGGAGGCGTGGACATTTCACCTTGCATGCTGCTTTCATCCACAGCATCCTTTGGAAAGAATACGCTGAATATTTTATTTTGCTAGATCTTCACTATTAGCATCTACACAAACACATGTAAGAATTTTCTCCCATCATCCTTAGGAAAGAAGATTAGAGGCTGACTAAAGGATCTGTGATGAGTAAATGAAGCCTCATAACTGTAACCAATCAAAAGGCATTTTCCATGAAAATATTTCTTTATGGAAATGCTTAAAAAAACCTAAGGAACCAAGACCTATAGCAAATACAGAAACACGCCAAGAGCTTTCACAAAGAAAAGACCATTTACTTTCCCAGTTCAATTTTGTTTGTTTAGTGAGTGGAATGTAGAAGGAGCAGAGTACCAGTGTGGTGGCTGGAAGGAGTGGGGGTGGGGCAGGGAGGGAAGTGCTACTGTGTCTGTTATTTAGAATGGAATTCTCTTCAGAAAGCCAACCTGCAGCACATAAAGAAACTTTCTATTAAAAGCCAGCTTGTTCACACAGTCCAATTTGATAGCTACATTTTATGCCTCTGTGTGTAATAGGAAAGTTTCCCTTTTCTTCAATAAGAAGCAATCTCTGCTTTGGAAACAACTCTTCAGTAAACCAGGATGTGCAATCTTCCAGTCTTTGGCCACAATAGCATTTGTTCTTGCAAAACTTGTGCCCTGGCTCTGGATTTCACACAAGGTTCCTTTCTTCTTTCTTTCCACTGCCTGCCACACAGATCCAGACAGCTGCAATAAAGGATTGTTCTTAAGTATATTTAGCACATGGTGGCAGGCTTAGCTGCTGGGATCAATTCTTTACTCTGAACTGATTCCCATGTTTCTGAATGCAGCAGTTCATTCAGAATTCAGTTCCTTGTATTTCACAGCAGTACATGTTCAACTAAATCTTTTACTGGTTCAAAAGGCAATTAGGCAAACCCATGACAGAAAAATCCATGCAAGGTCCCAATTAAAGCTCAAGTAGTAGCAATGCTACAGCACACTGGATGGTATGAAGATGCACTGGAGGAATGTCATGGTGTGCTTTCCCTGCTCTTTCAATTTCCTTCCTTTTTTCAGACTGTGACTGGTTCTCTTTTCTCTGTACTAAAGAGCTCAAAGTCGTTCTGTATGGACAGCGCCCACTTCAGAGGATGATGGAGAGTAAAAACATAGTTGGTTTTGAAACAAAAGAAACCCAAGACAACATGTAAACACATATTAGAACTAGAAGGATTTTTGCCAAACTCGGATTTGGCTCTAAATGATGAACCTTGCTTCTTCATCTTCTACTAAGAATTAACCTTTTGTATGTATTTACTTGGGCATTTATTTCAGTGCACAGGTGCTGTATAACATCGTGAAAAGCTAGACCTGACTCCTGTTGAAATTCAGATTATCCACATTTTCTTTGATGGATGCATTTTGCTCAAGTGCTGCCCACTGACAGTGCACTGCAGAACCTTTTGCAGGTGATGGAAACACAAAAACAGCTGAAGAGAAGGGAAGATCTACTAGCTTATAATGGGAGCAGTTCTTTCACACAGTCCCATTTTCTAGCTGTGGCCAATATCCAAGAAACATCTGTGCATGCTAGTGAGAAAGTCAGAGCTTTAACTGCACAGCAAGATATAAAGATTATTTCTAAAAGCTTCAAAGATACCTTCAAAAGCAGTCAGGAAGCAAGTGCAGTAGTGTTATCAAGAAGGCTCTCAGCCAGCAAATTCAACTAAATAGCCCAGAGTTTTATCAAACGGTTTGCACTGGAAGATCAAGTAATCAAAATGATCCATGAAACAATCTTAATGCAGATTTAGTAATTGGCTGTGACTGCAACTCATCTCAGACTAGATGAGGCTCAGGAGACCTAAGACCCATCATATCCCCAAAGTAGGTCATGAATGGAGCTTTAAGTGATGCAGATACTGTGTGTGGTTCCCCTCTGGGGAATAATTTTTTGCCACATTGCCACAGCAAGAATCTATCACCTAGTAATTTTACTCCATTTACAGGGCAGTGAGCAACTCTGGCAAGCAACAACTAAATTAACCTTCGAGAAGCAAAGCCGGTCTCAGTTGGAGATGAGGCAGCACTTCACTTATGGGGACTTTAACACTGTGACTGTCTTAACAGCCTGCCTCAACCCAAATATCACAGCTTCAGCTAAACTTAAGAAGAACTTTTTCTGTCATCTGGTGTGGACATTGTGAAGTTCCAAGTTCTGCCTAAGAACACCCCTCTGACCTGTTGTATTCACATGAAACCCAGTCAAAAGCCTGGCATGTAAAGAAGAGTATTCTTTCAGCTCACTCACTGACCTTGTCCCATGAATGCCTCAGCCTCCTCATTTGATTTGAGGGATTTTTCAGAGAGCTGATGTTTCTTTTCATCTGCTCCTCTGTGGCTTTGTATCTATTGCCAAGTATTTTCTCTTCATCTATGTATTCAAAGCACAAAGCTAAAAATGCAGAAATTAATGACTTATGAAACTCCTTTGTGCAGTCTGTCTCTTTTGAGGACCGGCAGACTGTGGTTCGTCTCAGTGACATGGGCAGATAAATCTGCTGAATGTGACCAGAGAAACTGGGAGGCTGCCCTCCACAAACTGCCTGGAGCACTTGCTGGAGGCATAATGTGTTCTCTGGTGCCAGTGATGAATCCCCAGCTGCAGTGTAGTCTAATGGCCACAACCAAGGGGTAGGAGGAAAGAATGTGCTCCATATGAATTTTGTCAGCTTGTTCTCAAATCTAATTGCTCTAAGTGGCTGCCAAAGCTGACAGAAATTAATTGATGTGGAGATGTACTCCCAGCCTTCTGACAGGGGCAGTTTTAGAACTATTCTTGCTAACTAGAGACAGAAAAATATTAGGAGTCCAAAGTAACCTGTCATTTGCATGGGTTAAACACCTCTGATGAGGCCATCAATCAATAGGCTTGTAGGTCAGGGGACAACTTGATACCTACATGGTAAACCTGTGCAGAAATTGCCTAACACAGTACCCCAAAGTATTAAGTATATTAAGCAATTTGAAGCAGAAAAGGGAAGACACATCAGCAGGCAAGAGACACACATTGGCAATACAGAGCAGGCAGAAGCTCACTTTGAGGATGTTCCCAAATACTCCGAAATCTGTGATGTAACATTGCTTCTCTAGCAATCATCTACATACTCAAGATTGGACCAAAATCAAACAGCACATGGGAATGTTTTTTGGAGATATGAGAAGAAAGGGAATAAGCAATGTTTAAGGAGTTCCTTCCATTCCCTGTTCAGATAAAGCTGGAACGATGACTGGGCCAACCCACATAATTGTGTCTAAACCATGACGAGCACTCTCTCTTCACACATTTCTCAGAAAACAAAACAAACAAACCCAAATCTTCCAAACCAGGAAAGGAAGATTGGGATTTTGACTGAACAACAATCACCATTCTTATGATTTGAACTCAACTATTCGTAAGAGTTGAGTAAGCCGGTTTCAATGCAAAAGAACCACTCTGTAAGAATCAAATCGCTACTGCTGAACCTTGTACATAACACAGCTCTGACCATGGAAAATGGAATCTAATCAGTTATATTGGTTAAACTACATGTGGGTGGAATTTAAGTGCATTGTAAGAAATCAGATTAAGTCTGGGAGAAAATGCAGTGTGTGTTTATCATGTGAAAATTACTCAACATTTTGACAGAGCCCAAGGCTCGGCTCAGCCCAGCCCTTGACAATGAGAGGGCAGCACAAACATATGAGTATGACACTGTATCACTTCTATTAATCCACCAGGATTTCCTTTGTGACAAGTCCATGTGCTCTTCTGATGAAACCTCAGGGATGCTCCTTCATGAGAACCCATGGGAGAACGAACAAGGTCCAGACCCCCAGAGAAGGAAATCTTAAGTCACTTGTAGTGCAAAACTGCATTGATAACCTTTTGGAATTGGGTCACCACCAATTGTTCCCATATGTGGTGTTTTTAGAGAAACCTGTCTGGTCCTGGCATTCATTTGATCTGCTCTTCATGCTGTTACCACAGCAACTGATAGTTAAATGGAAATCTCTTAGCAAATTGGATATACAAACAACCCCACCACAGCACAAGGTAGTAAAAGTGGATCATAAAATCATAGAATCATCAGGGATTGGAAGGGACCTCGAAAGATCATCTTGTCCAATCCCCCTGCCACAGCAGGACACCTAGACCAAGTCA
>VZRI01008210.1:143064-166729 GCA_013397515.1 Upupa epops
AGATCCTAAAAAGCCCTCCCCCAGCTTTTTTGTAGCCCCCTTCAGATACTGGAAGGCCACTAAGGTCACCTTGGAGCCTCCTCTTCTCCAAACTGAACAGCCCCAACTCTCTCAGTCTGGCCTCATAGGAGAGGTGCTCCAGCCCTCTGATCATCCTTGTGGCCCTCCTCTGGACTCTCTCCAGCACGTCCACATTCTTTTTGTAATAAGGGCTCCAGAACTGGATGCAGTACTCCAGGTGGGGTCTCACCAGACCGGAGCAGAAGTGGAGAATCACCTCCCTTGACCTGCTGGCCACACTTCTCCTGATGCAGCCCAGGATTCAGTTTGCCCTCTGGGCCGCAAGTGCACACTGCTGGCTCATGTTGAGCTTTTCGTCCACAAGCACCCCCAAGTCCCTCTCCTCAGGGATACTGCTCAGCCAGTTACTTGAGGCAGATCTGGGAGGCATTTATCTATTTATCTGCACATTTGCTAAAAGGGGTTTCAACTTTGTTTTCCATTTATTTCTGTTTTGTGCGGGTTTTGTTAGATTTTTTGGGTTTGTCTCTTGCTGGTTTCGTTCGTTTGGTTTTTACAGAATAAGCACCAAGCATCAGCATACCAATTTTTCTTTACAGAAGAGTACTCTGCAGGTCAGTCACAGCAATGTCGTCTTTCTGTTTGGCCTGATATTCTGTCTAAATGGCTCTTAAAAATATTGATTTCTGCATTAGGTTTCCATATCACACAAATTGGACTTTCTGTGGTGTAAACACTGTTACTGAGAGATGTAATAGTAACCACGTGCCTTTTCAAGTACAGAAGATGCTTTACAAAAGAATAAAAATCCAATTAGATCTTCCCAAGGGCATTCAAATCTGTCCTGATTACTTTGACACAAATTTCTTTAATACTTTAGGGAATACAAACCTAATATTCAAGTACCTTTCAGGAGAATTTCATGTCTGGCAAGACATCTTCTAAGGCTCCTGTTACTTTGAGGAAGGGAAAGACTGTGCTTGCAATAGAGTGTATTACCTGAGCTGACATAGGCTGCACTATTGTCCCAGTTAATGCACGGAACTAGCTCTGCAGTAGACATCCTTTCTGCCTTTGGCACAACAGAAGAACTAAGTTTGAGCTCTGTCCTGAAGAGCAGGACAAATGAGGGATGGTTTTGCCCCAGTGTATGAGCTAGATGTAGGCTCCCAATGCAACACCTTCACACATCACATATGCTGCATAAACCAAAGGGTGAATGAGTGACTGAGGACAGGTGAGGTGATGCTGAGGTTGGCACTGAATCTGCACCTGTGTTTAAATCAATACTGAGCTTTGCCAATGGAAGGCAACAAAACTATGTTTGAGATCTTTTTTCTTACTACTCAAAATCTAGATTCATAGAATGATAGTTGTTGGAAGGATGAAGAGGGAAGAGAGAGACAGAGACTGAAGGATGCTATAGAGAGCAGTACATAAGTTAACTAAGCCTGAAATTCAGAAGCATGTTTCTCCAAAGCTTCACTATTACACAGTATTCTCTCTGATTTCTTGCAAGAAAAAGAACTGAAAATAATTTCCACACACAAACCTCCTCTCAAATATTTTGCCACAGCAACAGTTTTTAAAGCTTATTATTTACCCATGCATCAAAATTCTTCCATTTAACTACATGAAATTAGAACAACTAAAGTCACATTAAGTAGAATTCTGGTCAAAAAGGAGTCAGAGGGACTTCTGATTTAATGTACATTTTGGGCTGGCAACCTTCCTCTCATCTAGTTCTTTTCTGTTCCTTTGCTTGTTAAGTAAATTTGAAAAGAGGCGGAAAGTGAGAGCAACCACCATGATTTACTCAATCAGAAGCAGAACAGCTACTCATAAAAATTTCTGGCACAAACCTTCCTGTGAACACATTTGCATGTTTATTAGCTAAACTTTGTCTTCTGCAAGAAGTCTAGTGAAAAAAACAACAAATCATTAGCATAAAAGACAACAGAAAACACATTTTTAGAGGCCAAAATATCTAAAATGTATTGGAAATTTCATTGCTGACAATGTTTTGAGAGATGGTTTGTCCTAATGAAAACACTGATGGCAGAGGCCTGAGACAGAAATGATATCAAGAAGACAAGCTTAAGGTCCATCTCCAGAATTTGGACTAAACTTTTAATATTCTAATTTGTAAATTCTGTGTGGATTTTCTCCATCAAACGTAAATACTCTAAGTGAGAAAAACAAGACAGTGGGAATATATGATGCACACATATTGAAATTTTGAGAGAAAAGGATACATTTCAATTGTTTTGGGTGAAACTTCACTACAATAGTTTTACCTGTTGCGTTTGAAGTAACTAGGAAAGAAATTAAGAAATTAAAGAACAAAAAACTCAAAGCATTAATTTGACCTTTTCTTTTTAGTGACTAATTTAATATATATATATTGCAAATCTGACTTGGAAAAGCAATATGCCATGCCAGCAGTAAATCACTACCCACCACTTTCAGTTTGTTAAGGAAACTATTCACCTGCCTGTTAACAAGAACTGTGTTTGTTCTTGGCCCTCTCCAGTGACTTCAGAGTTTTCTTTAGCTAGGAGAGCAAAGATGCTTACAGCTGCTGCTTCTGGTCACAGCAAACTTTTAAAATGCTCAGGAGTCACTCAACTGTTGGTGTTGACAGGAAGCTTCATATTTCTACTGTGATGTTTAAGATGTCTCAGTCCCTCTTAATTCCTGCTTTCCAGGGCTAAAAAAGACCTCTAATGGCTGAGCACATAAGACTAGGCATTTTAGTCCCATATTTGCATAGGAAGACTCCCAGGAATTTCTCCCCATTTCCAAATCCATCACATTACAATCCATGTTAACAAAGGTGGGATCAAAGTGCCAACTTCTCTCCACATGCTCTCACCAAGATCATACAGCCTGCTATTCCTCCAAAGCCAGCTATTAAGACAAATCATACGCATAAAATATCAGGTGCTCCCAGCAATGCTCTGTACATTTGTATTCTAGATGAGATCTTGTTTCAATCCCAGTGGATGCCGTGGTCTTACTTCACATATTGATCTGACAGAGCAAGTACACAAGGCATATAGACCTCTGGTTTGTATTAATTGGTGCTGTAACTCTTGGCATGGTATCAGCTGACAATGGTTTTAAATCAATTACTTCAAAGAGTAATTGTTCATTATCAGTAAAGAGAATGTAATAAACAGGACATACTTCATAGATCAATGCACAGACAAATACAGCCACCAACATATAAAATAATTTACATGAATTTACTAAAATCAGACTACTGGAATGATAAGTATTTTGGTGCACCAAATTAACATCACCAAATTAACATCTTGGACCTTAGTATATCAAATACATCCATGCTAATTTCAGACCTTTTCTTCCGGTGAGACTAAAAGTACTATAAAGAAGCTGGGATCTAAAGCCCACTCTCATTTCTTTTATTCAGTATTGTCTCAGAGGCAGTGAAATAAAATTCTGAATTATGTTGTTACATCAGCTGAACAGCTTATGCAATGTACCTCTGTTCCGACAAACTTGAGATTTGGTGTTTTAACAATGGACTTTATTTTTCCACTCACCTGTAAATGAGCATTACTGGAGCAGCACTGAGCCCAGTTCTGCTTTCTCACCAGCTAAATCTGTTTCTTCTTCTGCAAAATCACTGCTGGTTTACATCATTGTGATTTAGGTCAGAAACAAACCCAGAGACTGCTCATTCCAGCTAGTGAAACATATGATGAGCGGCTGCAATGACAGATTCGTAATAATGCTTCTAATCTTCAGTCAATTAAATTTAGACCAAGCAGAACTATTAAAAGCACACAGTGGAAAATTTTGGCAGGATGACTGGCAAGCTGTAGCAGATCTAACAAACTTGAAGTCTTTTAAATTCATCTTTCCTGTGAACTTTAATCAAAGGCTAAAAAAACCCTAGCTGAATACAATAAAACTTTAAACAGTGAAGATCTTTAAAAGCAGACACTTCCCGTTACCTCATGGTGACTTGCAGAAAAAGAATCTTATCGACGTAGGATGCTCATCCCCTGTGTAATCATCATAACTCACCTCTTGGGAAAACGAACAGCACGCTAATGTCTGCATTTGCTAAGCTTGTGTACCAAAGGCAGCTGTGAGAAGAGACCAAACGTGTTTTTTATGAGTTACAAAAGAGGACAATTACTGCTACTGGAGGAAACTGGAGCTTTTGGAATGTGCTTTTGGACATAGGAGTGTCTTTTGGAAACTACTGAATATATCTTCAAATGGAAACTATAAATTAAGTGTAATTATCATTTCTGCCAACTTGCATGAGAAAAATAAAGCATTTAACCTGTCATTGTGTCTCACGATCTCAGTGCACTCTCAGGAATTCTGATTCATCCTTTGGGTATATCCACGCTGCTCTCAGCACACACTCCCTTTTCTTTCTACTGTAGTTATTTTTTAAACTATCCAAATTTCCTTCAAAATTTCATGGGTAAGATTTCTATCTGTCCTTTGGTTGCTTTGATTTTTGACAACTTCCCCAACAAACCCCATCCTACAGCCTGCTCATAGGATAATTACTCTTCCTCCTTGTCACTCCCTGCCCAGCCACCCACTCCTCAGCAATCAGAGTTAAATTTTTCTTCCTTGCTCTCATATTTGGCAGCAAATCCAGACCCATGTCCCTGCTTTGCCTGTATGCTAAGAATCATCTATTGTATTTATCTACATCCCTCCCTCAGATTTCCTCAGACTTTTCAGTGCACCCCCACCCTCTTGCCTTTTCTTCAGTCAGCCCTATGAGACAGAAAATAAAAATTAAAAGCCACAAGTGACTGCTCTGCGAGGAAGTTCCATACACAACATCCATTTATCGGTTCTTACAGCAGGTTCCAGAGGGCAGAGGCTTTTCTTCTGCACCTTGTGCACAGCTTGTCATTTAAATGCTGCCACTATCAGCCATGTAGCAGTGACAGTGCTTTGCTGCAATTAGGAGGGAAGCTTGCCAGCAGAGCATGGACTTTAAACTCTCCTTGACAAAGAAAACAACGTTGAAACAATCTCCTAAGTCTCTGCTTACAGAACCCAAAGGGTTATCTAGAAACCCCAGCACAAACATGGTTTGTCTGTACAAGCAATATGTCGTGTAACGGATGGTTTAAACTGGTAAACAACTAGAGACAACTGAACATGTGAGTGTGAGCTGCACAAATTTGCTCCATGAGAAGCAACTTGCACAACCTGAATTTAGAGGTGGGCTGTCTTTTGATTCCTTGAAAACATTTTCAAATATTACATCTGAAATGCAGTAACTTCACTACCATATTCCGCTTGGAAAAAAAGAGACTCAGTCTTATCTAGCCACAGTCAGGAACTAGCTCATCCCAGCAGTTGCTTGGACAGGAAAGAAGCAAGGAGGATGATGGAGTGGTTCAAGGCAATTCTTGTAGTGCCCCTGGGAGGTGGAATTAACTTTCTGGGTTGTAAGATTTGAAATAAATAAAAAGTTGAACACAACCTGTACTCAGAAGAGGCTAGAAATGGGGGGTGGGGGTGAGAGGGAGGAGGTTTAGAGTAATGATTCTTTCTCGGAAGGCAGGTCAGACACCCTACAGATGAGAGTAGGGTAAGGCTGCTCTGATTAGGGAAAACTAGATAAATGTCACATATATAGGTTTGATTCTATTAGATGACCCAACCAGCAAAAAAATCTTGCACTGAATTTCTGCACTGTTTGACAAGTGCCTTAATTAGTTTTTAAATTAACCTCAGTGTTTCCACAAACAGGAAACAGGTTTAATGCAGTTTTTCTGGTAGAGCGGAATGCACAAGGTATTCCAGCCACATGCCCATCAGCAATCATCAGCAAACACACCTTATATCCATTTTTGAGAGACTACATATAAAAAGCTTGTTTTTTCAGATCACCAGTAGATGATACCAAAATAATTTACTCCATTTGTTGTTTTAGGTTTAGGTGGCATGATACAGCAAATTATGGAAGCTCTAGTTGCTGTCCCTCCCTTGCACAAGTCTGCTTATGTTCACTGCATTGATACTCTCCAAGTACATCTGATAAACAGAACAGGCAGACAGGAGAGCTCAGCAGGATTAATGGTGCATGAGGATATTTGAGACTATTAACCAATCGCCTCGTCAGTGTTTTGAGTATGTGACTTCTGAGATCAAAACATACATCTCTAATACAGGGTAAGCTGTCTTAACAGCCAAATTAAAAATTTTAATTGAGAAGTTTACCTCCAATATCAAGTTTCAGGGAGGGTTTTTTATAGGTTTCTATAAGATGCTTTCCAAATGACAAGCTGGTGAAAGTGTTTGAAACACCTTGTTATTATTCCAGGAAAGTATCAAATCAATAAACTTTTATAAGGGCATCTTTCTGATGAACAAACTTCCAGTGTATCCAGTGTTATTTAGTTCCTCAATATGAGATGAAGCCGTCTTCAAGCTTTGCATGTGCTTAACAAAAAAAAATTACATTCCCCACTATTACTTTCAGCTGCCAGTTTGCTGTTTTAAAGAAAGTCTCACCATGTCCTCGACTGCTTTCTGGCCCATTTCATGAGCAGGCACATAAGGAATGTTGCCGTTATGTCCATACGGACAAACTCATCAACACTGCAGAAGATGTTGCCGATGGAAGTTGTGGATGTTCTGTCCCTGAATGTGCTCAAGGTCACATCAAAGTCCAGCACTGGGCCTAATTATAAAATTACAAATTATCTAAATAATTCTTCAAACTGGAACCCATGATCCAATGAGTCTCCTTTGTAGCGTATTTCATATAAGTTTTATCTAGATGGATGGAAAAGATGCATTAGTGTACAAGGAATTACCGCTGCTGACACTGGTGAGGAAATAATGAAAAGATGATTGGCATAAATCATTCAGAAATTGTATTACACACTCCTGATTCATATATTAGATTGACTGCCAGAGCTGAGAAGTACGAAGGTCAGACTTACTCTAGAGCACTGTGTTTCTTTTCACAATGTATTGTAAATAGAAAGCAGAATTCTCATCCCATGGGAAATTACAACACTTTGACATTTATTTCCAGTGCAAATAAAAAACATACCAAGTTGGAATCACTGAAACTCTTATATGCAATAGTATAGGAATATCAAAATAATGTAAATATCATAGAAGTTGAAATGAAAGGAATAAAATGCCAATATAAAATATTTCAATATCACCAGAAAGAAATAAGGTAAAATTATTCATTTTTATGTTTTCCCATCAAATTTAATCTAAATCAATGTATTCACTTAAGTAGGTTAATTTTTTATGAAATTGCATTCTCTGAATAGAAATTGGGTTTTTTGAAGCCGACTCTCATTACTGAAGATTGATCAGATAGTAAAAGTATTGAGGGGAAAAAAGAACTACATTAAGAAGTCAGCTTTAGCTATCTTATAATATTAAGACTAATTTTGATTAAAGTTTCACAGTCCACAAGACAACAAAGTAAATAGCCAAGGTAATTGTCAATCACATTCAGCCACTTAGAGGTGACTCTAATGTGACTTCATAAGACAACTGACTGAATTGCTAATACACACAGAACCATTTGGACAAGAATCCCACCTTCACCGGGAGGTCCTGTGGTCATACACCCTCACTAGCAGGCCAGGGTTGCCATGTCTCCACTGTCATCCACCCAATTTACTGTGCTGTCAAGGAAAAGGTGTTTGTGTGTCTGACTTTCTTCTTGTTTCAAATTTAGCCCCTGCTCTTTGCTTATAAAGCCCTACATATCAGCTTGCTTGTATCTTATTTCATTTTGATCCCTTCATTCACTTCCCTCTTTAATCACCATTTGCCTCTTTCTCTTGATTTCTGCTTTCTTACAAAACAGAGAAATTGTGCTGTTCACAGACAAATTCTTTCCTCTCACCAGGAACTATCTCCTAACTCATTGACCTGTCTCTCATCCTGTATTAAGCTTAACATTTCCAGACTCTGTGAGAAAAAAGCTCACATTTCCATGGCTTCAGGAAACAAAAGAGAAACCAACAGAAACTTTTCTTCTCTAGGGAAGGCAATTCAGTTCTGAGCCGAGCTAATTAAGGGAACTTAAGAAGATAAGGGGTGCCTTCTGTTCAGATGTTGCTAAATCTTTTTTCTACAGCTTGTACTGCTTCTGTACATCCACTCACCAGGTGCAAATGGAGATCAAACACCAAGCGTTTTAACGACCTCAGCTGATTGATTGCACAGCAATCCTATCACTATTCCAGCAAAACGATACTAAAATTAGTTTGAAACAGTTTACCCTGGAATCACTAATAAAGCAATAAGGAGGACAAATGGCAGATGTCAGTGTAATGTACTTGCTTGTTAAGAAACCTCTGATGCTATCGTGCATCGAAAAATCCAGTTTGGAAATGCAGTCAGGTTTATTTGTATATATTGAGTCTCTCATGCAACACAAAACTTCTTGCAGATGCTTAAGTGACTTACATAAAGTACTACAGAGTGGAAACACCAGGGAGAAATGGCCTGCAGTTCCAGTCAGAAGTGCTGAACTTGGCTTGTGGATGACTTAGTACACTTTCCACCCTAGAATTAGTAAATTTAACCATTCACAGGCTTATACAAAAGTACTTCTTCCTACATAGACAGTATTTCTCTGGTCAAACGTGTCCATTGCAAAAGCTGTCTCTCAAGGAAGTTTTCTCTTCTTAAGTCCATCTAATCACTCCTAGGTAGCCCTGCCTTTTTCCACCCTAAATAAATCCTGCAGGCATTTATATACTGTAATTGTGGATGTTTATCATGGGCAGTTCTCTAGGCAGTCATGCCTTGAATAACAGTGTGTAAGTGGTGTTTAGCATTTGCTTTGGACAATTTCAAAGCACTAAACAACCATTCATTACCTGTGTTTGGCAGCTGCCCAGAAAACTTCAGCTTTTCAAGCCCTTGTGAAGATGGGAACACTGTTAAAGTAATATCCTCAGAATCCTGGATTTACATTTACTGCTGCTGCAATTAAAGTGTTTCTGCATGTTTTCAAACAGCTAAGAGCCCCAGAAAGAGGTGGTGCAATTTCTTCTCATCTATACTGTGTATCTCACAGTGTTGCACATCTCCAGACCTTTTTTTAACAAGCTGAAGGAGCCAGAGAGCTGTGTTCTGTGTAGTACTGAATCTAAATGACAAAGGTGGGCTGAGAGGGTACAGGTATCAGCTTAGGCTCCAGGCTGCCTTCACGTGACTAGGCAGTTCCGATTAGAGTAAGCTGGAACCTGCCTAGGAAGGATTAACATGAATATCCTTTGCTCCCTTTATCAAATCATGCAGTCACAAAGCTAGAAACCATTGTGTGATCATCCAGTAAACTGCAAATGCACAGCAAAACCTACACAAGTGTCCTTTAAGTGACAAGTTTTAGGGGATGAGGTTGCCTAGTAACTTCAGACTTTCCTTTTTGTAGACACCATGTGCGTGGGTTTCTGTTGGTTTTGAGCAAAATAGTTGAATGCCTTCTCAGGGAAGAGTGATTCTCATGTTTTAGCCATTAGAGAGAGCCACAGTTGTACATATCCAGAGATACAGAGATAAATCACAAGTGGAGGGAGCTCAGTGATCTATCATTAAGAGTTTTTCCCCACAAAAAAACACCACCCTGTCTACTGAGAGCCATATCTGGGTAGGAACGGACTGAGCAGACAAACTGCAAGCCCTGGCACACTCAGTGCTTATAGACCAAACCAAACACATAAACAGAAACAACACAGCACACAAGTAAACAAAGGAGCACAACAGAGGGCTGAGTAAATGCCTGAAACACTTTTGGGCTGGTTGTGTTTTTCTGGTTTCACACTGTGGTCTTTTTATACCTTGAATGCAGTGCTGTTATGTATCATTACCATTAACAACATATAACAACATTGCCGAGACCAGCACACCAGAGGGGAAGGAAAATCTGAAAGACCATCTTCTCACAAGAACAAAGAAGTCTAATATATTGTCCATGTCTACATCTATCCTTAATTACAGACGGGTTTTACCCATCGAAGTATTTTTCTCCTAGTGCAAGCAATATGATCATGTATTCTTTCATTTCTGTATTTAAAAGGGAGGATTTTCACTCTTCAAACTCTAACCACTCCAGAGATACTTGCAAGTCCTGTCAAGAAGCAAAGTTGATGAGGCCAGTGCCTGGACATAGTGCAAGGTCAAAAGTCCCAAGTACGTAGGATGAAAAAAGCTCAGAGTCCAGTGTCCAGTCTGAACGATGAAAAGCAAAGATGTGAATTTGCCTTTTACCTTTCATCCGAGAGGAAATCTTGGCCACAGGGTCAGTTTCTTTCTCAGGACAAAATAATAAAAAAACTCATGACGGTCTTTAGGATCTTTTCCTTACAAGAATTTCAACATAGCTGATACGCTCCTAGGAAACACGGTTTGACAAGCCCACATCTCTCACTGACTGCTAATTTAGTTGAAAAATGTTCATCTTGCTCTAGTTAAAACACCCTTAGTTCTAGCTCAGTGTTTTAATTTTACGCTCTGCCACAAACTTCAGTATAACTTTTGGGTAGTCACTTAATTTCCTGCGTACATATCCATACTCTTGCTATGATTCTGTGATTTTTTTTCCTCTCCATAAACCTTTCAGGGAAATGGAGTGTCTGTAATTATCACTATAACTCATATCTCCAGCTTCACATCTCAGATTGCTACTGCAATAAAGCTCAGGAGTGCTCAGTAGGAGCAAGCAAGCATTTCCTGATGCCTGGAGAGATCAGCCCTGTGCAGTCTGAGTCCTTGGTTTGAATATAATAAAATGTTTTTCATATGCAACGATCTCAGATTGCACAATGTAACTCCCAGTGCCTTTAGGATCCAAACAGGGTTACACTCATTCATCTAGAGCCACGTAAAAGTCAGCAGAGCAATAACCTTCCCAACATTCATCTCATCATGAAAATGTAGTAAACTTTTGTGAACTTCAGCTGTACACACAGCTAAGCATGAGAACAACATGCATTGCGTGAATACCTGCTCACCCCTGAGTCAGAACAAACTGCTGGTTTTCAGAAGCTACATTGTGCTGCAAGATTACCACATTATTCATTCAAAACTATGGTGCAACTTCCTTTATTGATTCTGGGTTTAATACTGGCTCTGGCAGAGGAAAGGGTCAGATAATTACTTTGGGCTCCACAGAGACCCTGCAAAGCTGCATTAGATAACACAGTGAGTCACTCAATGCACTTGCCCCTTAATCTCTGCCTAGGGCCATCACTAGTCTCTGACAACTGAATAGGTATTATTACACGTCTGAGTGTATGGGTGCACATGAGTATTAGTAAATGTATTTAAGAAGGAAGAATGATTCTGGTTTTTTTTCTATTTCGACATAGGTAGTTCTTTCACCATTTTCTAAGAGAAAATATTTAAATCAATGGTGCATCTGAAGATGAATTTCACAGGCAGAGGCACGTGTGATACATTTTAAAATATACCGCTCCTAGAAATAAATTCCAAATAATGAAATCAATCCATCCTGTACTTGCAATCTGCTTCTACACACTAATTTCAGTGAAAACAGATGATTTAATAACCTTTTCTTACAAACTGCACTGCAGCCCTTACAAAATCCAGTTTGTGTTTTGTCATTTCTCATGCCCCATCAATCCAATACCTGGGAAGCTTTCAGATGCAGAGATGAAATATGTTGCCCTCTAAAACCCCTTTACATGTCCTCCAAGACCTGTGGCGTGGCAGAGTTATTGCTGAGGGCAGAGTAGGAATTGCAGTGAGAGCTGCCATGACAGGAGTATAGCATGGAGTTTGTCTAGCAGGATTTTCACTTAAGGCTCATCACACTGTGAGGTCTACTACCCAGTTTAACAATCCTTAACCGTGCTGCTGACCTTTTATTACTAAATATAGCAGATACAGTAGTTACTGAGAATTAAACACAGGTCTCACTTATGGCACAGTATAGCTGAGCCACACTTCAGTAACACTCTGTTCCTAATTTACTGAACAACAAAACTGCCTCTAAAATCCTGCTACAAAGTGGATTTTGCTTACTTTCTGCTACTTTGCTGGTAAGGCAGAGTTACTAGTATTCATCTTACATTTCTTCTGTTTAAGCCCCTGCAATATTTCTGTCCTCCTTAGCCATCCCTAGATTCACAGGAGATTTGAATTTCTTGACTACTCAAGAACATCAGTTTGCTAAAGTTCGCTGAGGAAAATATTGGCCATCAAAACTCTGCATGGCTCATCCTCTCCCATCTGTCTTTCATGATAATGCTAGTCAAACACTCCATATTCAGCAGGAAATTGGGACAGTCCCCTAAGCAGGCTTCAGTACTGATTTTGACCTGAGACAAAATACTTGCATTTGGGTTTGTTTTTTTCCCAGACTTCTAAGTTCAAGTGAAAGGACTGCGATTACAAAACTAGCCAAGAAAAGAAGAATGGAGTTGGGCTTCCTGATTCCTAACATCTATCTTAAAAACTGTCCGACTCTCTCATTCTGGTCTGAGAATTATATAAGCATTCTACACCTAGTTTAAAAAACAGAAGGAATCATAGAATCATTAGGGATCAGGAGGGACCTCAAAAGATCATCTAGTTCAATCCCCCTGCCACAGAAGGACCACCTAGATCAAGTCAAAAATAGATATAATTCTACTTAGAGAATTAGAGACACCCACAGCCTCCATTACTATAAAATGAGTGATGAGGGGATTTGCTGTGGGTTTCTGAAGCAATAGAAAAGGGATTTGATTCTGATTCTACCACCCACAGATCCATATCAGAACCACGAGAACAGAACTATTAGAACCAGAGAAAGCAGACCAGCCCGCCCTGGTTTGCTTTGGCAATTTAACTTCTGGGAGGAAGAGAGATTTCTTCACCTCTGAGGGGTAACAAAACAGTTTGTGTGCTTGGGGAAAGCCTTCAGTTCATTGGGAATGAAAGAAGCAGCTGGATGTGCTAGGCTTCTCTATCTGCTCCACAGCACTCCTCCATGTGCCTCGCCAAAGAATCAGAACAGCATCTTCGACGAAAACTGGATCTCAACAGACAGCCTTGTGCTCAGTGCTCCAGCTCTTGATCCATAGGTTTGATACTGTAAAAGGAGAGGGGGCAACAGGTATAGATGTGGACTCAAGCAGCAGAGCAGATCACCTTATCATCCCCAGTCTTCCTGCATACTCTGAAACGTTTACATACTGGTTGTCCAAGGCACACGATCACCAGAGACAAACATCAGTGGAGTGCTAATCCAAACAAATCCTTAGCATTATGGATGAATAACATCTATTAACCATTGTGCAGATGCTTTAACTGAAATTTTGCAACTCATTGAGCACACCAGTAGAAGTAATGTTTTAATGCTCTCCTAGCCAGAATTACAGCAGTAATGCAGGAAGCTTTCTGTTTGAAAAGGGAGAGGAGAACTTACTATGACAGAATGAAGAACAGAAACAGCAGTCCCTACTGAGAGAGCTGCCTACCTTTTATATCTTCAGTATGGTCTGTTTTTTGTGTTTTCCCTCTCTGACATGCAAATAGGGTAATGGAATTGTTGCTCTGTATTATTTGTCATTCCCTAGAAACACATTACAATGGCCTCTGCTAATCGACTCCACTGCAGAGCAAATGGAAGTATCTAAGAGTCACTATTACATTATACAGGAACCACAATTTAGAAGATTAGAATTATTTTATTAAACAGCAACACATAGTCTATCTGGGAATGCTACCTGCTTTACAATTCAGACAGTATCCAAAATGGTATTTTCTTTGTGACTTAGGGAAAACAAGAAGCTAATGGGTCTGAAGAGAACATATTATAGCTTTTTGAGGTTTGGGGTTTTGGTGAAACTGAAGGCATTTGATTTTCTTGATGGCTTGATTGTGGAAGAAATTTTAAATTTAGTGTTGAAATAAAAATAAAATGAAAACAAAACTAATAATTATTTACTTGAGTGTTTGCATCAGCTACAGCTACTGGATGCTTGTGACTGCAGCACATACGGCTCTCTATGAATAGGAATATTCACACAGATGTTTTATCGGAAATTAGTTACAGAAGTAGGGACTTTTCAAGGCCAATTTTAGATCAAACAGGATCATTTTCAGAACACTTCAGATTGATAGAATGGTTCAGATTGTAAGGAACCTTAAAGATCATCCAGTTCCAACCCCCCTGCCATGAGCAGGGACACCCCCCACTAGACCTGGGTGCTCAAGGCCACATCCAATCTGACCTTGAACACTTCCAGGGAGGGGACAGTCACAGCTTCCCTGGGCAACCTGTTCCAGTGTCTCAACACCCTCATCATGAAGAACTTCCTTCTGACTTCCAGTTTAAACTTCCCTTCTTCCAGCTGGAAACCATTCCCCCTGTTTCTATCACTCCAAGCCCTTGTAAACAGCCCCTGCCCAGCTTTCCTGTAGCCCCATTCAGGTACTGGAAGGCAGCTCTAAGATCTCCCCAGAGTCTCCTCCAGGCGGAACAGCCCCAACTCTCTCAGCCTGTCCCCATAGGAGAGGTGCTCCAGCTCTCCCGTCATCCTCGTGCCCTCCTCTGGACACGTTCTAACAGTTCAATATCCTTCCTGTGTTGGGGGCTCCAGAACTGGACACAGTACTCCAGATGGGGTCTCATGAGAACAGAACAGAGGATCACCTTCCTCGACCTACTGGTCACTTCTCTTGATGCAGCCCAGGATGTGGTCGGCTCTCTGGGCCGCAAACAAACATTGCTGCCAGCTCATGTTGAGTTTTTCCATCGACCAGCACCCCCAAGTCCTTCTCCTCAAGGCTGCTCTCAATCTGTTCACCACCCAGCCTGTATTTGTGTCTGGGATTGCCTCAACCCAGGTGCAGGACCTTGCTCTTGTTGACTCTCATGAGGTTGGCACTGGCCCACCTCTCAAGCCTGTCCAGGTCCCTTACTAAATGAACTTCACAAGTCTTTCCTTTTGTTTTTGTAGCTTCTTTAGGCTTTTTTCTTATAGAAGGCAGAGGACCAATATTAACATTACAACCAAAAGTCACTGAAATCTGTAAGGCAGAGACAGTAGTGAAGGTGGGGGAATTGGTCTCTTCTCCCAAGTCGCAAGAGACAAGACAAGAGAAAATGGCCTCAACCTGCACCAGAGAAGGTTCAGGTGGGTTACTAGGAAGTATTTCTTCACTGGAAGGGTTATCAAACATTGAAACAGGCTGCCTAGGGAGATGGTAGACTCAACAACCCTGGTTTTATTTAAAAGGCATACAGATGTAGAGCTGAGACACAAGTTTGTGGTGACTTATCCATGTCCAGTTAATGGTTGGACTCAATCTTAAAGATCACTTCCAAGTAAAACACCCCCACACAGCCACCTATTCCAATTTCACCTACAAATCAGTACTTATAGCTTTTTCTGTCAAGAAAGTGAGGGAGACAACTGAACAGGACACGTCAGCAACTAAGGGTAGAAGTTGAAACAAGCAGCTTTTGAATAAGGTGCATTGTGAAAGATCAAAATAAAACCAGTACTCTCCTGTGAAAGCTTCAATGTCCCACAATACCCACAGTGAATTGCTCCACAGGGAAACTGCACAGAAAGTAGATGGTGGGTTGAGAGAACACAGAGCCATCACATCCTGTCTGGGTGCAGCATGGCTGCTTTAATCGAAGCACAGAGAAAGAAAAATAAAACAGTAATGAAAACTATTATGCAAACTTGAAGTTTCATTAAAGGAAAAGGATTACCTAAACCTGTGCTAGGGAACTTCCATTCAATTGATACTCTGCTGAGCCATGGGCCTCGCGTGCTGCTGTCTGATTAGATGAGTCAGCTGGGGTAAGCTTTTAGCATAAAGTGGAACTGTATGACTTGAAATTAACGTTTTATACAGCTTTCAGTGCTGGAAAATTTCAAATGTGATAGAGTGTTGCAGACAATGATAAACCAAATCTAGTTGAAGACAGTCAGTTCCAGCTGTGTTGGAAGATGTTCTTCTGCATTTAAGTGCCAAGAGCTTTGTTGGTTGGGATCTTTCCCAGGCATTTAATTTCTTTGACAGATGAACTACTCATCCAAAACTCCAGAGCTTTACACAACCACACCTGTGTTAGGTTGCTTTCTGGAATAGGATGGTTCAGTGTTTTGCAATTCCCAGTAAATACACAAACCTGTTGTCAACTCCTAGCACTACTACTCTGCTGGATTTTCCACCTGCATTGTGTGGACTGGATTAATGACAAACCCAGAACTGGATAAAATCATTCACATGACTGGAGGCTGCACTGAGAACAGCAGAGCAGATTCTCCTTTGTCAGGCATCAATACTGTTTCACTGCATAGGGCCAGAGCACAGGCACAGCAGAGAAAATCATGAAATAGCTGTCACATCAATCACAATGGATGGCAGGTTAAACTGCACGACACCCTTTCAGGGAAAACCACCTTCTGTAAAGCAGTTTGTCTTCTTTTAAAATTCTAATAATTTGCTGTGATCTCAAAAATCAACCCCAAAATCAATTATTTACAACAGGTGGCCGCTGGATACAGATACAGCTGCGGTATGGATGGAACAATTATAGTGGTGTCACTTCACCCCCCTCCTATTAGAAGAGATAATATTGTGTTAGATAGTATTAAGAGGGTAGAGAGAACAGGAGTGCTCCAAAGACACTGATGTATTGTAGAGCTGGATCAGCTAATTTTAGACCATTTAAACTCAGAAATGGGCAGCAGTTTTTCCTGAGAGCTCAGTTAAGACTAATTTACTTTGAATCATGTACTGAACTCATCCTGCAGATCAAAAAAATATAAAACTATCATGCAGTTAGAAGATAAAAAAATACCATGCAGTTCTTGCAGGTTACATAAAAACGCTTTTAGAAGCGGTAATGCCAAGAGGACATGACTTGCATTTTCAGACTTCTGAGTGCTCTTCCACTGTAATTAAAAATGACATATCCTATTAAATCACTTAGTACATACCTTAAAGCATATGATGCAGAGGTTTCTTGAAAAAGCCAATTACACAGTGTAGCTCTGTACAAGGCCAACGCTTCAAAGCAATTTTCAGATTTTATGAGTTACATATGCTTCAGAAAGGGAGAACTGGTTGTGTTGTTTTTTTACTGCCAAGAAGACTCACTGCAAATAAGATACAAGCCTCTTCATTATTTTTTATTGTTGCTGTGAATTACATGTCCAATGTAAATCATAGTTTCAGCACAAATATTCACAAATTATTAGAAAGGTCTTTTAATGGGGAGAGGCCCCTTTTTACACACAACTTTCGTGTAAGCAGAGCAGCAATAATGATTAAATGATGAATAGGATGCAGTTTTAATATTGCTTTTCTCTTCTCACCAAAGAACATTACTGCTAGAATTCATGGGTAGGAGAACCCTCATGTATTGGCTATGTAGCTAGATACTGTATTCATCTTACCAGACTGCTGATTCTAAAGGTATACATCACCTGAAACATTGACATTTATGTACAGTACCTCTGTTTAGCCAAAGACTGTTTTGTTCTGCTGACACCTAATGAAGACCAGGGCCAGAAGAAGCTTTTTGCACGTAAAAGTATTTTCTGTCCCAAATCTGGAACAGTAGCTGTTTTAGAAAGGCAGTGCACTGAAAACTTCAGTTTGATGACAAAGCAGATTTTCTTCTTCTGTTTCAGAGGTGAAAGATCCTATCAGAACAGAGGATACTGCCAACAAGTGCCTACAGTTAACCTTTGGAGCATTAAGAGGAACAATGATGCATAGTAAGATTCTGCTGGAAAGGCGGTAGATCTTGCCAGCAGTATGACACCAAATAATTCGTGGGAGCAGAGTTTAATAAAACCTCATAAGCCAATTAAAAGCAGAAATATCATATTAATGTTCTGAGCTGAGAAAGATCAAGTAGAGGTATCTCCCAACCACAGCCCCAAATTTGATTGCAGGAGTTGAAAAGCAGACTTTATGTTAATATTTTTAACCTCTCCCTCAGCAGCAGTACATGACACCACAAGAAAATCCTCATTTTATGCTCAGATTCACAAATTTGTTGTGTAAATATTTTTCCTTAGAAAATTAGCTCCTGTTGCTTAAAATTCAACTAAAAATTTAACCACCTCACGTGCAATACCTGTAAAACACCTGCACTGTGCCCCATTGATGCAATCTCACTGCCCCATCCAAGGATTCCAAGATAAACAAAAAGTATGTGGGTGGAAAAGGAGATTTGTGAGAGCCAAGGAATGCCCATGCTACATGCAAGCAGCCCATTTTATTACAGGCAGGTTTTGTGGGTTTTTAATTAAAACAATACCAAATCACATAAGCAAAGATGAATGTCCAGGGTAGATAAAATTCACTTCCATCCCATTATTTTCCTGACAACACCATTAGGAAACAGGCAAATCATGGGATAAAGGAAAAAGTCTTTGTAATGACTAAAAGAATTAGAAGCTAGAACTGACACTTAGCCAGAGGGTGAAGAAACTTCAGAAATGCCCAAGAACATTTCCCTCATAAAGATCACCATCAAATCCCAGAGACTTTAAATTTGTCTGATGTTAGCATTGGTAGCAATAATCAGACACTCCTGCTTATTATCAAATGCAAAGCCTGGCCAGCCCAAGAGTAAGTTTATCATGAACACTTCCCCTCAGACATCCCAGGGACACAAGATTATGAGTAGGATTCTTGGGACATGACAGGCAATTAAAAATATTGACACTTTATTAGAAGCAGTTGAGAAGATAATTGAACAATATAAATGCTTCTGAGAGAGGGCACACTATGCTCGATTTGTTGAACGGTCTTTGCTACTGCCTAAGCTTAGCGACTTGCTGTTGTCCCAGAAATTGAATCCTGGATTTCCTTTTTTAACAACACTTTTGCAAGGTCCAATATTAATATACAGAAGGGAAGAATCTGCCTTGCTTTGCATCTGGAGCTGAATGAGAGGATCTAGCCACATCCATATTCATAAGAATTCAATGTCATACATCACCTTGGCTTCAAGTATTTATAGACTTGCAGGAGCTTTATTTCTGAAAATTAGAGGAAAGACTAACGGTCAGAGAATCATTGATTCCAGTGCCCATCCACTCTGCCCAGACCCTCCTGAAAAGCCAACTGGAGCTGAGTGATCATCTGGCATATGATAGCACACACTGCCCCAGTTACGTTTAGAATTAAAGCAGATCCATCTGAATGAATGGTAGCTCAGTAAAATAGTGTCAACTGTTGCCTCATAAAAATGAAAGATAGATGAAGAGGTGCCTCACATATAGCACATATCCTTTTTGCTTCAGGGTCCTTGAAAAAAGACAAGAGAATGAGTAATAGGCACAGGAAAAAAATGGTACTCTTATGGGCAGAAACAAGCTGAAATATTGTATTCCCTGTGCTTTCATAACAGATGTAGCATTCAATAAAACCTGGTAAGTTTCAATATGCTGACAGCAAGCTGTGCTCATACACCAGATGTTCACGTGTGGAAATCGTGTTTTCCTTCAAAATAACACTGGTTAGATCAGATCCATGCGAACTGTGGTGGAACATGTAACAGCACATTTTAAAAGTCCTTATTGATACCCTGTTCTAATGGCTATCAAATTTGCTTCTGTCTCTACCAATAGTTTATCCCATTTCAAAGGGCTCAGCATAAGCTGCCACATTCTGAAATCACCACATGAAAAATAGCAGCAGTGCCAAAAAGTGTCTGAGAATTATTACTTTGCTTTCAAAATAAAATATCCTAATTATCAAGAGTACACAACTTTCTGCAAAACATAAAACTTCCAAAACACTCACTCTGTACTTTGGACAACAACATTGTGGGAATTTTCTAAGGCAAGTCCTTAGAAAATCTAATTCCTCGAATACTTAGAAGGAGACATTTTCCAAAGACAAGGTGTTTTTATAACTTGATCATGTTTTAGTAGGTTTTAAAAGTGGACATTTCTGTGTACCAAAAAATGTCTTGAGTCCAGGACTGAGTATTAACTGTTTAACATTTTTTGAAACAGTTTTCCTACACTATAGGACGGACCAGGACTTGTATCTCTAATCTATTCACCTGAAACAAGAACTAGTGCTTATGGCTTTTAGGAACCAGGAAAAATTATGAAAACAGTCTCCCACCCTTTTCTTGATGCTCATCTCTACCAAATTCTGCATAAACAGTCCTGGTATCTTAAGAGGAAGGATATTTTCTTTATGCCTCTAATTTCTGTAGTAATGAGATCATCTTAACCTAGATTGGATACAATAAGCATGAACACAAGTGGCCATGATCGCGTAAACAGATCTCTTCATACTCCGTGAGATATTTCTTAAAAAATCAGAGCCTGTGGCCACAAACTATGCTACAAAATAAGGAAAATGTGGATGAATAAAGACCTGGATCTAGTAAGGCTTTACTGCCAAAGTAGGAACAGGATTCTGTAAAGATACTTTTCAAAAAATACTTGCACCAACCCTATTAGAAGCTTCTCCTTATGAGCAGACAGTTTTAAGAAGTAAATTTACCACCTCCTGCCAAGAGTTCAGAATAGCCTCATATTTCTAACGGGAGGTTTTGTATTTGCACTGTTACAGTAGCAATTGTATTTAATTGCCATCATGAAACTTTAGAGTCCTTTTCACCCCAGGATCATACAGAGGCAATATGTGAAACCTAAACACACACTGAAGATTAGTTTCTGTTAGCCCACCTTGGATGAACTGTCTGACTAAACACTAACATTGCTCTTTACACACACGTAATTCAAGTTGCTCCATCTTTCTTCAGTTTATTGGCCTTTGCCTTGGCACAAATGCAAATATGCAAAGGCTTTAGGATAAAAACCAGAAATAGAACAGACAGCAGCAAGACTGGTTAATAGTATTTGTCTCCAAACAGCTATTATTGGTTCAAAAAAAATCCCCCAAACCAAAGAGAAGGTTCTCATCAGAATGGCCACTGCTATTTGCATAATTTCTTGGGTGCGTAAGGGCTGGATACTGCAGTCCTATCCACAGGATTTATCTATGAATTAAATTTACCTTCAGAACACACAGTATGAAACATGAACCATCCTCCACCTCACCACCAGTCCTGGGTAATCATAAGAAAGTTTACTTCATGTAAGTGATCTTGATTGAAAACATACATCCTGTTCTGCTGAGGTCATGTATCTCACTTATTGAAAACCATTTCCTTCTTACCTAAGAAAGCAGAGTGCCGATAGTCAAAACTCTACACATTTCAGGTGAGTTTGTGCCCTTCCTAAGCACAAAGGATTACATAAATGTTTTACCTACTGTTTTCCTAATTGTAAAAAATAGCCAACGCATCCTTTCCTTTAAAAAACCTTGCCTAATTTTTGGCAATTCATTCCCAAAGCAATAAAATATTAATAAATTGAAATAATAAACCTTACTAAAATATTAATAAATATCAATAAAATACATATTTAAATTAGGAGACTGAAGCTTTCCCTTGTGTATCCTTGGGGAGATAACATATGCCTGTTCGGTTATAGCAACGCTCACCAAAACACAACTGAGAAACGGACAGAAAAACTGATTCTCCTCCTAGCAAGAGTTTAATTCCATAATCCACCAGGATTTTCCAGTCTATTTTCTGCCCCTGTTTAGGACTATGGTATTTGTGGATCCAGACATTGCGGCCATGAAAAAATACCTTTGAGAAAGTTCATTTACGCATTTTGCTCTTGTACAGAAGATCCATTTCAAGCATGCAAACATACAGTCTGACAGGGCCCAGTTTCAAAACTGGGGAGGCAGTAAACATCTCCCCGTTGCTTTGAATAAGATCAAGAGACAAAAAAAAATATTGGCAGCCTATGTTACAACCCAGAGATCTGCTCTTTTTCAGAGATGCCCTATGACCTTCATAAACCAGAAGTATTGATTACTTATTCTACATTAATTTCACAGTGTGTTCAGTGTGACTGCTGTGTGCTGAAGGAGACCAGAACATTCCTTCAGGATGTCTTCTGCAGTTCAGAAACACGAGCCGTAGACTGATTCTGCTCTCTATGCTGTCTGCAGAATCACTGAAGAGAAACAGCTTGGGCAGAAAGATTTTTAACGGCTGCCTAAGCTCACCAAGGGGAACAGGAACAACAAGGCAAAAGCTGAGGCTCATCCATGGGCTCCATGCAGTATTTCACCTTTGCTTAGGTCATTAGCATCCAAACTTCAGCATTGCACAAATCAAAGATTAAAAGTATTAGAGTATCATTGAGCTCCTTTCACAGTAGGTAAGAACTCATATTTAAGGTTATAATCTTTCATGTTGTAATAATTAATGAATACATTTAAGTTCTCATCACTCTAATAAAGGATGACTTGAAAACCACAGGAATTAAAAAACAATTTAGTATAAAAATTACCTTGACATTTTTATATTTCACTTTGCAAATCATTACATTTTTAAATGCATGTTACTATTTTTAGGGCTAGCTGGAAAACGATTTTGATCTTCAGGATATTAATCATCTCCTTACAGAACAAAAGCAATGAGAAACCAGCAAGGTGAGAACTCTGTAGCATAGCCCACCAAGTCATCTTCACCAGAAAGGAGACAATTCCACAGCACTGCCTCCAGTAAGGCTGCAGGAATAGGCTGCAGTGCTTACCAAGGTAAGAGATGAACATGGGTCCTCCCTACTGCACATTCTATTGCTTGATTCCTGGCATGAATCAAGAGGCTTTGGAGGGCAGCAGCATTTAAATCAGCTCTTTGCCTTATGATTTTCCCTCTGTTTCCATTCCCTTGAACTAATGCAACTAAAAAAAAAAAATCTGTCAAGTAAACCCATGTAATTGATGTTTATAAAGTGAAGCACAAGTGTGAGCAACTAATCCTCTTTGTTTACAGCAGAGATGAGAAAACAGGGTTTTTACCAAATCTCATATTTTATTTTACATGAAAATCAGTGGTAACAAGTGTGTGGAAAACATGTTTTTAGGGCAAAAGAAAAACACCTAAGGAAAGTACATCCCAACCCTACTCAGAAACCCATCTTATCTTTATAACTCTTTGAATTTTGAGACTATTTGATTTTCCAGTGCCTAACAAAGCCAGCCCCTTCCAATTATATTGCAAGGAAGCAGCTCGAGGCTTAACACTCTTCTGCAATGTTTAGGAGCAATCTATGCTAGTCATATGCCACTAGCAATGAGTTTAAGCTCTCATTACAAGAACAGACTCCTGGAATACCAGAGCCACGCACAGATGGTATGCTACCAAACGTATCACACCTAACTAATTCTGTTTCATGGACAGCAGCAGGAAAAGTGCCAAGTCATAAAGCTCCAGCTCAAAAGTGCTTACTACATATAGAATCATAAAATCATTAGGGATCGGAAAGGACCTTGAAAGATTATCCAGTCCAATCTCCCTGCCACAGCAGGATCACCTAGACCAAGTAGCACAGGAACACATCCAGGCAAGTCTTGAACATCTCCAGAGGAGGAGACTCCACAACCCCCCTGGGCAGCCTAGCCCAATGCTCCGTTACCCTCACTGTGAAGAAGTTCCTGCTGATATTTAGATGGAACCTCCTATTTCCAGCTGCACCTATTACCCTTGTCCTGTCATCAGATGACCTTGAGAAGAGCCTGGCTCCATCCTCCTGACACCTACCCCTCAAAT
>VZRI01008210.1:167193-186497 GCA_013397515.1 Upupa epops
ACCCAATCATCCAGTCCACAATGCCTCACTGTGGTTGTGAGGATGCTATGTGTGCGTATGTGTCAAATATGTGCTGTGTCAAATGCCTTACTGAAATCAAGACAGACCACATCCACTGCTCTGCCATCATCTATCCACCTGGCTATGTCCTCACAAAAGGCTGTCAGGTTGGTCAAGCATGACTTCCCCTTACTGAAGGCACACCGACTGTCTCTAATGACCCTCTTGTCCCTGATGTGCCCAGAGACAGCATCCAGGACAAATTGTTCCATCACCTTTCCTGGGATGGAGGTGATGCTGACCGGTCTCTAGTGACCTGGGTCCTCCTTCTTACCCTTATTGAAGATTGGAGTGACATTTGCTAACCTCCAGTCTCTGGGCACCTCTCCTGATTCCCACGATGTAGAAAAGATGACAGAGAGTGGCTTAGCAACTACTTCTGCCATCTCTTTTAGCACACACAGGTGCATCCCATCAGGCCCCATGGGTTTATGTACACTCAGTTTGCTCAATGTATTTACACTTAGTGATGAAGGGTTGAAGGCAAAAGGGTAAATCTAAGCATCTGTGAAAAGAATCCACGCTGGAGAAGTTTGCGAAGGACTGTATCTGCTGGAGAGGACCCAGTGCTGAAGCACAGGAACAGAGTGGGCAAGGAGCAGTGGAGGTGAAGTGTTATGAGACCAGACCACAACTCTCCATTTCCATCCTCTTGCTTCACTTGGTAGGAGGTAGAAGAGTTGGGAGTGAAGTTGAACTGGGGAAGAAGGTGATTTGAGTTTTGTTTTTGTCTTACTTTCTGAGTCTGGTATCTATTGGAAGTTAAATCAGTTTTCCTAAAGCAGAGACTGTTTTGCTCGTGACAGCAACTGTGTATGGTCAGTCTCCTTGGTCTTGTCTAGGCCCTGTATATTCTTCTCATCCTGTTGACAAGGTAGAACGTGAGAGCAGCTTGCTGGGCCAGCCAAGGTTAACCCGCCACACCTTGACAGAGAATTTGAATAGGGAAGTCTAGGAATTCAGTTTCCCACAGGGCCCCTAACAGGCATGAGGGCTGCTGGCCATCAGCCACAAACAGCAGACCCACGAACAGATCTGTCAGTGAGGCTTCTCTCATTGCATCTCATTTTATAACTTTAAAGCGCTGTGCAAACACAACTAATCCTCACTCACACAAGATATGCTCACGCTTAGAGATGTTAAGTAACCAGGGCAGTTACACCATGGATGCAAGACAACTCAAAGGTCTAACCTTTAACACTGGTGCCCTGAGAAGTAAACCCAAGTACAAGACACAAGCACACTGTAAAAGTGGGTTTCCTGCTGAATGAGGTCAAGGTCAGCGAGGTCAACTGATCCTGCGGAATGTGGACTAAATTAAACATGAGCTTCTTGATAGAATCTTTGGCTTCCTAATTTAGCAGCTCAACTCCTTTAGTAAAGGGGAGGGACAAATCAGAGCCTGAAGGAAAGAGGCCATTTAATGATGCCTCATCCAACGTGGGAGGCAGCTGGAGTGTTCCCAAGCTTTTTTTCCACTCCATTTCCCTGGGCCAGCATAGACTTTGAGCTGGAGATGACAATGTGGCAAACAACATGATCACTTTCAAGAGGAAAAACCCTTCTGAAGTTTGTTCCTCAGCTGGGAATGGATTGTCAAAGGTCATAAAATTAACATTCAAGAACAATAGAAATGCAGTGGGGAGATGAGAGCCTGGGAAGTGACAGAGGAAAGGGAAGAGCATTAGGGCAGTTCAACAGAGGTGTTTGCTCCAGGGAAAGAGCATGTGGCTTCACATTTTGAGAGAGCACAAAGGTCTCATATTTCACCAGATAGGCAACAAACTTTGTTAAGCAGGAACAGACAGGTAGAGGAACAGAATTAGGCTAGAGGGAAGTTCTGCCTGCACAGGGAAGGAATGGTGACAGGAAAACCTTTGTTTACCACTCCTCTCACTTGCTGATATCACTACATACACCCAAAAAAGATGGGATGGAAGGAGCAGACATCACTTGGCAACAAACCTGGCTGACACAGCCCAAGCTCTGTGTTTTAACCATGGAGTGTGGTTGAGGCCTTACCCAGAATTTTCTTCCTGCTTGAGGCAAGTTTCAGAGGAAATCAGTCCTTCCCAACCCAAGCAGTTCTTTCCTCTTCCTCCCAACCTTTGCCAGAATGGGCTGCCTCCCCAGACCATGTGCAACTCCAGCCCATGATTTCCACTCAATCACCATCTGCAATGGTTCAAACACCATCAGTGCTCTAAATTGCCCTCTGCCCACACACTACGCAAGCTCCAAGTCAGAGCATGTCCAAGGGAAGATTACATAATGAAGTCAGTGCCAGGTTTCCAAGGCACACTTTTATAACGCGAGAAGGAGCCATGGAGAACCATGCCAGCATCTACCCACAACTACCAGCCTCTGTTAAAAGCAAACAGCAACACCACTTAAAATGAGTTACTTGCCCAAACCCTCTCTGGCTTACAAAACCTCGGTCCATTTAGTCACCACTCACAGGCTCCTACACCTAGCAAGCACAGTACCCACACAGCAAAAGTGGAGAAGTCAAATTATAGCAGGGGATTCGTCAGGGTACAGGGAGAAATGGTGACAAAGTTGATGTATTTGAAGACAGAATTCCTGATAGGATACTGTACATACAGACACCCCCCCACACACACACACATACACACTGCTCTCCTAAAAAAATTGAAAATTACTTATTGCAGTCTCCTTCTTAACAATTTAACTACAGAAGTTTCATCCTGCCAGTGGACAAAACAGAGCTGCTAAACTATTACAAATCCTATTTATTAAACATTATATCGTCCCCACATTTTTTAAGACAATTTTTTCCATTTAAAAATCAAAGGTGAAGTTCTTAGATTTTCACCACCACAATGTTTGGACTGCAAGCACTGTCAGAGTGACAAGTTATTTTAAAAAAAGCTAGTAGAAAATACTATTAGCTTAAAAAAACTCCACACTCTGCTATCGCTTCCTGAAATCTGCAGATAAGACAGGCATTTTCTTCTCTATCCTGATACATCCGCTGCAGATGCGTACCAGCTGGTTGGGGTAATTGGATAATTTCTCCCCTTGCAGGCCAGCACCACAGTGCACACATAGACATGACAGTCAGATTTGCTGGTCCAAAAGGAAGCCCAAGTCACCAGCAGACCAGTGACTCTTACTCTGCAAAATAAACAGGTATTTTCTTTCCTGCCTTCCAGGCAACCAGTGCTGCCTCCCAAACATCTTGTCACTGAAACAGTTTTGAGCACAGTACTGCTCCTATTTTTGCTGCACAAAGAAATTACCTTACAGGATGGTAGCTATCTTTAGAGGCAGCACTGGAAACTATGCACTTCAGCTCCAAATTGTGAGCTCATATACCTTAATGGAGGTGAAGCTGTTCAACCACACACAGAACACACAGTTGCCATGTACTGCCAATTAGAAAAGGTCATACAGGGATTCTTAACCCATCTTTCCATTTACTTGAAGTGATAACATTACACAGTGCTGCAAACCCACAAAAAAGTGGTTGCCTCCACCACATCCTCTTTATTTTTAGCTAAAAACACTTGATCTTTCCTTCCTCTGCTGTCCCCACCTCTTGTAAGGCACACCCAGGAATCTTTCCCTTGCCAATATTTGAGGGAAGCTTCACAAGCAGAAGATTGAAACATGCAGGAACTGCAGTTTAGAGCTTAAAAAAAATTCTCTCTTCTCCCAGTGTTTAAGATATGCTGAATAAAAAGTAAACACTACAAGTCTTTGCCAGAAGTCACTCCACAGGGACTAATGAGAAACTGAAGTTTCAAGCAGTTCAGTTACACAGAAAAAAAAATTATAAAAATTTGAAAAGTCTTTCATGTCTGATCCTGGCATTTCAAGGCTGATTGCAGATTATTCAGCTCCCCCCTTTTGTCTCTGCCTTGCCCCACTGTTCCTGCACAGGCCAAGTAGCTGCTTTTGTTACTCAAGACAAATTACAGTCCTCAAAATGTAATTAAAATTCATGCCATGTGGAAAGCCATTTACTAATTTGGTGATTGTTTTCCATGTTTACGATAACTAATTATAACCACTCCTAGACCTGGAAAGGACGAATTTCAACAATAAGTTAAAAAAAAAAAGCACTGCTGTTTCTCCAGTGTTCCAAGAGCTACAGCTCAGACACAAGAGTGACAAAACGATCACCAAATGGTCTTTCAGCAAAGAGCAGATTTGATAAGCAACTGAATATTTTCAGCTGCAGTCTACAAAAGGATCCAGTGTGGTAGCATGAACAAACACCAGAGTATTGCAAGGGCACAGAACGTCCCTTCAGAATTTGGTAAGCATCTATGACAATTAAATACACACACACCGCCTCGCCTCTAAGACTCATTGCTTCAGTGTCTCTACTACCCAAACTCACTAATGGTCTGCAGCAAATGAGCTCCAGGACAAGGCATCTGTTCTTCGTTAACTAGAAGGAGGATAATTTTAGAGCGTTCTAAACCCAGTCAGACCTGCATTAGCCTGGCTTCCAACAAAGCAAGTTTGAAAAGTTAAGACAAACACTAGCAGATATTAATTTAAAACACTTAACAAATGCTTGTAAAGGTTAAAGCTCTCCCGGCAGTTTTAAGTGCCCACTGTCACAGATGAATACGTTCACTCACTGCCTGCACTTCCTTGGCCTAGAGAACCATCTAATGGCCTTGGGTAAACTGAGGGCTGTTTCTCAGAGTTCTTTGATGGAGCTGTTACATTTCACTGTGCCAGAGCACACAGCATTGCCAGTAACTTTCCTGTCAGAGGGCAGAGCAGATCAAACAGCAGAAATTGCAAGAAAATTAAACTGGCAAAAACTGTTTGAAAGCCTTAGCAGAACCACATCAGGAAATTCTCACCACACCAACAACACAGCCAACACACAGGGCTTGCAATTTTTAAAGGGTTCTTTCCAGTTTTGCAGATAATGCATTACTAAGATAGAAGCTTGAAAGGTGCTGGTCAAGAGGACTTTGAGAATGAGAGACAATATGGCCCTAGTGCTTATGAGAACTGACAACTTGAGTGTTCAGGGTCATGTAACAGCCAGCCTCCAGGCAAATAAGAATACTTCAGGTACTTGAGAAAAGGCTGAAGCTGGAAGCCATTTTCTACAAATTTACCTCAGTCCCAGAGCAAACAAAAAAGACTGCAAACCAGCCTCTAGATGCAGGGGTATTTAGTTGGCTGTTACAGGTTTTTACTTTTCAATGTCTACCTTTTTCCTCTAACACTGACTGTTAAGCTTAAACTTTTGGCTTTTAACTATGTGCTGTCACAGCATCTCCCACTTTACCTGTGGAGCCTGCAGAAACCCAAGGCATGTGTTCGCTTCAGACACTGCACTTGCTACTAGTTATTCATGACATGTTTTAACTGCAGAGCTTTAAGTTTAAATGACCAATCACATAGAGTGCACATTGCTTTTAAGGCATCACTTAGAAAGAGCTGACAGACCAGGCAAGCTAGACATAAGGGACATCCACAATTAGCACATTGTTACAGATATGCAAGTAGTAATTATCAATCCATTAACTTGAACCTGCAAATCAAATCTAAATTTAAAATAGAAGTCAATTAGTGCTTACTAATAGTAAACTCAGGAGGTTATTATTCATTGACTTCGTTGAGACTTGATTTGTTTGCTCCTTCATTCCCCCACAGCACAGTGGCACAAGGTGAACTTTATGTGGTTAGAAACTGACCAGTACAGGTAGAGCCTCTGGAGCAGAGTTTCATTTCAATTGTTTAGATTGTGCAAAGGCTGTAACACACTACCCATGACTACCTGCCCTCCTTAATTTCCCTGATTTTTTACAACAGCTCAGATGAGTTTCTGGCTTTCCCACTTCAGGTTTAAGGTCATCTAGGACAATCCTACAACAAGCATGGACTTTAACCAGAACACACTGCCCAGAAGCCCTCGAAGTCTGTCCTTGAGTTTCTCCAGGAATGGGGCCTCCACCACCTCTCTAGGCAGCCTGTTCCAGCTCCCCACCATTTTTAAAAAGAACTTTTCCCCAATGCCCAACCCAAATCAACCCCTTCTGTAGCTTACAGCCATGACACCTCAACCTATCATTCCATGCCCTTTTGAACAGTCTCCCCAGCCCTCTCATAGGCCCCTTTCAATTATTGGAAGGTCACTATAAGGTCCTCCTGGAATCTTCTCTTCAGGCTGAACAACCCCAACTCTCTCAGCATGCCCTTGCAAGAGAGGTGCTGATAATTTTCATAGCCTCCTCTGGACACAGTCATCCTTCTTGTGTTGGGGACTCCAGAACTAGCTAAGATACTCCAGGTGAGATCTCACCAGGACAGAATCACCACTCTTGATCTGATGACCACACTTCTTTTGATGCAGCCCATGATACAGTGGGCCTTCTGGGCTGCAATTGCACATTCATGTCCTACTTTTTATTCACTAGTACCCCCAGATCTTTCCACTGGGCTGCTTCCCTGGCTGGAAGCACTTCTGGTTGCCTACTTTACTTCAAACTGCAACATCTGATCTATTAAGAGGCAAACACCCAGGCATGCAGTGCTTTTGCAGTGCCACTCTTAAGGTCACATGTAGACGTAATAGCAAGCAGGTGGCTTTAAAGACTATTTCTGAGAGCAGAACAAGTAACCCTTGCCCCCCACCCCAAGCTCTGAAGTAAAGCAACACCAGCTTTGCAAGTGTCCCCACTGTCAAGTGACAGCATTCTGTAGGTACCCACAGCAAAACCTCAGCCTCCAAATGTTAAATTTGGACACGGGCCAAAATTCTATTGCTAAGACTTCAGCTAGATTCAGCTGAGCATCTTTCATATGCTGCAGTTAAACACTACAACACATGTATCTAGGATGTTGAAGTGGTATAAAATTACTCTGTTCAAAGTGAAAATCCTGCACATTGAAATGATGTACTTTAGACTTTTTGAGCAAGCCCCCAGACACAGCAAGACAACCCATTTCTCCATTTGAAAGATTACAGCATGGATAAGCCTACGGAGTATTGCATGTGATAAACCATGTAACTGAATCACAATAAAGTCTCAAGTATGCAGTACCACAAACCACAAGGTCAGACACAAAAACACTGTATGCGGTGTTTATTGAACTTCAAATTCCATAATGCACATGGATTAAATAGTTAAAAACTGGTTTTTACTAGCATACAATGTTCAGAATAGTCTTTCAAAACATGTTTTTGGACAAAACTAAGAGCCAAATTCAAGAACCCCCCAGAGCGGAATGCTAAGGGTGGAAGAAAGCGCCAGAGCACTGACTGTACACAGCACTACACAAAGTATGACAACACACCAAGTCAGTCATCACTCTCTGCTGCAACACATGCTTCAAAAAAATCTCTATACAGCTAGCCCTGCTGTATTACTCTCAGACCCAGCTCTTCCAAGGCTTCAATATTCCTTGTAAGAGTACAGGCTTGTAGTTCTGGGTTTTGTGATGTTACAGATTATACATTACAGAGCTGAAATCAGATTTGAGACTATTAGCACTAAAAATAGTCACAAACAGCAAGAGCAAACTGACAAGGTCTTGTTCTCTTCATCCCTGACACACAAGATGCCTACAGTTGAAATTTATCTTAGACATTACCTGAGGCCAAACAACTCAATATTAACAACAGTGATGATTCGATTACTCTGAAGTTTTAAGAGTGGCTGAGGTGGGAGGCTAGTGCTTGAACTGCACTGCTCAACACTGCACCCTGTTTGTGCTGTCTTAACTCAAGCGAGTACACCATTAAGTAAAACAAAATGCATCAAAAGGTAAGTGTCAACTGTAAACTGTTGGCAAGAATCAGTTGATTATCTATTTGTCCTCTATCTCAGGCATACAAGACAGTGGAGCTTAGAAGCATTAGCTTTCACTTGTGCAACGTAAGAATTTCCTTCAGGAAGTATTCAGTCATCTGATCAGAAGAGATCTCCCAACCCTGCATGGCAGTCATCAGTCATAGCTCACCTCACAACAAGGTTCTGAGCTAGAACTTCAAAGAAGCACAGTAGTGCTGAGACCAAGCAAAGTCAGGATTTACAGTTCCAAGATTTCCCTGCTGTATTACTGTTTCCATTTTGCAACACTTATTTACTGAGGAAGCCTCACAAAGGCACTGCTCCCAGCTGCAGAACCCAGTGGCACTGGTGCAAATGCTTATTTTGCTGCAAAGCAGTCAGATGTATTAGTGCTTCCACAAAGATCAAGTGTGCACAATTGAAAACATGTAAAACAGCAGGTTTAACCTCAGCAACCTCTTTGAGTGATGTCTTGTCCTGAAGATTTTGTAATATCCATTGTAGTGAACACCTGTAAGAAAAAAGAACAGCTTATTTACTGTTGTTCTGTATTAACACCCACATGGCTATTGCTCTCCTCTTAAGTAACAGATTTCTTTGAACTGTTCCAGTATGAAACAAGGTGCAGTGCACAGTTAACACATTTTCTCACACGTCAATATATTATGGTTAGAAGTGAAGCAAGTACTAAATAAGTATCATCAAGTAAAATGTATTATCATCAAATCACAGAATGCTTTGTCTTGAAAGGGACCTTGAAAGCTCATCTAGACCAAGCCCCCTGCAGTAAGTTTGGATATCTCTATCCAGATAAGGTTGCCCAGAGCCCTTCAACTAATCTGATCTGGAATGTTTCCGGAGATGGGGCACCCACCACCTGTCTCTGGGCACCTTGTAACAGCATCTCGCCACCATCCTAGTAAAACATTTCTTACATGTAAGCTAAATCTGTCTTTCAGTTTAAAACCATCACCCTTTGTCCTGTTGCAACAGGCCCTACCAAAAAGGTTATCCCCATGTTTGTTATAGGTCTTTTAGTACCAAAAAACCACAATGTCACCTCAAACCCTTCTCTTCCCAGGCTGAACAACCACAATACACTCAGTATTTATTTCCTCATAGTATATGTATTCCACTCCTCAGATCATTTTTGTGGACTTCCTCTGGACCTGCTCCAATAATGTCCTTGTTAAGAAGCCCAGAGCTGGACATAGCGCTCCAGGTGGAGTCTCACCAGTACTGAGCAAGATAATCACCTCTGTTGACTGGCTGGCCACACTTCTTTTGATGCAGCACATGATACAACCAGACTTTTCTGGGCTTCCTGCACATTGTTGGCTCATGTCTAGCCTTTCATCCACCAGCATCCTCATGTCCTTTGCCACAGGGTTGTTCTCAGTTACATCATCCCCCAGCCTCTACTGATAGCAAGGATTGCACCAAAGGACCTTGCATCTTGATGAACCTCATACAATTCCATTTCTCCAGGTTCCTATGGATGGCATCCTATCCCTCAGATGTGTCACCAGCACTGCTCAGCTTGGGGACATCTGTAAACTTGCTGATTGGTTCACTCAATCCTGCTATGCTATTAATGAAGATATTGAACACTACTGGTCCTGGCTAGATGCAAGGAACACCACTTGTCAGCCAGTTTCTGTCTGGACATCAAGCCATTTATCACCAGACACTAGACAAGACCATCCAATCAATTTGCGATTCACCAAACTCGATTTGGACCTGTCAAATTCTTATGTTCAGGTAGCCATCTTCAACAGCAGGTTTTTCAATCAAGCTGTACCATCACTCTTTCTTACCTCTCCGCAAGTTGGATGGATACCAATTGTTTCATCAAGTAATTCTTTGGTGATTCCACATTTTATTGCGGCAGCAAAACCTTGGGTAACTTCACCAGCATTAGGTCCAAGAACGTGAAATCCAATCACACGATTCTTTAAGACAGGTGAGAGCAAAGGAGTTAGCACCAGGTACAGTTTAACAAAAGCTTACATCCTGCATAATAAACCAATGTTTCAAAACATTCTCCCAGGACCTTCCCATATCTTCAGACATGTCTGAGCCCAGGTCTAGTCATGATTTGCATGGTAGGATATTAAACGCTCACACTATGAGAAATTTGCACCCCATTTACCTTACACTCTCTTCCAGCATCATAAGAAAAAAAATCTTTTCCACAAATTCACAAACCTAGGTCACTCCTTAAATTGTGTTTTTTTAACTTGCATTATTTCCAATAAGGCTCCTCTAATAAAAAACTGATCTCTGAGCCTTTCTACAGTCTTTGAGAGAAGTTAGGTGGGCTGATCAACTCACTGCATCTCAGCTACTTCACTACATCACCCCTCTCCAAAGGAACTTTAAATGGCAAGAAGTGTCTTTGTCCAGATACTTTTGGGGAAAAATGCAGGACAGTATAAGAACATGATTTTGCAACAAGAATCTACTCATCACTAGAAATTCCCGTTTCTCATCAGTTATCTAGGACCAACCACACATCTTCCAAGTTTCTAAGTACACACAAAAAACTCTGAACTTTGCAAAGGGAGACAACCACAAGGTTCAGAAAACTAAAGCAAGACACCAGATGGTAGAGTTACGCAAAACCTTCTTGGAATAAAAACCCTGGTGACTTTCCTCACTAATCTATCCTTAAATAGGAACTCAGGATAATATTTCATAATGTACAAGGCTACTACTTGCTCATGAGAGTACGTCTGTGTAATTAATGAATCTGTATGGACAAACAAAGCAGCTGTTGTCATAGAATCACACCCAAAAACCCCAAAACAACCGATCCAACCTCCAATAACAAATAATTCTGTTAACAGGAAGAGACTCAGGCAGGCCAAATAAAAGCTACTAGTCTTTTTGCTGATGTAAAGAGACATTTCAAGCATATCCATTCCAGCTATCAACTTACATTGTCACGTTTATTACATATAATCTTTGCATAACAAGTATTGTTATCTCTGCCTGGCACTGTCCATTCAAGTGGCCAGAACAAACTGTGATAAACCTGTGAGGATGACAAAAGACAGGGTATTAGAATTTGAATAGTTCAGTCAGACATAAACGTTGTCTTTAATGTCTTTACAAATAGGAAGTTCAACATATAACTCACTATGTTTTTTTAATATATACTAGGCAACACAGTGTCTAGTATAGATACCATCTATAGACACTTGGTTCAGTTCCTGTCCCCCTCCAAAAGGTTAGCAGAGGAACACTTAACTGAAAGATGTTACAATTGTTAAACACAAGGTATGCAAATAGCTTTAATAAACAGCTGGAGAGGTGCAGAGCCAGAAATTATCACAAAAGAGGGAAGTTAAGGCTAATACTACAATAGATGTAAGAAAAGGTCAGGAAGACATTAACTCCCAATTCCAGTAGAGCTAACAAGCAGAAAATAGTTCATCCCAGTTGCTCAGTATACTTCAGAAGTAACTTCTTCCATTTATGAGAACAAACAAAACACCTCTGGTTTTGCAATCTGAGTTTGGCCTCCTGAAGTCAAAACATTTCTCAGGAGAATGCAAATAGCTACACACAGTTCTAAGGGTATGAAGGTCAGCGCAGAACTTCTAGGAATCTAATATCTTGTTAGGCAGATGACAAGATCTCCATAACCAAAGATCTAGCTAGCCGCCTAATTTAACACTGCCTTGAGTATACGGCAGCAAAGCCCCAGAGAGACATTCTTGAGCTACAAGTTAAATACCTCTTCAGTGTTCTCACCTCCAAGTTTTGCTTTCCATATTCTTCTACAGCTCTTTCTTCAGGTAACCCACAGCTGCCATACTCTAAAGGAGTAAACACTGTCGTTGGTACATTGATATAGTCACACTAAAAATAAAAAACAGAATTCATATTTAGACTATGCCAGTTCTACACAATACACAACAGGCCAAAACACATGCAGTGCTCACAATCAAGCAGAAAAATCAACTCATGTTACTGCAATTTTCAGGCAAAAAGCACAGAAATAAGCTGAAGCTGTAATCTTTCAGCTTTACCTTTGTGGAACCACCACCATAAAGCCTGCGAGCTAGCAGCTTCCCAGCCTGAATGGCAACTGGAGTCAGTTCAAGCTTTCCATCCAATATATCTCCAATAGCATAAACGTAAGGCACATTGGTTTGTTCTTCATCATTCACAGGTACTTTCCCATTCCTTTAAAACAAACAGGACACAAGAGTTCTCAGAACTAAGCAGACAACAGAAGGGAAAAGTTCTGCTATAAAGATGTTAGTCTAATGAGCACATTTTATTAACTACACTTAAGCCTTTGTTACTTCAATGGCAAACTCTTCAGAGCATCAATTACCTCTAACTGCCTCAGGGCTGATGTCAGTATTCAGCAGGCCATTGTCAGCCTGACAATGAAGTTACTCAGACAACTTCAGACTTAGGTTCCTTAACTTTATTACTGTATAGCTTGCAATATACATTTTCCTCTACGTGGAAAAAGACTTGCAATATCACTCGCATGTTTAAGTAAGTTGGTTCAGTAAGCTGCTAGCTGCTGCAACTTGAGCTTAATCTTTTTTCTCATGCACAACATACTCTTGCCTCCACCTTTGCACCAGTTTTGCACTGACACCAGGGAGGAAAAAAAAGTTAATGTGTAGGAAGTGAGTAGTTTGGTGCCTCTTAAAATCCCTAGATTAATGTGCCATGTGAGCAGAGTTAAAGTTCTAAGATAATATTACACTGTAGCTTAAATAATGGTATCTACTTGTTAAGCACCGTGTCCAACAAGCAGACTTTAACTCACAGTAGTTGTTCGACAAAATACATATTAATGAAGTTGAATTAATGGATAACTGTACTAACAACCAAGAGAGGAAAGATTTAAATTTAAGTTCACTGTGTTTGGCTTAAGTGAGTCGGAACAATACCCACTTCTCATTGATTTTGACACCAATTGTCTCCAAACCAATATTTCTGGTACAGGCATCACGGCCAACAGCTATCAAAACCTAAAAAAAAAGAAAAAAAAAAGGCTAACTGAATTATTGCACTCATTTCATTCAAGAAAAGCATACGCAGAGTAACACTTCTTCTGCTCTTTTTCTGACACAACTGAGCACAGGACTTTTCAAACAAATTTTTGAAAGACTTGCAAATAGTTCAGGCCCCTCAGCATGCAACTTGTTTTAGACTCAAAAGAGAATGAACTTAAAGATGAACTAAATTCCAGTCACAAAGTTTCACCCATTCTGCTGACAGGATTCAAATAAAGACAAGTATTTTATTTTCTCATATTTTTCCTGCCAGTTATTTATGTGAATGCTTTTTCGAGCGATTTCCTTTTACTTTCCCCAACATTTTTTAGAAGTATTAGAATACGTTCATGTGCTGTAACATTCAGTTATTTCAAACCCAGAAACGCTTACAGTGTTATATTCTCCTTCCAAGATTTCTGGTCCCTCGGTAGACTTTGCTGTCACTTTGAGTCTTCCAGGCATGCCTTCCTCCAGCCGATCAACCTGCATAAATATTTGCAAGCTTAGAATGACCTTAAGCAGAGCTCACTTACATTGTCAGTTCAAACCTTGTCTTACTAATCTATCCAAAAACCCCAAAACCAAAAACCCCAAACTTCATTTTCTACAGAGTTAAAGCCTTCCTAGACACTACATGTGTTCTCCATATGCTGTTTAAAAGTAATTTTAAGAGAATAAGCCTAAAGGAATGCACTTGCCTGAACAGGTACAAACTTCCTGATGAACTTTACTCCATGTGTTTCCATATAAGCACCTACTTTTTCTGCCATTTCTTGGTCAAAGCCCCGAAGGAGTATGGAACGCACCATCACTGTGACATCTAGACCTAGACCAGCAAGAAATCCTGCACACTCCAGAGCCACATAGGAAGCACCTACAACTAGAGTTTTGCCAGGGCAGTAAGGCAGGGAGAAGAGGTCATCACTAAAAAGAAAAGAATATAAGTTATGAGGCTTCCTTTGCAAACACTAGAGCAGACCAAACTTCAGTCTATTATATCTTTTCATCTCACCTTGTAATACAGTATTCTTTATCTCCGGGGATACCCAGATACCTAGGTCTCTCTCCTGTCGCCAGGACAAAAGTCTCTGCTGTGTGATAGGTTACTTGTCCTTTTCTATTAGTTGCCTATTTATACAGATACAGTTAAGGCAGGCTTTATCAGAGGAACCAGTTATAAGATAAAATAACACAAAATTAAGCATCCCCTTAAATACTGTGGATATGTTTAAGAATCAAGAACAAGCAGTTACAAACAAGACCTAATGCATTTAGAGCTGCCATGCATTCAGATCACTAAGGAATAGATTTAAATCACAAACTATCAGGCTGTTCTTGCCTGATAGTTAGAACTCTGAATCTTGCTCATTTCAACTACACATTTAGATTAAATTCTTTGTAACAACTTTATTTGAAGTCATAAAAGGGCACAACAAATTAAGCAAATTAAGGCCCCCTCCCCCCAAAAGGCCAGCACAGTGCTAGTAACAGAAGAACATCAATTAGTCTTTAGGATAATGCATAAACTAAAATAATACTATGCATCCAAGTACATTATTTCAGAATGCCTAAGACGCAACCTTAAATGAATCCAAGCTGGTTTAATCTAGAGACCCTTGGACTTGGGAAATTTCATGTTGCCAATGCATCTCTCAAAATTTGACCATCATTATTGCTCTTTTATTATTTTCCAACACCGATGAAGGGAAACTTCCCTTCAATCTAGTCACTAAGTGGCTGGCTAGAAGTCAGGCTGGAAGGGGTTCCAGGAGGTCACTTGGTCCAACCTCCTGCCTAAAGTCTTTCTGTTCTGCTTCATTTTCAGTCTAAGGCCATTTAACTAGACAACTTGCATACTCAAGACACCGGAACAGCTGGTAGATGAGGTAAGTTGAGTATGCAGCTATTTTTTCAGTGCCAGTCTCTTGATATGACACACAGGTAGTTTAGCTATCATGAACTCACATTGAAAACAGACAAATGTACTCACTGAACCAAGCAGTTGCATTCAGTATGTAGCCACATATGAACATTGACAGCAAGATTGCCAGTACATGTTTTGTCTTGCAAAATTGACAGTTTAGAACCTAATGCTGTATTAGCGTAAGAATTAACAGCACTATTATGCAAGTGCTTAAATTGAATTTATTTCCAATAGTTTTTATGCTTTAGTATGAAGATTTTCCAAGTGGCAAAGCTGTACAGGTAAAGCTTTTCTTTCTGGTTTCCACCCCATTCCCTCTGTCAGGCTGCTGACTTCAGTCATCGACTTAGTAACTGAGATGACCTCATTTATTCACACAAGACCTAAGTTTACAGATACTCACATTAGTCCTATGTAACAGTTACTAGGTTTGCAAACACTGTGGCATGTAATGAAGTACAATAATCACTTGATTAACAAGTTAATTAATTGATGAGTTTTTAACTTCAGTGTAGAAATGAAGCCCTTGCCCTGTTGTATTTAAAAGGCAGTATTAGAACATGAGCTTCCCCTCTCAACTAAATATTTTAAATGCAGCACATACCTTAATTTTGTGTGGTTCAATGAATTCCCCATAAGAATTGAGGTATGTTACAGACTTTTCTCTTAAGGACACTCGATAGCCCCAGTTTAAAGAACCAATGTAGTTTTGAATTGCTTCTACCATGATCTCCCAGTTGTGTTTAACTGAAACAAGACATGAATTTTACCTTTAAAGAAATCAAAATGCAATGAACTTCTAAATAAAAACTTGCCTTGTTCATTATACATCAGACTGAAAAAAGTTATCAGTAACGATTATACATACTAAAGTCTTGCTGTATGGTGCTAATACTTATCTGGCTTTAACTATCTGAAATAAGCCCATTCCAGAAGTTATTTCAGTTAATTCAGATAATACAGGGAACAAATCACAACAAGCTTGCAATAATAAAGACTGCTGTGACTCAAGAAGGTGCATGTGTTCTGATTCATGTAAGAAAACTACTGAACTCTGCCCCTAGTTTAATAAGGCAGAAGTACAAGTGTCTCATCTGTACACTCTGGTCTTACTAACCTTGTTCTTCATACTGCCACCCGTATTTCCTTGAATCTTGGAGTGCCTGACCCAGAAGTGCTGCTTGATGCATTAGCTTCTTAGGAATGCAACCTACATTCACACATGTGCCACCAAGTCCTAAGATGGAAAGATCCATGTTACTACCTGCATTAACAGAATATTCATGCTTTTCCTGTGGCTGACTGTACAAAGCACATGACAGATCAATTGATGTTTGCTATAAAGCAGAAATTTCCTGTTACTTCTGTGGCTACGGCATTTTAAAACACAAACACGCTAAGCTTATGAATTTGTATTCAGATTTAGGTGGTTACTTGACTCATCGAGCCCAAGTATATTAAAGGGAACAGTGCTGTCTTAAACCTAGACCAAGGATACTGATTCCAGAGTGCTTCAGATTGGCAAGAAAGCAAGACATAATCCCAGAGTTTACCAACACCTGTTATGTGGAATTTGAGATATGCACTTGTTTGAAATCTTGGCTAAAGAACATTCATACCTAGAATCAATGAAACTTGAGTAATGACCAGTTACTCATTCCCAACTGCCAACAACATCAATAAAGTCAGACAGCAATTGCCTTTCATTGTGGCAAGGTGTAGCATGCAGAACCATATAGTCAAATGCTCTAGAGGTACCCTAGGTCAGCTGCCCACAAAATAGAAGTAGATGCACTAAAGGGAAAATAAACCCCACAAACACTAGAACATGAACAAGCGGACACACACTAACCAGACACAATTTGGAAGCGAACAGAACTAGAACAACACTTGTTAGAGTTAGCAATGCACAGAACAACCTATCTGGGCACATGCCAGGAAATCAACTCCTTTGTTATCGGTATTCAAGAAGCATAGGAGTTCAGCCATCATTTTGAAAAATAGAAGTCAGTATCTAACAATTCAATAAGTATCAATGGCACTTAAACAACGTAGCCCAAGTTAAAAGCAGCTTACCCCATGAGGTTCCAAGAGGCGTTGGAACAACATAATCTAATACCATTACTTTCTTTCCCAAGGCAGCAGCTTCCTAGAAAAGGCACACAAGTCAGCATTACTCAGCTTTCGCCTGACACAGAAAACCCATTCACTCATTTATGGTCACGATATACTTGGCACTACTAGACAGCTCTTTTGCTAGTTAGTCTCATCATATATGGCTCTTCTATGTCCTGCACTAAACAAAAACTGAAATCCCTCAAAGCTTATTATTTTCTTCCAAACTTTGAACAGATGCTCATGCCCAATGCCACACCTGTGCGGTTTTTTGACAGAGTAAGATAACAATCTGAAGAGAGTAGAAGATGAGCTTACTGTCCCATAATTCTCTTCTACCCCATCTTGAGAAGCATCCTCCTTTTCTCTTAAGAGGGTAAGACTGACTTGGTGTGTTCATGAAGGGAAAAAAATAAGTGGCATTAAAAAATGGAGATGGTTCAATGGAGGGCTGGAGCATGTGACTTAGGAGAAGAGTGAGGGAACTTGACACATTCAGCCTGAGGAAAGAGTAGATTTGGAGGGGACCCAGCAGGTACTTTTCAGTAACTATTAGCACATCACCGAAAGTGACTACATGAGGCTCTTCACACCATCAAGTACTGGAGGGACAAAAGGCAATGGCTCTAAGTTAAAACAAGAGTTTCTGACTGGAATATAAGGAACTTTTGCATGCAGAGCCCCAAGATGATTAAGGAAGTGGAACATCTCCCTTATGAGGAAAGTCTGAAGGAGCTGGGTCTCTTCAGCTTGGAAAAAATGAGACTGAGAGGTGACCTCATTCATGTTTATAAATATGTAAAGGTTGGGTTGTCCAGAGGAAGGAGACTCTTCTCAGTGTCATCTAATTACAAGACAAGGGGCAACAGATGTAAGCTGAAACATAGGAAGTTCCATATAATCATGAGAAAAAACTTCACTGTGAGGGTGACAGTGCACTGGAACGGACTGCCCAGCAAAGTTGTAGAGTCTCCTTCTCTAGAGACATTTAAAACCTGCCTGGACACATTCCTGTGCAATTTGGTCTAGGTGATCCTGCTGTGGCAGAGGGATTGGACTGGATGATCTTTCAAGGTCGCTTCCAATCCCTAACATTCTCCGATTATGTGATTTGCATTACGAGGATACTCAAGCAGTGAAACATGTTTCCCAGAAAGGCTGTGCCACCTCCAACCCTGGTTATTTTCAAGAACCAAATGAGTGAACTCTTACATCAACTTTTTTGATCTCATACTTAACCCTGACTGGAAAAGGAATAAAGACGAGACATCATCCACTCTATTCCAACATGAATAAATCTGTGATAGTCTATTCAATGAATTAGCAGGCATCTGGCTGAATTTACCTATTGCTTGATATTTTAAGGGCATCAATCAAATATTTAGGTGCCTTAAGTCTGTTTAAGCACGGGCTCCTGCACACTTACTGCAATGCTGGCTCAAACAAGGTTCAGTCAGCTGTCTTGCGTTCTGTGATTACCTGACTGCTCTCACTCTGAACATGTGGGTAATTATCAGTAAGTTTATAACTGATGTCCTAGAAGACATGGTGTGGAAATATCTGGAGCATTCTGAAAATGTCCCACTGGTCATCTTAAAGACTTCAATTGTCACCGTCTCCTACCTGTTTTGTATTTAACTAGAGTAAGTTGTACACCTGATTGTGGTGTTGTATAGTAATTGCTAAGACTATCAAGAGTAATACTATCATGCCCAAACCATAAATCCTAACCTTCAGACTAGGATACGTGGCTGATAGGTGGGAAGCATGTGTTCAAATCCCTTAGCTAGAAACCAAGCACTAAAAGTTATGGATTAAGACACTCTGAGCAATGACTGATTTGATTGTGTAAGAGATACCGAATCTCTACCACCATTTCTGATAAAGCAGCTGGAAAGAGAACTGAAAAATGAAACAGCTCCTTCGTGGTACTTTGTAGATGACTAGTGATTCTGAATCCTGTGTATTACACATGAAGAGAATATACTTTAGAAACTCTTGGTTCCGCCCTTGGGCAGGAATCTAAAGCCAATACTAGGATTGAGAACTGAATAGACATTGGCTAGAAACTGGTTCACACAGACCATACTCTACCAAGCAAGCACATTACTAGACCACAAGTGTTTGATTAATTAATAAGTTGAATGGTAATAATAACAGACTGTTTTGAACTATTGTGATTAACAGACTAACTTCTGAAGAAGTGTCCTAACCTGTTCTTTAATGCAATTTTCATGTCATACCTTGGAACATGCAAGTCCACCTGATCCACCACCAATAATGATTAGGTCATATTCATAGGGTTCTGCACCTTTGCTATCCCCAAGAAGTTTCTGCAGTGATCCATCTTGATAAGCCTGTGAGAAAAAACAAAAAAAAAAA
>VZRI01008210.1:186525-197181 GCA_013397515.1 Upupa epops
AAAAAAAAAAAAAAAATCGAATTACCACACACTTTTCTGAGCAAACAAAAACTGAATGACATTGCCTTTTCTGACCAAACTCACCCAGTCTTAATGCCACAAAACTTTTATTATGATCAAACAGAAATGTCAGTCAGTAGTCTTGTCTACTTTCAGCTGATTTTCAAAGCAAAGTTACCTGGTAAGTTGAATCACAGCCACCTACGTGAGTTCCATTCACAAATACATTAGGCACTGTCCTCTGATTCGTTAGCTCTACTAACACCTGCTGAATACTGGGTCCATCAGCTAAGAATAAAAGAAACAAGTATGTTATAGAACAATTTTCAAGAAGGGCACTCTTAAAACAACCTGAAATATTAAAGGTTTGAACTGCATGATACTGTAGACCTTCCAAGAACCTAATTCCCTTAATAAGCATCATATCTGTAGATTTCCTAAACACAAGCAAGTCTTCAGAAACTACTTTTGAAAATAATATCCTTAAACACAGAGGACGAATTGCTGCTTCAAGCTCTAATTCTACAGAATGGAGTAAAGCTGGAGTTGTGTTTTAGTTCCTGTATGTCCTGTATCAAGCTCTTCCTGACAATGTCACACTTTGTTCTACAAAACAGTTTTTTCCGTATGCCACAAACAACTTTTCTTTCAGAAGAACCGTTTGACTTTGGAGTACATTTTGTGTAAGTGCACTTAGTTTTGCCCATCAGCTTTGTATTTTAGGAATATGAGGATAGGAAGAACGAACATCCACCACTACTTACCCTAAAGCTGCCTTCAGACTTCTTCCTACCCACCACACTGCCTTAAACCTTCTAGATTTAAGATTATCATTGACCTGACCTGTCACCTGGATCATTAGCACCTATACAGACACAATTTGGATCTCTTAGTAGTTTTCAATAGTAAATGTGGGAACAAGAACGTAATCATTTTGACTGCAATCTTTCTACTTCAAGACCATATCAGCAATAAGAGCATTTGCAAGGGACATAACATGAAGTAGAAGTAATACCAGGAAAGAGAAAAAAAAAAAACAAAAAAAAGACTGTGCACTGTATTTTGCCCATCTAAGGGGTATAGCTAGTTCACAGCAAAACAACAAAAATAAATAATAAAAGAGATGCTATTGAGATTAGTAAATAAGTACTTCCCCCCCTCCCCCCAACACAGCTTAGACAGACATTTGACAAAAAAAATTTAAAAATAAAAAAATATTGGCAGTACTTAAAAACCCCAACACATTAGAAACCAAGTTTTGTGCAGAAAATAAATGGTAATACAGATCCGGCAGCTTACCAACAGAGCAGTTAAGAGTTTACTCAGAATTGTGTTAGAAGCTACCTGTTCTTAAACCATATTAAAAGGTACTTGCACTCTGTACATAAATGCATAAGGCACTACACTTTTACTGAAACCGAACCAGGCTGGACTTGAAGAAAACCAATCTCAAACTAGTGACAGGCAAGGAAGTGGAATTTATCCTCCCAATGACTCAGCAACTTTCCCTATGAAGGTCATCCACATTCTAAGTCAAACACTAATAATTCATAGAATCATTAGGGATTGGAAGGGACCTCAAAATTCATCCAGTCCAATCCCCCTGCCACAGCAGGATCACCTAGACCAAGTCGCACAGGAACACATCCAGGCAAGTCTTGAACATCTCCAGAGAAGGAGACTCCACAAACCCCCTGGGTAGCCTGTTACAATGCTCTGTTACCCTCACTGTGAAGAAGTTCCTTCTGATATTTATATGGAACCTCCTATATTCCAGCACCTAAAACCACAGAAGAATCTGAGGTAGGAAAAAAAAACCCACAGTTTTTTTTCCCCAAATTCAGATCTCACATCTTCTACCAGCTGATGATCTGTACAGAAAGAGTCAAAGCCTTCAGTGACATTACAAACACATCCTGCATTCGAATCCACAATGAAGCCTAACTGCTTTTATCTCTGCATGTATTACAATCTGTTTTAAGCTGTCTTGAACTAAATGGAAGATGCATAAGAAGTCATGCACAGTCACACATTTTTAGTTATATTAAGCAGCACATTGTAAGATTTTTATTCTTCTACTTACCAGTTAAATCAAGTTCCAAAGCAGAGTACTCCACATGCATAGAGCGGAAGAGTTCCTTCACCTACAACAGAAACAGGCACAATGTCAGAGCAAAGGTTTTGCAAGATGTGATATACAGCTCAGGGTAAAACCTGATTGTTGGACAAAAACGGGTATCTTTTAAGAGTCAGTTATGCTTCAGGGGCCAAGCTCTGTATGGTTTTGGTTAAATTCAGCACACTATGTTTCACACGTTCCTCACTTAACAGCAATCACATTAAAACAATCTACACCACAGCAACCTTCTAGTACAAACTAAATTACCTCAAAAAGTAATTTCTATATATTAATTGTTTAGCTGCAACCTTCTCCACCCTTGATAGATAGCAAAGGCCGTAAGAATAACTGCCATATCTAAAAAAAACATGAAGAGAATAGCACCCAGATTCCTCAGTACTGCTAAGAAAGAAAAACGGAGTAGAGGAGAACATGACTATTCTGTTGTGTAAGTAAATGCAAGAAAGTGCATTATACAAAGCTGCAGCAAAGCTAATACCCTCCAAATTTACTCAGCACTAAGACAACTCATGCCTACCAGCCTTGCATTCACTTTTTGGCTGTTGTACTTTAGAAAAGTTTTAGAACGAGCAGAGAACACTTTAAGGAGTCATTGAGCTTTGTTTAACATAGAAAAGAAGGAAAAGAAATAGCTGTGTTTAAAGAAATAATTGACTACATCAAAGAAGAAAATGAGAAACGGATGGACTAAGAACTAATAATTTTGAACTGCATCAAGAGATTGATATTGAATTTCACAACAGGGTTTTGCTAAGATGCAAGACACAGGAAGGTATCACCTCAGTAGATGACAGTCTTTATCAGCGACTGACACACTACATGTGTCAGAAGTGCTTGAATTGCAGCTTCCTCCTTGAGGCAGGAGACAAGACTTTACAATCTCTTGGTTTTTTTCTAGCTCTAATTCTGGTTTGCTGATTAACAATATTTGCCTCAGCCTCCAGGATCAGGCAGGAGTAGTTCTAACTTGTTTACCATTGTTTCATTAAATCAGTTGCAGCTTGCTTATGAAACAATGGTGTTTAAATGTCAGAACACAACTTAGATTTTTTTTTTTCCTTTTAAAAAATGCTACTCTTCTCCATTGAACAGAAGAAACACTCTGAAGACACTTTGTTATTAAAAGGCTGCTTTTCTCCTGCTTTGCCTGAATAAACTTAGAGTATCATTAGCACATATCCTAGAAGCTAGTTTCACACATCCAGAAAGTGACTAATACCAGAACTCTCCATACACAAGTCTAGTTTTAAAAAGAAAAAAACACTCCTTTCCTAAACGACAACTTAATTGATATTACTGTTTATCCCCCTATCCCAAAAGGGGAGGTGCAAACAGATAGTCAGGCAACACATAAAAAATAAAGTAACCACTTTAATCCTAACTATCTGTTTGTAGAAAAAAGCTCCAGAACAAGAAGCACTAATTATCTGTATGATGGATCCACTTGCCAGCATAGAGTCTGAATAATGAAGCACACTAAACTGCTGCCAATCCAGACAGAATTTAAAAAAAAAAAAATCAGCTTTCTGATGAACCTCAAATTTATTGATAGCACTTCACTACGAGCAAGTTGAGTCACATCTAATAAGCTTACAGATGTCAAACACATGCTGAATAAAGGACTTCTGATGTTGCTGCTATCCGTGCTGTTACTATGCTGAAGGTGAGCATTCCAATGCTACTGCTATCAGCTTTACAAAGCTTTGTATTCTGTTCTGGTTCTTTCTACACCATGTATCAACTGTAGTATACAATAACAGGCTCTGTGGTACAGCTGATGACATTTACAACTGAAATTATTCTACAGTGGCAGAAGTAGAGACCTTTGGAGGTCATCTGAACCAACTCCCTACTCAAAACAGATCAACAGAGGTTGATCCAAGTTGTTCAAGCACTGTTCACTCGAGTTCTGAACATCTGCAGGGACAGAGTTACCATAATGTCTCTGGGCCATTCCAGTGTTTGACCATTCTCACAATAACAACTTTACATATTATCTCTTTGGAGTACGTCTCATTGCAACTTGTATTTATTGACCCTTCATGTTGCAACTCTGAGTCTGGTTGCTGAAGACAGCAACTAACCTTGAGAAACCTAAGTCTCATCAAACACCCTGTGCCCTAGTCCTCTAACCATCTAGGTGGCTCTAAAAACTTTTGTCCTAAATTTGACAGTATCTTCAAGCCTGCCTATTGAAATGACTATGACTATGGACTGAATGGCAGATGGCCACTGAGTGTCACCAAAAGATGTAAAAATCAAAGCTAAAAGAAAATGCTGTTCTGGAACAGTAAAAATCTGGAGGGAAGTCACAAAATCAGGTACTTTGCTGTTTTACTCTGCTGCTTTGCTACAGACTAACAGGCAAGTTTTATTAGTTTTAGCTTTTTGGCAGAAAGGGCAGGACAAAGATCAACAGAATAAAAATTTACACTAAAGAAAGGACAGATTTAAGCCACTGCACTTAGGCAACCTTTTTTCTCCACTGAAGATATGGAGAAAAAAAATAATCTGACCAATGCAAGCATCATAATTAGAAGCAGCTACTGCACTTGATACTTACTAACAGATCAGATCATGCTTGTGTTGTGCTAATGTGAGAAAGAAAAGTAGCAATCGTATGATCAGTTCCAAAATCTTCAATACAGGCAAGAGGTAATACACAATTTCTATTTGGAAAAGAAAATGATTAGGAGAAGAGGAAAGACAGAACACGCTCACTAATCATAAGTAATATCTAGGTAAGGTGAACAGGAAGTGATTTCTGAGGAACAGTCACTGAAGCAGTGATAGCATTTACTAGACATAATTTTGAAATGAAATATAAACACATATAATACATAAACTAGAGAATCTGGAACCACTTGACTTTATAAAAGCCAAAATTAAAAGGTCAAAAGTATCAACAGACCAACTAATGAAAGAAAGATCCAGTGAAAACTTTTAACTTAAAAGTTCCTAACAAACTCATGTCAAGAAACTCCTGAGCCACAGAGTGCTGGAAACATCAGCAGCTTGCTAGAAAATTTCCATCCTTCATAGAATCACAGAATTATTGAGGCTGGAAAAGACCTCTGAGATCATCAAGTTCAGCCTATGACCCAACATCATCATAATCACCCTGATCATCCTTGGGGCCCACCTCTGGCCTTGCTCCAACAGTTCCATGTCTTTTTTGCACTGGGGGCTCCCAAATTTGACACAGTACTCCATGTGAGGTCTCTCAAGAGCAGAGAGGGAGGGATAATCTCCTCCTGTGACCCCCTGGTGATGCTTCTTTTGATACAACTGAGGACATGGTTGGCCTTTTGGGCTGCACTCACATATTGTCGGCTCACAGAGAGATCCTCATCTATCAACACCACTGATTACTTCTCCTTAGAACTGCTCTCAATCCATTCACCACCCAGCAGATATTTGTACTTAGGACTGTCCCATCACAGATGTAGGGCCTTGCATTTGGTCTTGTTGAAACTCATGTTTCTCCAACAATTCTCCAGCAAGTAAGTCTGGGCACTGCATTGCATGGTCAACAATACAATCACTGGCTTCTCTTCTGACCAATGTTATGGCCTCATTCACCTACTAAATCCATCAGGTTTTTGCAAAAAAGACCATAAAACTTATCTACTGCTTAATAATACCTGGAGAATTCTTCTGAAACAGAGAAATGGGTCTAACTCTTTAGAGGACTATTTCTAGAGATCCTTTTTGTCACTAGGGTAGCTAAGCAGATTTCAATAAGCGTCATACAGTAAAGTTAAGTAATAATGGTATGTTCTAGCTCTGCTGTTTCACATCTCAGCTATCATTCTGCAATAGCTACAGCTGAACTGACCAGAAACCCCTGTGCATAAAGAACTTAGTTAAAGCATAACATATGAGTAGATTAATCAGCAACTTCTATGCAACCACAGTTACTGCTCTTTCAACATATTAGTGTTCAGAATGGGCTATTTTTCATGCTAAAACCCTAAAGTTTCCCTTATGCATGTCTATCTTACTTAATAATAAATCTGAATTTTCAGGGTGGTAAGAAATTAAACAACAGTCAAGTTAAGTTGTTACAAGGAAGACATTCTAACTCCATCCCCTCTTCATTACTGCCTTGCTAAAGTGATAATTTGTATCTGTATAAAAAGAACTGTACAAATGTCTAACCATGCTACTAGCTAAACTGGGCAGAACCAAGTCCTTAATTCATTTAGGGAATTCATTTGCTAAAGGAAAGGCACGGTCTTTTATTTTAAATGGAGGTCGTAGTCATGCTGGAAGAACCACCACACCTCAAATAAGGTCCTTTTAGAGCATGAGTGTCCCCAGCACTAATGCTAAACATCATCAGTTCTCAATTTAATTCTAGCAAAAGCACACTGCTAACAACCATCCACAGTCTAAGACTGACACAGTGCACACTGTTCATATCTGTCTGTCTCTTAAGAGCTCAGGAGTACAGGATTGCAAGCTGAGTACCCAAGCTTTAACTACGCTTTCCAATTACATCTACTTGTTTAACCTCACAGACTAGATGAGCCTCCAAGAATGCTGCATTATCCATTGTCTTCCCATTCCTCACTATTTTTCAAGTCTTCAGTGGTCAAGGTTGTTAATACACTGTAGATAGTTGTTTTACCACTTGATGCCTCATGTGTGACTTCCTTCTTCTAATTCTCCCTCTCCAATACATGCCTCTTCTATGTGTTTCCTTCACTGTACTATATTTATGTTCCAAACATGAAAGTAAGCCAAGGAAATCTGCCTATTAGAGCCACCAGCTCTTCATCCCACTCCCCCAAGTTTATCATCTGTTCCTTCAAAGGTCACAGTCACTCCTAGAAAGGACCATGAGGAAAGACCATGCTACTCACAATGTTCACTATTCCCAAGACAATAGAATTCTCATATCTGATATTTCCCTGAAGCAAGTAACCCTGACTAATGGAGAAGCCCTTAAATACAGAAAAAACCAATGATCTGGAATTTAATTACCAGACTACAAGTCTGCTTATTCCCTTAAGCCCCTTGAGTTAATTTAGTTTGCAAGGTTTCAAAAGTTAATACGACATCATGTGATATCAAACACATTGGACTGAGTACCTTACATATCAATATTTGAGTAATCACGATCACTAAAAGCACACTGAGCAACACAGACAGGCACGACTAAGTATTTCCCAATGAACGGCAACAAAGTCCTCAACAGAAGATAACATTTTTGCCGACGAGACTAGACTTCAGCAAGATTTCAACTCACCATTTGCTAAAACTTCCACCGAGTTGATAAGTAATCAAATTTTAGAAGCATCTGAGCTGCCTACTACGATATACTACCCTTTTGCCAAAACATTCTTGGGAGAGAAGTTACTGGTTTTGTCTGTCCTCTCCTAATTTCCTTTCTCAAAACATCAATTAAGCTGCAAAAGACACCAGATATACCACTACAGGCTCACAGTACCTTCTCCCTCACAAGAGCTACTGGAACTATCTAACCTAGAATATTGGTGTGCAACTTCTGAGCGTTTCCTGGTTGTCAGGTCCATTGAGGAATACCAGGACTCAGTCTCACAGTTTCAATTATGTATTTTCACCATAGCTACATCAAATACAGTATTACGGGGTTTAGCTAAAATTTCTAAATACTGCTCTCTGTAAAAACATCCAAGAATGACAATGGCTACAAACAGCCCAACTTTCTAGGTTGGAACTACAACCTGTTGGTACTGCCGAACTCCGGGTTTTTTTAATGAGTCTGGCTCACTAGACATAGATACCCTGTGCTACTGATGCACCACCAGGGCTAGAAAAATATTTCTTTTTCTAAACATCACAATTAACAAAGAGCAGTGTGGGGTGTTTTTTTAAACGCACTACAGCCCGAGCTTAAAACTTGCTACAGAGTCAGCCTGCTTCCTCCAATTTAAAAACCTCAGCGCACTTGCCCGACCGACCCCTGGAATACAACGCTGTCCAAGCGCAGCACCGATGCGGTGCCTCTCAGCAAGAGCCACAATCCTCACCGCGTTCGGCGGAGGAACGAGCACTGTACGCACGACCCGCACCTTCCCCTGCACCTTCCCGCACGTGGCAAGTGGAAGGAGCCGCCACACAAGCCCGTTCGCATCTGCCCCACGTGGATCCCCATATGAGGGTTCCTACGGGGCATATACCGCTGCCTCAGCTTGGGTGGGCTAGGCACTTGTGCTCTGCCCTGACTACGCAGCTCGGGCCGCGCAGCCTCCTCCCGCCTGGGGCGGGCCGCCTCAGGGCGCACACGGGGCCACCCCCACCGCTCGGCAACAGGCGGGAAGCGGCTCCCCGAGCCTCTATCCGGAGGGGCCAGTGGCGGAGGTGGCGGGGGGTAGGGAGGGGAACGCCGCGGGGTCTCGATTACCGTTGACGCTGCCTCACCTTGTTGCAGTACGGGCAGTAGCTCTTACTGAAGATCATGACGCGGTGCGAGGAGATGAGGGTCCGCACACGGAGCTTCAGCCCGTCCCAGTCCGGGAGCTGTGTCTGCCCCGGCGGCGGCATGGTGAGACCGCGGCTGGGACCTCCCAAGACCTTCTGAGATCTCCGGCAGCGGCCGCAGCACGCCCAGAACCCACACTGACCCTCAGCCCAGCCCCGCCCCTTCCGGAGCGGGAAGGTGACGGGCGGCTCGAGTGAGCCAGCGATCCGCACGCAGGGCAAGAGGAGCACTACACACCGGCTGCCAGCTGCACGCTGTCATTCATTATGAACAACGCTAAGACATTTACCTTAGAGGCTGAGGCGTTACTATTGACCCGAGGGCCCTGCGGAGCAGGGCTTTTCCAGGCTCCCCCTTCGAGATGCGGATGGAACAACCCAGAGCTGGGCGGCAGTACGCGCATGCGCGGGAGTGCGTTTGCTCTCTCAGCGGGTTAGGGCCGCTGGTTCAGACTCCGCCGCAGGGCAGGGGTAGAGCGGCTTCTCTTTGTGCTGCTGTTTGCTGCAGGGGTCTCTTCTGCACAAGGAGGGGAACAAGGGTGCCGGTGTGGCTGCCTCTATAATAAAATGAGTAATGGCTTGAGAACATGTTAGTCGAGACAGCAGAAAGAAGCTCCGTTTTCTTACTCGTCAGTGGGTTAAAGGCAGGAGATACTGAAGCTTCTAGTGCTACTTATCGACACACAGCTTTGATCAGACTGGTTATCCTCTTCACGAGAATCATAGTGGCAGGACTGAAAGGTGGAAAGAGACCGTATCAGGGCACAGACGGGAGAAATCTTGGGGCTTCGGTGGCTGTTTGACATCACGTTCTTACGCTGAGGTCCCAACAACCTGGTCATCTTCCTGCAGGCCAAACCAGTGTAAACAGCCATAAGGAATAGGTTTAACATCTAAGAACTTCACTGATGTCACCAACTCAAAGCCTGCAGGCTTCTGAATGATAGGAGTAATTTTCCATGAGTGAGGGAGGCACAGAGCCAGAGCCATTTAGTAAGATTCAGTAGGAAGTTTGTGACAAAACAGGTAATGAAGCCCAGCGCTCCCTCCTATGCCTGCCGTAGGCCAGCCCTGCTACTATTCACTATTGCTAAAAATAATCACATATTAAAGCCGTAATGCCACCAGTGAGGAAAATGGGCCTGGTGGGAGACAACTGAATTAACTTGCTTAATTCCTTTCTGATCATGAGTATCTGTGATGTTCACTGCCCAGTCATCTTGAAAAAAATGTATTACATCTATCCGAATGTTAGTGATGAAGGAGTTCTAGTCTAAATGTATTTCTACATTCTCCACAAGGAAAAGCAAATCTAAGTTTAGCAGCCTGTTATTTCAGTATCAGCATGCAGGAAGGCAGATACAGTACCTGCACTACTAAGGTTTAACATAATGTGCAGGGGCCTGGTACTTTGTTCACAGTCCAGCCAAAACTGCTTGTTTGATTCATGTCTTTGGCTTATTGTTGTCACTCTTCCTTAGACTCCTTTTACCAGATGAGAAACATCATCACCCTTAGTACTCTTATTGGAATTACCATCACAAGTTCAAAGGTTTGTATCAGTCTGGAGGTTGGTGGTTTTTTATATTGAACTCAACATTGGCCAGCTCTAGAAAGGCCAGAGAATGGAATAAATACTCAAAATATCTTTTTCTGTTGAAATTCTCAACACAGATGACAATATGCCAAGTCTCATGAGGAACAAATGTTAAAAGTGAATTATATCACTTGAAGAGTTTTATTTTTCATTCTGTGCTTTCTCTACTTTGGCTATTTTTACCACTCTTACCAGTCCAAACCTCCTGCCAGAGGAGGATCCTTTAGATCAAGTCTCACAGGAACAGTCCAAGTAGGTTTTAAAAATCTCTAGACTCCACAACCATCCAAATCAACGTAAGCTCCAAGTTTGGTGTCATCTGCAAATGTGCTCATGATAGATTCCAACCCATCATCAATATCATCAATGAAGATGTTGAACAGGACCGGACCTAACACCGAGCCTTGGGGGGCACCACTAGTAACAGGTCGCCAACTAGATTTGACACCAT
>VZRI01008211.1:0-23308 GCA_013397515.1 Upupa epops
CACAAAAGGACTTGGGAATTTCCTCTTATGAAGTGAAGTTTGAGATTACCATACATAAATAATAAAAGAGATATTGTTACCTATCAAGTAGGAGATCAGTATATAAGAAAGTATGTCATAATAATAGCTGATAGACAAAACTGAGAAAGAAAGGGCTTCGGCTCCAATCCACTCCTTTGGAGTTTAATATATCGAATATTGATAAAGGTATGAAAGGATCAATCATTAACTCCTAGTTGTGAAGAGGCATTTCAGGTGTTGTTAACCACCAAGATAGTGGTCCAAACACAGGAAAAGGGATGGACACATGTATCCCAGATCAAAGAACCAATGGAAAAGACCTGGGAATAGACTATGGTGCCATTTATTAATCAACAGCGAGTCACCCTCAAAAGGACTAAATAATTTCTTGAGAGAAAATTGAATGACTCTTAACCGGTGATTTTGACTGGATTTAGAGGTTACACTGTGACATTTACCTACCCACTGCACAGAGAACCACAAAAAGGCCAAAAGCTGGAGTTTACAAACATCAGAGTGTTTTTTTGACAACAACTATGGACATTTTGGGTTGAACCAGGTGTTGTTAGAAAATCTGCCTAATAGAGTGATACCTTTTTCAAGTGCATGAAAGCTGGGTTTGGTTTGTGTGTGAAGTGTGTGACTAAAGGTATTACTGTGTCTCTCCTCCTGGACTGATAACTTTAAATAGCAAGCGGGGGCATAGAGGAGGGGTATAAATTTAACCTTAACTCTAGGAAAGGAGGTTAGTTCCTGAGAGCCAGTAGAAAGACACTGTTAGGAAATGACAGGGAAGGTTTATTTGAAAACAGAAAATAAAGGTGAGGAGGTTGCGCTTGAGATTATTAATTCCTATGATAAGAATTTGTGACTGAAGAGGGCAAGACCAGAGCAACCTCTGTGCCCACCATCAAGATTTCTTTTTCTTGGCTGTGGGTTGCACCCCTGTAGGCATGAGAGGTCGGGGTATATGTTGTACTGGGTCTCTTTTGGTATCACTAATATTCACTTTTATAGTGACAAATCTGTGTGACAAGTGCTACAAACAAATACAGTTACCATGGACATCGTCGCCACGGCCATAGAATTGCTCTTACAGTACAGACACGTGTCATTGACAAGCGTTATAACCAGAGCCAAATGGCAGTATGTCATAGTCCCGAAACACAAACTGGGTAACAAAAAATATCTAGCCTTAAAAGAGGATCAATATACCTTGCGTCAGAACAGCTATGCCTTCCCAAAAATAGAGAATAGATGGAGGTGTTACCACAGGAAAAAAAAGAAAATCCAAGAGAATGAGGTGATAAAAATAAAACGGCAAATACAACAACGACTGAGAAAATCTATAACAGAAGTTTATTACACCCTGATAAAAGATTTAGAAAATGAGCTGAGTTCTCCTCCTCTGGGGCAAAATTTATTTGTGAACCTGACGACAGAAATAGTTAAGGAATTGAAAGGTCTAATTGTTGGTTTTGTGGAGGACCCCTAACCTCCAAGGAATGGCCCTGGAAAGGGAGTTTAGACGCCCTTAATACAGTTCAGTGGAACTGTACAATTACTAGCAAGATTGTAGGACCTGAAGGGTGCATACTTAACTCAGTCTCACCCAGACAGGAGTGACTGGAACGCCATGGAAATATGTTTAAAAAGTCAGTGGGTAAAAACTCCTGTATGAGGACTCTCTTGTAACTTATTGGGACCATCCTGGTGGAAGGAGGTTGAATTTTTTTGTCTCTATGCTGTTACAGGTTTATTGTTTTTATCCTGCTTAGTATCCTGTTTGATATGGCGGATAGCCTGTGTTATTGAGGGGACACAAATAACAACCATGCAGTAAAACCTGAAGCAAATGGGACTACAGGTGCCCAAAGAATGATGATTGTAAAAGTGAAAGGTACTACTAAAGATTCATTAGAGAGAGCCAGACTCATAATAGAACAAGACCGAACAAAGCAGAAAAATAGCTGTTAGAGAGCTCAAGCAAAATATAATAATAAAAAAAAAAAAAAAGAAAAAAATAGGGTGAATTGTGATAAACAGTGATACAGATTTTACTTTCACCAGTTTTTCTTTTTGTTTGTTTCATTACAGAACGAGTAGAAGGAATGCTAAGAAGTTAATTTTAGCCTGCCCTGTCTCCTTCTCCTGTTTAATATAATTTAGAAATATCCTTACAAGTGTGAATAAACCCCTTTTTTGTTACCAGTTGCAAGTGAATGATGAGCCAAGGGGAATTTATGGTTCCAGATAGAGTCTCATCTGGAGGCACACTGATGGCTATCTGTTGTAAAGGAATGTGACAGGAGAGGTAACCGCCATATAGATAGAATCAGAAGGTTCTGGGTTTCAAGCAAGGACACGTATACATAAATAATGTAAAAAAAAGCTCAAGTGGGTGTGTGGGTGAAAAACACTACAAAGCTTTGGAAAGGTCTGCTTTGTCTTGTGCATACCTCCTGTATGTATCTGGCACTGTATATCCTTTGTCTAATGAATTTGTCCCCAATAAAATTTTAAAAATTATGTGGGCTTGTTTCTCACAGTAACGCTAGTGGAGGGAGTTCAAAACCTGGGTTTTAGAACAGAAAGACCACTAATTTCATGGCTTAGCCTAGAAAAACTAAAGCAGAGACAGAATTAAGTCTGGCCAGGAACATAAAGCGGAAGAAGAAAAAATTCTACAGGTTTATCAGTGACAAAAGGAAGGCTGGGGAAAATGTGGGGGGCTTCTCTGGAAGGAAAATGGAAACCTAGCCACAAGGGATGCAGAGAAGGCTGAGGGACTCAATGACTTCTTTGCCTTAGTCTTCACTGGTCAGGGCTCTATCTGCACCACTCAAGTTGCAAAGGGCAAAGGTAGGGACAAGATGGACAATCTGCCCACTACGAGCAAAGATGAGGTTCATGACCATCTAAGAACCTGAAAGTCCATGGGGCCTGATGAGATCCATGTATGAGTGTGAGGAATTGTGTGGTTTTGTCCCAACATCAGTTTTGTGATAAAACAAAGTGGTGTTCAGGTACTGCCGAAGGGGATGCCATTGCTACAAGATGATGTCACCCAGAGTGCTGCAATGGCATGGGTGCTGGAGAGCTGAGCCAACAAGCCAAGGAGCTTGCAGCACTGCTGAGGTGGGCAGAGGGGGTCCTGGGCAGCCCAATGCTGATGTTACAGAAGAAATCTATTTAATTATTCTTCTCTCTGAAGTCTCGTTTAGCGTTAGTGACAATAAGTTTCAGCTGAAGCCTTAGGTCACAAGAACTGAACAAGGGTAAACTTCTGATAGAATCATAGAATCATTAAAGTTGGAAAGGATCTCTAAGATCACCAAATTCAATCTTCAACCCAACATCTCCATGATCACTAGTTCATGTCCCCAAGTGCCACATCCACTTGCCTTTTGAACATACCTCCAGGGAAAGTGACTCCACCACTGCCCAGGGCACCCTGTTCCAGCATTTAACTGCTCTTTCACTGAAATTTTTCCTAATTTTCAATCTAACCTTCCCTGGTGAAACTTGTGGCCGTTTCTTCTTGTCCTGTCATCAGCTGTTTGTGAGAAGAGGCCAGCACTGACCTCCCTACAACCTCCTTTCAGGCAGCTGTAAAGGGCAAGAAGGTTTCCTCTCAGCCTTCTTCTTCAGGCTAAACAACCCCAACTCCTTCAACCTCTCCCATCAGACATGTTCTCCAGTCCCTTCAGCAGCATTGTTGCCCTTCTCTGTCCTTGATCAAACACCTCAATATCCCTCTTATAATGTGGTGCCCAAACCAGGACACAGTACTGGATGTATGGTCTCACCAGTGCCCAGAACAGGGGCACAATCACTTCCCTACTCCTGCTGGCCACACCGTTTCTTATATAACCCAGGATGGTGTTGGTCACCTGGGCACACTGCCGGTTCATGTTCAGCTGCTGTCAACCAACACCTCTAGGTCCCTCTGTTAGGGTGCACTGTCAGCAAGTTTGCTGGTGACACGAAGCTGGGTGGTGTTGCCGACACCCCAGCAGACTGTGCTGCCCTTCAGCGAGACCTGGGCAGGCTAGAGAGCTGGGCAGAGAGAAACTTAATGAGGTACAACAAGGGTCAGTGTAGAGTCTGGCATCTGGGCAAGAACAACCCCAGGGACCAGTACAGGTTGATGACTGACTGTTGGACAGCAGTGTAGAAGGGGACCCTGGGGTCCTAGTGGAGAGAAAGATGACTATGTGCCAGCAATGTGCTCTTGTGGCCAAGAGGGCCAACAGCATCCTGGGNAGCTAGGAGAAGAGGAGGCTGAGGGGTGACCTCATTAATGTCTATAAATATGTGAGGGGTGGGCGTCAGGAGGATGGAGCCAGGCTCTTCTCAAGGTGATCTGCTGATAGGACAAGGGGCAACGGGTGCCAGCTGGAACATAGGAGGTTCCATATAAATATCAGAAGGAATTTCTTTACAGTGAGGGTAACATAACATTGCAATAGGCTGCCCAGGGGGATTGTGGAGTCTCCTTCTCTGAAGATGTTCAAGACCTGTCTGGATCTGTTCCTGTGCAAGTTGGTGTAGGTGATCCTGCTGTGGCAGGGGGATTGGACTAGATGATCTTTCAAGGTCCTTTCCGGTCCCTAATGATTCTATGATCAAGTTCAACCCGTCTGCCAGAGCAGGACCAAACTTAGGGCAGATCACACAGAAATGCATCCTGATGGGTCTTGAAAGCCTTCAGAGACAGACTCCACAACCTCTCCAGGATGCTTTGTAATCCTCACAGTAAAAAAGTTCTTCTTTATGTTATGGTGGAGTGTCCTGTGCCTCATTCTATCCCAGGGCACACATAAATATGTTGCCCTGCCTTCTTGACACCCAGCCCTTATGGATTTATAGACATTAATGAAATCCCCTCTCAGTCTTTTCCTCTCCAGATTAAAAAGCCCCCCAGGTCTCTCAGCCCTCCGTTGGACTCTCTCCAGTAGACTTCTGTCTCTCCAGTACACTTCTGTCCCTCTTGAACTGGGGNCAGGATGCTTTGTAATCCTCACAGTAAAAAAGTTCTTCTTTATGTTATGGTGGAGTGTCCTGTGCCTCATTCTATCCCAGGGCACACATAAATATGTTGCCCTGCCTTCTTGACACCCAGCCCTTATGGATTTATAGACATTAATGAAATCCCCTCTCAGTCTTTTCCTCTCCAGATTAAAAAGCCCCCCAGGTCTCTCAGCCCTCCGTTGGACTCTCTCCAGTAGACTTCTGTCTCTCCAGTACACTTCTGTCCCTCTTGAACTGGGGAGCCCAGAACTGGGTGTAATACTCCAGGTGAGGAGTTTCACTAGTTCAGAATAGAAGTGTGGTCAGCAGGTTGGGGGAGGGGATCCCATCTACTCAGCTCTCACGGCACCCTACTGGGAGCACTCTGTACAGTTCTAGAGCACCCAACACAAGAAGGACATTTGTTGAAGCAGATCCAGAGGAGGGTCATGAAGATGTTTAGGAGGCTGCAAGAGTTGGGCTATTCAGTTTAGAAAAGAGGAGGCTCTGGGAAGACTTTATAAAATCATAGAATCTTTATGGCTGGAAAAGATCTCCTGGATCATCACGTTCAGCCGTCATTCCAAACATCTACTGAGCTCCTGGACTATGACCTCAAGTTCTCTATCTACTCTGTTTTTAAATACCTCCAGGGATGGTGACTCCACCACCTCCCTGGGTAGCCTGTTCAGGGTCCAACCACTTTCTTAGTGAAGAACTTCTTTCCAAGATCCAGTCTGAACCTGCCCTGACGCAATGTGAGGCCATTTCCTCTTGTTCCACTATTAGTAATTTGGGAGAAGAGACCAGCACCAGCCTTGCTACAATCTCCTTTGAGGTAGTTGCAGAGAGCAATACAGTCTTCTCTCAGCATGTTCTTCTCTAGTGTGCCGAGAGTTAAAGAAAATCAAATGTATGATGGCTCAATAGTGCTAACAGAAACAATGGGAACAGTAATCTACCTTACCATAGCACTGAAATGTTGAAGCTGTACTCCTAAAAGTACAAGGTCAGCTCGACCTGCTCAGAGTAAGCAAGTATAAATAGTAAGCAAGAATAAAAACAACATGGGCTAAGAAACTGAGACGAGAGCTGAAGCCACTAGATAATGAAGTTGCTTTGTAGTAAATTTTGTAAACTAGCATACTAACCACAAATGATATAATGGGAACTTACAGCTGTGTGAAGTTGCAAGTTAGAGGGTATACAAGGGTGCTTTTGCTCACAAAAAATTGTCTTCAGATGCACCCCTGAAGTCCATGCCTTGAATCACTACACTCTAAACTGAACAACCCCAATAGCATTCTTCCAGTACCTGAAGGGGTTCTATAAGAAAGCTGGGGAAGGGCTTTTTACAAGAGTTTTTATTGACAGGATGAGGGGAAATGTCTTAAAGCTAGAAGAGGGGAGATTTAGATTAGATATTGGAAGGAAATTCTTTACAGTGAGAGTGCTGAGGCCCTGGAACAGGTTGCCCAGGGAGGTTGTGGCTGTTCCATCCCTGGAAGTGTTCAAGGCTAGGTTGGATGGGGCATTGAGCAACCTGGTCTGGTGAGAGTTGTGGCCAGGGATTGGAACTAGATGATCTTTAAGGTCTCTTCTGACCCAGACCATTCTAAGATTCTATGATATTGTACAACATTTTCCTCACGGTCATGTCCTCAACTTGATGATGCTGTGCAGTCACCACCAAGTGTGCTGACTCCTGCAGGACACTAACAGCATGGTTATTCTATATTATAAGGATTTGATGGTACAACTGTACCTGCACCAGCATTTACAGGTGAAGGAGAGTTTCAGCCAAGTTTTAGTCACAGAAATGAAAAGGGCACAGGACTGAGTTTCTGTAAACCATGTGAAGTTTATTCACGTAAGCAGGTAAGTAACTATAATCGGTGGCATCTCTGTGAAACTTGATTAATCCTTGTGCATTTTACCTAAGAAACCTACTGAGGACACAGGTCAGTTTTGCTGAGAAATGCCAGCCAGTGTACCTGAACTGATCTCTGAGGGTCATGTGCTCAGAGGGAAGGGCCAAACTTGGTGTTAGGTCTGCACTGCCCATTAGCATGTTTGTAGGTTTTCAGTTCTACATGTAACCTGGGATAAATGTAATTCTAATTCTCATCTTCTGGATGGCATGTAACAGCTCTAATTTCATCTTCCTGTGATGAAATGCCAGAGCTTAGCCCCATATGCCCTTATGAAGGTTATCACAGGCTACAAGATGAGCTGGAAAAGTGCAAACATAATAACAGTGCTTCTCTTAGACACAAACTCATTCATAGGCAGGTTTTAATCTGTTCATAAAACAAAAGACAAACCCAGAACAAGGAAAAAAAGGTTCTTGTATGCAAGTCTGCAAGGTAGAAGTACAGCACTTGAACATCACTGAGACGCTGGATTTAATGAAGAACATGGTACTATGAGGTAAGGAAGGAAAGCCAAGAATAACAGTCAGAAGGACAGTAGGAAGTTTCTTCAGAAACTGATACAGCATAAGAATTGAGTCAGAACAACATTTAATATAGACGACCCCTTTGAATAACCCTCTTCTCCACTAATCCACTTCNTCTATCTACTCTGTTTTTAAATACCTCCAGGGATGGTGACTCCACCACCTCCCTGGGTAGCCTGTTCAGGGTCCAACCACTTTCTTAGTGAAGAACTTCTTTCCAAGATCCAGTCTGAACCTGCCCTGACGCAATGTGAGGCCATTTCCTCTTGTTCCACTATTAGTAATTTGGGAGAAGAGACCAGCACCAGCCTTGCTACAATCTCCTTTGAGGTAGTTGCAGAGAGCAATACAGTCTTCTCTCAGCATGTTCTTCTCTAGTGTGCCGAGAGTTAAAGAAAATCAAATGTATGATGGCTCAATAGTGCTAACAGAAACAATGGGAACAGTAATCTACCTTACCATAGCACTGAAATGTTGAAGCTGTACTCCTAAAAGTACAAGGTCAGCTCGACCTGCTCAGAGTAAGCAAGTATAAATAGTAAGCAAGAATAAAAACAACATGGGCTAAGAAACTGAGACGAGAGCTGAAGCCACTAGATAATGAAGTTGCTTTGTAGTAAATTTTGTAAACTAGCATACTAACCACAAATGATATAATGGGAACTTACAGCTGTGTGAAGTTGCAAGTTAGAGGGTATACAAGGGTGCTTTTGCTCACAAAAAATTGTCTTCAGATGCACCCCTGAAGTCCATGCCTTGAATCACTACACTCTAAACTGAACAACCCCAATAGCATTCTTCCAGTACCTGAAGGGGTTCTATAAGAAAGCTGGGGAAGGGCTTTTTACAAGAGTTTTTATTGACAGGATGAGGGGAAATGTCTTAAAGCTAGAAGAGGGGAGATTTAGATTAGATATTGGAAGGAAATTCTTTACAGTGAGAGTGCTGAGGCCCTGGAACAGGTTGCCCAGGGAGGTTGTGGCTGTTCCATCCCTGGAAGTGTTCAAGGCTAGGTTGGATGGGGCATTGAGCAACCTGGTCTGGTGAGAGTTGTGGCCAGGGATTGGAACTAGATGATCTTTAAGGTCTCTTCTGACCCAGACCATTCTAAGATTCTATGATATTGTACAACATTTTCCTCACGGTCATGTCCTCAACTTGATGATGCTGTGCAGTCACCACCAAGTGTGCTGACTCCTGCAGGACACTAACAGCATGGTTATTCTATATTATAAGGATTTGATGGTACAACTGTACCTGCACCAGCATTTACAGGTGAAGGAGAGTTTCAGCCAAGTTTTAGTCACAGAAATGAAAAGGGCACAGGACTGAGTTTCTGTAAACCATGTGAAGTTTATTCACGTAAGCAGGTAAGTAACTATAATCGGTGGCATCTCTGTGAAACTTGATTAATCCTTGTGCATTTTACCTAAGAAACCTACTGAGGACACAGGTCAGTTTTGCTGAGAAATGCCAGCCAGTGTACCTGAACTGATCTCTGAGGGTCATGTGCTCAGAGGGAAGGGCCAAACTTGGTGTTAGGTCTGCACTGCCCATTAGCATGTTTGTAGGTTTTCAGTTCTACATGTAACCTGGGATAAATGTAATTCTAATTCTCATCTTCTGGATGGCATGTAACAGCTCTAATTTCATCTTCCTGTGATGAAATGCCAGAGCTTAGCCCCATATGCCCTTATGAAGGTTATCACAGGCTACAAGATGAGCTGGAAAAGTGCAAACATAATAACAGTGCTTCTCTTAGACACAAACTCATTCATAGGCAGGTTTTAATCTGTTCATAAAACAAAAGACAAACCCAGAACAAGGAAAAAAAGGTTCTTGTATGCAAGTCTGCAAGGTAGAAGTACAGCACTTGAACATCACTGAGACGCTGGATTTAATGAAGAACATGGTACTATGAGGTAAGGAAGGAAAGCCAAGAATAACAGTCAGAAGGACAGTAGGAAGTTTCTTCAGAAACTGATACAGCATAAGAATTGAGTCAGAACAACATTTAATATAGACGACCCCTTTGAATAACCCTCTTCTCCACTAATCCACTTCTACAGATGTAAAGCAAAAGTAGGATTTCCATGCTGAAAAATGCATACAGTACCTCTTAATTCTCTACCATGCCAATCAGGAGCAAAGTGAAAAAAGGGAGACAAAGGAATAAAATTAGGATAAACACAACACAGAACACTTACATAATTCAGTAACACTTGCTCATAACAATTAACATACTTCTTAAGAAAAACGTTCAAGTGTATTTAGCAAACAGAGCATCTTTGTAAAAAAAAATCCAAAACGACAAAAAAAGGAAACATGAGGATAATTCTAACAGCAGAGGGAGAAGAAGCCATCATTACATAGCACATAATTCATCACCAAAACACAGTGGAAGAATTATTCACTGACAGTCAGCTCTTACTCCCACAGATGTCAGTGACAGCAGCTGTTGAGGCCAAAAGCATAGGATTCAGGTATGTAAAATGAGAAAGGATGAAACAAAACTATTACAGCTGAGTTTAAAATTAACATTTCTTCCATAGTAGAAAGTATTTTCTAATCTGTGCAAACAATTCAAGCAACATCAAGGTGAGGAGATAGATGGAACTACCTCATTCAAAATGCTACCTCTTAGCATGTTGGGGAAAGATTAGTACTGGATATTCTGGCTTTGGACTCCATCCCAGAAGCAGAGAAGACAGCCTTGTGTCCCAGTTTCTCAGGTTTTGAACCTCCTGAGACTGTCTTACAATTCTCTGATTTCAGTTTCACTGTAAAAGTCTCTGGCAATATACTGCCTCCATCTGTCAGATCACTGGGACAGAAGGGAAGGAAAAGCAATCTGATGCTAACCTCCACAATGTGCTCAGTTTCCCTTTGTACACAAACCTAGTGCTCATCATTTCAAAATGAAGCCAACATTTCATTACTTGCCCCACAGAGCAAACACACCAGGCCTGGGGGAGCTGAAGGCTTTGGTACACCTCTCTTTCTATCACTGAATGGAGGCTGATCAGAATACGATGCCTGATAAAAACTGCTTCCAGAAGTATCTGCTCCTTCACTTTCTACAGAACACTGAAATGTCTTTAAGCTCTTCTTCCTCCTTTTTATTCTTCCCATATCTAGGTCTTTTTACGCTATACTTTATCTGATGCTGTCCTAGACATTTCTGTCAGAGCAGAAGCAGCACATCTGATCGCTGCAAGCTGGGCCATAAATTGGAGCTAACTGTGGAAAACAAACTTCTTGGATGACCTTCCATTGAGCTCTCAGACACCAAGGCAGCTACTTCTTCTGATACACCTTTGTGTTCTCTCATGCCTTCAGAAAAAAATCACTGCACTACAGAGTGTTTCTCTAGGCTTGGAAAATCCCTATTCAGTTGTTGCAAAGCATCTATGAGAAAAAACCCCCAGCCTCTCTGTTCTTGAGCCTTTTTCTGTCCCAAGCATTTTTAGCCTATCTACTTCCTATACATTTAAGCAATAAATCCATTTCCTTTCTTTCTTCTGGAAATGCTAGTCAGATTTTTTAAGCATGCCTTTGGTGAATGAGTACAGCCTAGTGGCAGGAAAATGAAAGATGGGCCTGTTCTGCTTTGCTTGTGTCAAGACAAGGATGTACCACAGCAGTTAGAACTGAAAGCTAATTTTGAACTGATTGTGAAAACTGTGTTGACAGAAAACATCAAAAGCAAAACAGCACAGTGTTTTTCTTTATTCTTTAAGGAACTGCGTTGCTATGAGCCCAAGAACATTAAAGGAAAAGGCAACTTGTAAGAAGTAACTGCTTTGCTTAGACCCACTGATACAGGTGGAAAAATCACTGAGGTTTTGTACTCAGAATCTCTTTCTCACTTGAGGTATTTTATGCTATACCCAACAGAAGGGCTAGGCTTAAAACCTATCTTCTGGACACATCGTCTACATGAGCTGGTCGAATGAAAGACACTTCTTCTCCTTCCAAGTTCCTCTGTTAGGAGAGAGGCCAGTGAAGGCTTCTGTGCCACCAGATCTGAGCCCTGTATGAAAAAGGGAACTGGGGGAGTAGGAGAGGAGTTCACAGTTCCACTCACCTTTTGCTAGCTTGTGACTTAGCAACCAGGGTACCATGTTATGAAAGGGATGGGAACCTATATCACACTGTCACACTGAATCACTGGGCTTTTTTTATAAGATCACAAAAGCTTCTGATAAATCTGCAGTCCCATGAACTAGGCTGAAAGAACAAACTTACATGTCTTAATGGGAGCGCCACCAGACAATGACAACTATGCATTGGCACTCTACTGACAAAGTTTTATTAAAAAACCCACAGCATCAAATGAATTATGTGAGGTGGAAGCTGTGGGATAGTGGCTGAAGGTTTCAGGACAAAGGATCAAAAAGATGATGTAAAATGATAAAGCACCTTGATATAGCAAATCTCATACTGCTGCTGTTCCAGGAAAAACTGGCAACCAGAGGAGTCAGAAATAAGAATGAGGCTAGTTCTAAGCCTTCAGAGTTAAAACACCAAGTCTCTTGTTGTTGCCAGTATGTAGATCTCACACAAATGGCAGATACACAGGGTCTGAAGATAAAATGGATGTCATTCACCTGGACCACCAAGGGGACTGGAATGCCTGAATTTGACTGAGGATTTGCCCATTCTGAACTGTGAGAATTTGACAGAATTGCTATGAAGAAGAAAAAGCTAAGGACACAGAGTCCGAACGTACACATATATTCAATCAAAGCATTTGAACTCACCTTAACAGTGTAACAACGTATCCTAATAATAATTTTCAGACTTACACACCTCACCCCCCCCCCCAAAATCCCCCAAACAAACCTAAAAAAAAAACCAAAAAAAACCTTATCTTTAGCCCACTGATAAGAGGAAAAAAAAGCAGCACTCACCATTATCTAGTCAGTCTTGTCCCAAGCTCTTAGAACAAGCCGCTATAACAAAGTAATAGTAACATGAAAGCTCTGTACCTGCATCTTCCTTTTGACAGTCTCAAAGGGGAAAGAAAGTGTCTGTGCCACACCAGCTGCCACACAGCCGTTCATGAAGTTCTGAAGAGGAGTGAAGTGAATGACGGGTTCTTGCCAGATTTTGTCCAGATTGATGTAAACAAAGAATGAACCTGCAGAAAATGGGATAGCACCTAAAAGGCAAACCAGACAGATTTGTCTCAACACTATGAAAACAGAACGTCTCTCCATCTAATCTAGAAGGATGAGATGAACTGCTGCTAGTTTACATCTCACATTGCCCAAACCCTATCAATATTTTGAAGTCTTTACTTTCAGTCTCTGGTTTACCACCAAACACTCGTAGAATCAGGACATGCTGCTGAGGAGCATGCATTAAACTCATTAAACTGTGCCTGAATTATTCACTGTTTTCATCTCATGACAGGTCAGCTCCTTTTCTGGGTTCTCTTTTGTGTGTCAGGTTCCTTCTCCAGTCCAACCCAATTCTAGCAGCTGTACAGGTTGATATAACTGCCTCTTCCGTCAAGCCAATGAGGTAATTTTATCCTTGTTTGCTTGTTTAATGTTCTCCTTTTTATAGTAGGTTTATGCTTCTATAAAAAAATGTTATAATATGAAAAAGTAGACTCAGATGTAATTTTTTAAAAGCTATGAATAAAAAATAATTAATTAGAAAGTAATTTAATGTATAGAGAGATTATTACTAATCTTTATATCATTACTGGTCATACTGGTTAGGGAGAAACTCTCACACCTACACAGGAATTAGGAACACTGTGTAATTTTTAAATAGTTACAATGGTGAAAATCTTGCATTTAAGCACAATAAGATAATTTACAAAAGAACAAAAATATTCCATTGAACACTTAATGACATAAAATGCTACACATTTGGTCTTAATTTGCAGTAATAAAGCTGTAGCAGAAGTAATCATAGAATCATAGATTGGTTTATGCTGGAAAAGACTCAGTGCCAACACCCTGCCATAGGCAGTGACACTTCTTAACAGACCACGCGTGAACGCTTGGCTTGAACATTTCCAGGGATGGAGCAGCAACAACCTCCCTGGGCAACCTGTTCCAGTGACTCAGCACCCTCACAGGGAAGAATTTCTTCATCAGACCTCATCTCAATATCTCCAGTTTGAGCTTGAACCCATCTCCTCTGTCCTATCACCAGAACCCCTCAGAAAATGTCCCTCTCCAGCCCTTTCCTGGAGCCCCTTTAGGGACTGGAAGCTCATATAAGGTCCTTCAGGAACATTTTCTTCTCCGGGCTTAATAACTCCAATGCAGCCTGTTCACAGAGCAGAGGGGCTCCAGCCCTCTGATCATCCTCGTGACCTCCTCTGGCCTTGCTCCAACAGTTCCAGGTTCTTCCTGTACTGGGGACTCCAGAACTGGCCTCAGGATTCCAGGTGAGGACTCACAAGAGCAGAGCAGAGTCCAAGAGTTTAAAGGAACCCCATAAGCCATCATGACCCTGCTCTATGTCTTGTAAATCTCAGTATCTTTTACAGAAGAACATTACTATCTGGTTTTGAAATCAACTAAGCAAATGAACATACTCTGTTATATAACTGCATATACAGTGCACAATGAGGTGATTTTCCCCCATGACTGTTTTACCTAATATAGCTGGTGAAACACCACGGTAGAGTGCAAGGAGTCCTTCTTGATGATAGATTTTGTAAAAAGCATGAATAATTCCTTCATAAGATGGTTCCAGTTGGTTCTGCACAATCAGACGTGTTTTGATTACGTCAGTGGGGTAAGTCACGATAGTTGCAACCATGCCAGACAGACTTCCTACCATGACTGCTTTCCAGTGGGAAATATGGCCCAATTCATCCATGAAAAGTGTAACAAGCCTAGTAAATAAACAAATAAAAGAGGTGCTATTGATGCAGCATGAACAAAGCACATGAAAAATTAAAGCAGATTATTCCTGTACACTGTAAGAGTTCTTGGGCCTACAAGCTCCTTGTTCAGCAGGAGCTGAAACTTTACTGTGTATTTCATGTATAACACCATAAAATCATCAGAATCTCTGTAAAACAGCAGACTTCTGAGCACCAAATCAACAATCAAATGTTGTCAAAGACATAGAGAGTAGTTGTTCTTGTTTGCTTTGCAAGAGACTTTAAAAGCTATTTTTGGCCACAAGAATCCTCATTCCATCTACAGGATGAAAATTAACATAACCTATACACATCTGCAAGAAACTCTCTCCACAGTTAAACACTGATCCAACCCTAAGTGACAGTTGCCACCTCTAAGAAGACATAATGTTGGTAACATCATCACAGATCTTCTCAGAACAACTGAACCTTCCCCTGCTTCTTACATTAGGACAGAGAAAGCCACAGGGATTCTTCTCTAAAGAAGACTTAAGCCAAGGCACTACTACAAACTGTCATGAACAGGAACCAGAAGTGTGCTCAGGTGGCCAAGAAGGCCAAGAGCACCCTGGCCTGAATAAGGAATGGTGTAACCAGCAGGAGTAGGGAGGTGATGGTGTCTCTGTACTCTGCAGTCATGAGACCACACCTTGAGTACTGAGATCAATTTTGTGTGCCAAACTGTAAGAAGGACATTGAAATGCCAGAGTGGGACCAAAGAAGGGCAACTGGGCCAGTGAGAGGTCTGGAAAACAGGTCCTATGAAGAGCAGATGAGAGAACTGGGGTTATTTAACCTAGAGAAGAGGAAGCTGAGAGGAGACCTTACTGCTCTTTACAACGACCTAAAAGGAGGTTTGTAGCAAGGCTGGTGCTGGTCTCTTCTCCCAAATTACTAATTATAGGACAAAGGGAAATGGCCTCAAGCTGCATTGGGGAGGTTAAGATTGGTTATTAGAAAGAAATTCTTTACTGGGAGAGCGGTTCACCACTGGACCAGGCTGCCCAGGGAGGTGGTGGAGTGACCATCCCTGGATGTGTTTAAAAAACAGGTAGTCAGAGCACTTGAGACCATAGTCTAGAGGTTAGGGAGATGTTGGCATGACAACTGGACTTGACAATCTTGGAGATACTTTCCAGCCATGAGGATTCCATTATTCTATAACTGAATTTGAAATTTTGAAATGGAAGCAGAGACTCTTACAGGCTAACCTACAACTTGTGCATTTGTGATGCTCAGAAGTAGTTTTTCCAGGTACAGATGACACTCTTAGACCAGTGAGAAGTGTTGTGTAAGAAGCAAGAAGCAAGACTCAAGAGAAGACTTTTGGCTGGAGGTAAAGAAATTTACTATTCTACTTTGGAATCATTACACTCCCTCAACAGTGGATTTACATTCAAATTACAGCGTGTTATGACATCCAGAACCAGGTAATGTGCAAAGATTTACAAATGGCTGCTTGCTCAGCTGAAGTTTTTTCACACGACGGTGTGCTTTCTCCTGCATGATAGCTTCTTGCTGACAAGTAGGTACATGTCTCATGCCTGGGAGAGAGCCCAGAGCAGAAAGCTGAGCCAAGCACAAGCGAAAGGGCATACAAATTTTTTCCTCTGTGCCTTGTGCAGTTCCTAAAGTGACTAAAGCCGGGTTTTCCTGTGTGCATGTGAATGCGTGGTGAGGGTGATTGAACATCTCTAGGCACCATCCAAACAGCACTTAAAACCATCCTGGAAAGACAGAGTCTGTGCATGGTAATCACAGACAGAGCCAGCTAAACCTTCCTTCCCAGGCAGCTCCCCCACATCGCCACTGCAGGGGCTGTGAGCTGCACTCAGCCGCAGTACTTCTGCAGCTGACACTGCTGTTTGGTTACTTTAGCCTGACACATTTATCCTCATGTTTCTTGCTTTCATTCTCCCACTAGAAATACATTTTAAAATCTCAAATAATGTATCAAAACCAAGTGTACGCAGCTTTTATTTGATTTAATGGCAGCCTTCTTCCACTTCTAACTAAAAAAAACCCAGTCTGTGCATTCTTTCAAATTGAACAAAGAATACAGTTAGTTATTTTTCTCACAATCAATTGGTTTTGTACTAGTGCAATGCACTGATGCTTCTGGGAACTTTACTGATTTACATTTAAATCAATGTTTGTGTCTTCCCGCTACCTATATTCCTCACCTAACTACAAGGAGGACACAACAAAGCTGCACAGTTCCAGGGTTGCTTCATCTCTCAGTCTTGAGAGGCACTGAAAGGACTGAGAGGACACCTCTTGTTCAGCCACGTGAGTGAACAAACATCAATATGCTAGCTAGGTGACAGCCACAAGCATCTGGGCTGACACCATGCTTCTCCCCAATGAGCAGGGCCCATGAACTGGAGTAACCCATTGCTTAGCTGAGTGGAAATATCAAGTGCACACTTGATATATATATTTAATAAAAAAAAAAAAAAGAGAGAAACTCAACTCTTGAAGAGGCAAAACTTGTTAGTGAATGCAAACAGGTGCTTCTTTCCTATAGCATTGTTCCTGCCCAAGGGAATCTTAAGTCCTTTCCAACCCAAACTGCTTGCTGATTGTGAAAAGGGAACCCGGGACAAAGCACTGCTCTGGTTTTGCCCTGCCATGGTCCTACCAGAGTTTGCCTTCATTTAATGGCTGTGCGTTGCTGAAAACAAGATCTAGAACAAATAATGTCACATATCGACTTCAAACCCCATCAAACCTACATAACTGCTGCTGAATAGGGTAAAAGACTTGAACGATGATTCGGTTATTTGCTTTGCTGCACGCAGTATAAATACTTGGAAGCATATAAGCAGCTGCAAGAGCAGATGTGGTGGTCATGTTTGCTGGCAGCACTGTGACTTTATTTCTTAAGAAATGTGGATGAACACAGGGGATTTAGAGCCAACCACACACTATCTGAAAAATCTGTGACTTTCTAAGCAGCCGCTGGGACATCACCATAAACAGAAGCTGTTCTGTACTTAAACTGAATAAATGAAGTCATTAGCTAGTGGACAAGTGTTTGGGAAGTGGAGACACACACCCCGACTCATTACAGTGCCGCTACGGACGAAATTCCACACCCCCATCCCCTCCTCTCTTCTAACGCCGCGCATCTCTCTCGGCGGGGCCGCTGCGGGCTGCTGTTCGTTGCTTACCGGCGGGAGGCGGCGATCTGCAGGGCGCTGTAGGGGTAGAGGCGGAGGCAGGCGGTGAGGTTCCCCTTCCAGAGTGCTCGCAGCCCCTCGCTGCGGCACAAGTAGAGCGCGGCGCGGCGCAACCCCCGCCGGCAGTGCCAGGTGCCCACCTGCGCCAGCACCGTCACCAGCTCCAGCGGCGCCGTCAGGCTGAGGCTCAGCGCGCCCGCCAGCCCCGCGCAGCCGAGCCTCTGCAGCGCCGTCACCCGCCCGTCTCGAGGCCAGGTGGCCATGACGAGGCGAGGCGGAACGGAACAGCACGGTCCAGCTCTGCGGCGCTGCGGAAGGGTACTCGGCCAGAGCGGAGACGACAGTTCCGGTCAGGATCTCTGGGGGCGTTGGGCACGGAGACGAGCGGGGCGTGGTCCTAGCGGTTGTCCCAGTCGGGGCGTGATGTGCCCTCTGCTGGCGGCTCCGGGATGAGCAGCGGCGGCCTCCGCGGCTCCCGCCGGTGTTGGAATTCATCAGGTACTACGTGCTGTGTTTTCTGTCCATATGAGCGGGCACAGCATCAACCACCGATCCGTGCGTGAAAGGCCAGCAGTAAAATCGTTTCTGTTACCTCCGGAACGGAGGTTCTCAGAAGCAGCTCTTGGGTAGTGTCGCATAAATAGCCTCACTAGAGTACAGAGGCAGCATCAGCTCTCTAGTCCTACTGGCTGCATTTTTGCCGATATAGGCCAGGATGCTCTTAAGTCTTCTTGGCTCCCTGAGCATACTGCTGGCTCATGTTCAACCGCTGTCAATCTGCATGCCTAGGTCCTTCTCCACCGAGCAGCTCTCTAGACACTCTTCTCCACTCCTGTAGCCTTGCATGGGGTTGTTGTGACTAAAGTGTAGGACCTGGCCTTTGACCTTGTTAAACCTCATACAGCTGACTTTGGCCCATCGATCCAGCCTGTCCAGGTCCCTCTGCAGAGCCTCCTTTACCCCTAGGCAAATGGACATACCCACCCAGTTTGGTGTCATTTGCAGACTTGCTGAGGGTGCACTCAGTCCCCTCATCCAGATCATTGATAAAGATGTTGAACAAGACTGGTTCCATTCCTGAGCCCTGGGGGAGCAGCCTATGACCAACTGCCGACTTGATTTCACAGCTCTCTGGGTTCAGCCATGCTGACAGATTTTTACCCATCAAAGAGTCCACCTGTCTGAGCCATGAACTGCCATTTCCCCACTATCACCCACTCTTGCCCCACCCCAGAACCCACCCATATTGCCCCTTGCTGTCTCCCCTCCATGGCTGTCATCACAGGCCGANCCATTTCAGTCCCTCTGAGGAGTCTCTGAGGAGTCTCTGAGGAGACCTCCGCATTTCAGAAGCCCTCCTCCAGGGTTTTGAGCCCCAATGCCTAGAATTTTCAACCCATTGACCAGCCCCCATTCACCATCTTTGCCTCCCCTACCCCAGCTTCCCACTCTCCAGCCCCTCTCCACCAAATCCCATCTGCCCATTCAAGGGACAGCNTGCTGACAGATTTTTACCCATCAAAGAGTCCACCTGTCTGAGCCATGAACTGCCATTTCCCCACTATCACCCACTCTTGCCCCACCCCAGAACCCACCCATATTGCCCCTTGCTGTCTCCCCTCCATGGCTGTCATCACAGGCCGANCCCACCCCCAATAACTGGAGCAATCCCCTCTAGTGACACCCCACCACATCCCTACAGACCACCCCAGTGGCACCACAGAGGCAGGACCTAGTGCTGGGAACACACGGGGGTAGGCGACACCATGGGAATGCGGGGCAATGTGGAGAGGTTCACCCCCAATTGCCAACCTCCCTCACCCCCATGTCCCCTCCCAGGCAGCAGCTGGTGCCCTATGAGGAGGAGGAAGAGGAGGAAGGAGGGTCCAGTAGCAGGAGAGAGGTAATTTGGCTATTCTACTGTGTCCTGGTGAGACCTCACCTGGAGTCAAGCTCTGGAACACCCAACACGAGAGGGATGTAGAGCTGATGGAGCAAGTCCAGAGGAGGCCAAGGAAGTTATCGGGGGATGGAGCCTCTCTGTTCTGGGGACAGGCTGAGAGAGTTGGGCTTGTTCAGCCTGGAGAGGAAAAGGCTCTGAGGGGGACCTTCTAGCCACCTTTCAGTCCCTGAGAGGGGCTGTCAGCAGGCTGGGGAAGACTGTTCCCAAGGGCAGGGAAGGACAGGACAAGAGGTCTTGGTTTGAAGCTGGAAAAGGGCAGAGTGAGGCTGGACAGGAGGAAAAAGCTCTTGAATCTGAGGGTTGGGGTTCTCTGGAACAGGCTGCCCAGAGAGGGGATGAAGGCTCCATCCCTGGAGCCATTCAAGATCAGGCTGGATGGGGCTCTGGGCGGTCTGGTCTGGTGAGTGATGGTCCTGCTTGCTGTAGGTGTGTTGGACTGGATGCCCTTTGGAGATCCCTTCCAACTCAACTCATTCATTCTGTAATTTCATGTAAAAAACAAGACCTGCAATCACAGCTCGCTGTCCCCTCAGTGCACAGCCTTCAGCACAAACAAGAACATTCATCCATCCAGAAATGGCCAGGATTTGCTATTGGCCCATATGGAGGCATTGCATATGGTTTCCTTCAGTGCAGGTGCCCTTGCTAGGGGACTCCTGCTTCCTGATTTTTCGCCCCTCTTCCACAACAACAGTGCACCTTGACACTGAGATGCTTCTCAGTTCCCATGACTAGAACACCTGCAAAGGGCCCAGGGGAGCTTAAGTTCCATGGCCACAATAGTTGATCTGGAGAGGCTACTGCTCACAGGCAGTGCCAGGCTGAAATCCCTGGCTGGTGGGAGATTGGAAGCACTAGCAACATAAAATAAAGAAGCAGAAAATCTAAAGGGGCTGCTTGAAAGGCAGTTAATAATCCCACTGGGTTTCTTGGTGTTTAATAAAATGATCCAGGACTACAATCTTGAACTTTGCTTCACCGGAAGAAAAAATATGCAAACATGGAATAACTATTAAATATTGAGAAAAACATTGCTAAATATCAAATAAATAAGAAAAGAAAAGGATACTTTGAAGTTTATGTACAGAGCAACACTGAGGCTAGCAAAACAAGAACTAAACCTAGATTACTTATTGATTTAAATTTTTAAAAAAGTTAAATTAAAAGATATAAATAAATAAAAAAGTAAATTAAAATATGTAAATTAATATTTTATAAGCACAGGGGAAAAATTTTTTAGCACAAAAAATTTAAAGCATTATTACAGAAAATAAAGGACGAAAGCCACAACAGCCTGAAGATTCAGAGGAAATTAGGAAAAGTTTTCTTCTATAACATGATGATTCTTCACTAGGAGGTGTCATAGTGCTAAAGGTTGTTGAATTTCCAATTCCTGAAGATTTTATTGACTTGAATAGACAAAACCATTACTAATTTGGCCTAGCAATGGCAATAGATCTACTACCAGTATAAGGCTGGATAAAATTACCAGCATTCTGGTATCACTTACAGCCAACATTACTAAGATGCGTTGAAGTAATTAAAAAAATAATTCCAAATAAATTGACATTGATAAATCTCTTTGTCCAAATTTTTTAATTCCAGAAACACACAGTGCAACAATTTGAAAGAAATGGGTGTTCAAACACACGGTGTTCATCCTTTTGGTTGAGAACTCACATACCACCAAAAGGCTGTCATAGATCCTATTATTGGGACATTTAGAAGTAGCTGAGCTCTCATGTTTAGTACTCTCTTTGTCTTTCATCCATCTGAAAGGAATTTACTTGTCCTGAAGCAAAGAATTACTCTTCTTTCTTTTTACTTGAGTGGGAATACTCTCAGACAAATATGTTCCAAGGCAAATAAAACAATTCTTGCTCAAATCCACTTCAGGAACAGTGCAAAAATGTGTACAAAACACTGTAAGCTTAGCTGAAAGTGTGCGGTGCTGTTCTGAACTGTCATGCCAGCAAAGAATAAAATAAAAGGTCATTGACAAATGATTAGTATAAAACATAATAGTAAATTCCCTTAGCTCTCTATTTGGAATAAACTACCTAAAATACCTATAAATATCTGTATTTGTTATGGCAAAGAAAAAGAATGATATGAATAAGGTCATAATTAACTGTTCTTTCTACACCTACAAAATTGAAATAAAAGGCTGTTTTACAGTGATAGCTCTACACAACCTGTTTTCATCTAAGCAATGCTGTTATACTGGGTTGATACATAATCTGTTATACCGGGTTTTGTGTTGAGAGTTTGACCTTCCTTATGTCAAATTGCATTAACTTAACATTTACAGAAACATAGACTCATAGAATCACTGTTTGGGAGGAACCTTAGAGGATCATCTATTCCAAGCTTTCTGCCAATGGCCAAGGATACCTCTCAACTAGACTTGGTTGCTCAAGACCTCATCCAACCTATCCTTGAGTGTTTCCATTGAGGGTGCATCCATAACCTCTCCAGGCAACCAATTTTAGAGTCTCTGCACTGTTGTATGAAGAACTTCTTCCTAAGATATGAGGCAAAAGAGGAGCCTGCCCTGGTTGATGAGGACTGGGTTTGGGATGTGTTCAGCAAACTTAATGTATATAAATCCATGGGCCCTGATGGGATGCACCTGCATCCATCTCTCCTAAGGGAGACGATGGAAGTCATTGCTAAGCCACTCTTCATCATCTTTTCTAAGTCATGGGGATCAGGACAGGTGCCTAGGTGTTGAGGGCATTTTGACTGCTCCTCCGAGCACTCAGAGAGAGTTCAGGCCTACATGAGCAATCCAGTCTACGAAGAGCAGGATGTGGACTATGTGACTGCAAGCAAGGACACAATGTCCTTGCCTCCCTAAAAGAAGGATTGTATTCAGCAAAATAGCTAACTAGATAAGTAACTTTTATGGAACTTTTCCCAGATTGCTGACTGCAAGATAGGTGTACCTTGTCCACGTCAGGGCGTGTGGACAAAGCTAGTTATCCAATCTGTAGATAGCTTAGGCTCGTGCATCCCGTCCCTTTACTAATCATATTAGTGTGGCATTTCATGTGCACATACTGTTCAACCAATCATGTAAGTGTGCTGCTTTGTATGTATCTAAAAACACAGTGTATAAGACAGTGTGTTAGAGCAATAAAGCAGAACACTGATGATACTTTTGTGAAGAATGTCTTTGATTCTGGGAGCTCCCTGCAACATTTGGTGACCCTGACGTGATCATTGCAAGAATGGAGGTGACGAATGGTTTGCTGGAGACTTCGAGAGGAGCAAGACGGCGGAATGGGGAGAACGGTTTTGCTGGATGATTTTGTAAAAAGCGACGAGACAGTGGGCGGGAGAGCAGAGCGGAGGAGAGTCGACTGGATGCAAGGACATCAGACCGAGGTAGAAAGGATTGCTACCTTCCCCCCCCTCCTGACAAGACAAGCATGGAAGCTGAGTATGCTGCTGCATTGAAGCTCCTTCTAGGTATTCTTGCTAAGTGAGAGAAAGCAGTGAGCAAGAAGTCCATAGCAAGGCTAGTTAGCTGGGGATGGGATCAGAATATTATCAAAAGCCCAGCCAGTTTATTTGACTGGGGCGTACGGTGTGAGATAGGTGATGAACTTTGAGAGAATTTTATCACGGAGAAAGGAAAGGACAATTTGTCTTTTGGCCCTACTTGTTAGACTGTGATGAATACCTTAAGAAACATGAAAGCAGAATTCACCATCACTGTGGCCACTGTGCAGGCCATGGCTCGATNCACTGTGGCCACTGTGCAGGCCATG
>VZRI01008212.1:0-39169 GCA_013397515.1 Upupa epops
TGTAATGTTCACTGCAACATTCTCCCTTCTGCTAACTCACACAGTAGGTGTGGGTCTTTTCCCCTAAGAAGCCTATTAAGTTTATCCTAACACTTTAGGTAATACAGATGAAATATAAAATAACGTATGGATATACTTTTAGGAAAAAAATCTGTTTTGCTTCAGATTCATTAGAACTGCATTTATGTGTGTCTGTATTTGTATACAATTGTTGTGAGTGGAATCTTTCACTAAACGAGCAGAATGTTCAACATATTTTTGCAATAAACACCCTCCCCTCCCCCGACCCATAAAAAATAAAGAGGCTTTATTCAAAGAAGTAATTTTAGTCTGGTGTTTTGCCTAACAACTGTAGTTCCAGAGTCTTGTTGAAGTCTGAAAGCACCAAAGACAGAATTTTTCATCATATAATGTTGTGGTTTTCTGTGGGACCTGGAAGAGACAAAACTTTAATTGGGAGTGTTTTATCACCACTCAACTGGAAGCAGAAGTGGCACTTTTTGTGCAAGCATCATAGCTAGATGGTAGCAGAAAATGCCTTAGACGCCTTTAAGAGACCAGATGTATGGGAGGGAATGAAGTTTTGGTGTTTTTGCTGATGACATGAAAACTGTCTGTTTAAAGTTGGTTTGTTTTGCCCATCTTCTGGTGAGGGTTTGGGTTGAGGTTTTTTGTTTCAGAATCTTTCACTTACTGCATCTTGCCTCTTCTCCCTTCATTACTCATCAAAACAAGTGTAGTAAACTGTATTTTTGAAGCTTAGTGGAATATGCTATGATTACTGAGACTAGTTACTTGACAAACTGAAACAGTCTGATGTATTGCTTATGTCTGCTGTGCAGGTGTTTGCAAATTGTGGATGTAGCTTGCCCTGTTGACCTGCATGCTTCCTCAGGACATTTGTGACTCTGGCAGCACATAACTGACAAGTGTAGGATTTTCTCTGGGCCCATAATACCTGCTTCACTATGCCTTGTTCAGTCTTCTTTTAGCCTAAGATCAAGCATGGAAAGAACTTCCCCTGGCGAGTTTCCTAGACCAAAGTAATTGATGTGCTGAATGAAATTATTTGGTCTTTTGAAGTACATAAATGTTCCAGCAAGACTGAATTTCACCACGATATTTCTGGCTAGCTCTCATCCCAGCCTCAATCTCATGGCACTCTAGTTCAATGTAGTAATCTTGCCAGAGTAATTTCTCTGCTTTTTAAATGTCAGAAGAGAGGTGACTTCCTGCAGCTTGACATATACAGAAAAAATGTCTGCTTAACTTTTCAGCTTGAGATCAGAAGTCATTGCCAGCTCTGCTGATAGTGTGTGTTCAATGGAATAGCACTGCTACGCAATGGCATCTTTTAGAAGTGGCAAGTTCTTAGTTTGGGGATTTGGGGCATTCTGGTAGTGGGTACAACATTCGGCTAATGGGGAGATCTCTAGCTGTTCCTTTGGTTTCTGAGGAACTCTGTTCTCAGAGTTGCATTGCTTGTTCATGTGAGCCATAGCTGCATGAATAGCTGTGAAGGGTATGTGATTTATTTTTTTATCTCCCCCTTGCCAACCTCTCCAGCAGGAAAGTGAAATTCATTTAGGATATTTCCATAAATATATTTTTGTAAGGCTGTGAGCATTTATGCTTTCATACAGCAGCTAATGGAAACAAAACAGCAGATTGACACTGCTCTTACTGTCTCTTCTGTGTTCTTACTAGCTCCCAGTTGCTGCAGATGCCCAAGATGCTGCTGCTGGTAAGTGGTACAGATGATTACTAAGCTTCCCTTTGTAGTCTGCTCCTTCTCCTGATTCACCAGGAGATACTGTAGCTGTGGCTGCAGATTAGATTTTTCTCTCCCTCCCCCTGTGAAACCTCTGTATGCTTTGACGTCATGTGTGCTCCTTTCAGTTGCCATAGCAGCTCCATTCCCCAAGCTCTCTGCCTGTCTCCTCTGGTAGGTTCCACAATGGTACAGCCAGCATCACACTGCACAATGGTTTCCAGGCGGTGAAAGAGAGTGATTCAGCAAGGCACTCTTTTTTTTTTTTTCCCACCTCTTTTATTTCATTATTATCAGACATTTTGCCTCCCCCTTTTCTGTTCTTCTTTACTCTCTCTCCCTGTCTTTTATTTAGTTCTATAAAGTAAACGGTGATTTATCTTGAATCCAACTGCCCATCCTTTCATTTTTCATTATTGTTACTATAAATAGCCCATCTTTTCCTCGACACTGTTTGGAATGGAATTTAAAAATACCATCTAAAGTCACAGTCTGGGGGAAAGGTTCCTGGACAAGGAGAACAGCTCGCTAGCACGGAATGGTAGGTGGATGATGTTAATATTCTATGACTATGCTTTCACAGGGTGGGGTGATGAATATTGATTGCTCTTTAAAAAAAGGGATGGGGGAGAGAGGTTAATGAACTGTTAACTGAAGCAAGAAGGCTGCAGCTGTGCTTTTTGTGGCCAGGGAACCATCGTTTTCCTGTGTTTGGGTGCATATGAGCATTTTTTGTTTGAGTGCTGTAGGTGACCAGTCATTGCAAGAGCAATGCAGAGGCACATCATGGACAGCTGCCTCATACAAACACTCAGCCTCCTCACCTCTAACACTGCTGGAGGGCTTTTGGAGGAAGGACGTGTCTTGGCTTGCAAATCACTAGAAATTAATGTGGGTTATGTAGTCTATGTGGAGCCTTATAAAAGTAGAATTTGTAAAAATAAAAGAGATTGTAATGAAAACTTATTGGAAGATATGGAGAACAGCAGTCTTGGCCTTTCGTAAAGTGATTGAATGCAAAAGAAATGTATGAGGAAAGAAGCAAGTGTTTGACAAACTGTGTTGAATGTGGAAATGAAGGTTGTTTTTTAGAAAGTGGTCTTTGGGGTAGCTAAAACTCTTCTGCATTGCTCTTGAGTGCAAGGGAAAAATTCACACCTTTGGGTCTTAGAGAATCACTAAGTATTTTCAGGAGAAGTGTTTGCAGCACGTTACAGGCCAGTTATTTTGCCAGTGAGAAAAACATTTATCACTAGATGTTGCAATGAAATCAGTGTTGCTTTGCAGGGAAATCCTTTGGCAGAAAAGCTGTTGCTACAGGAAAAAAATGTTGGTTTTGTTTTTTACTGCAGGGAGTCCTGGCATAATTGTTACAGCAGTGTTTAATAAACAGGGGGTGTGTACTGTGAACAATGATGAGTATGTTTCATACCATTTCTCTAGTAAATGATTGTAAACTTGTTTACATGGGTTCTTTCTGCTGCATAGATTCACATCATCAATGCAGCCTTCCCCTCCTCTGAAATATTCACTGAGAGTTTTGCCGGAAAGATTTCTTTTTAAAGACATTGTAAGAAAACACATATTTTGAAGAAAATGCTGACACAGGATAGAATGCTTGCAGGAAGAAAATGCAAATTAATCTACTGTAGATGACCAGGAGAAGCCTGAAATCAATTTGCTGGAGGATGCAGAGCTTGTTGTACAAGGCTAGCTGCAGGAAAAGAGGCAGGTTAGGATAGAATCAGATGGTATTGGTGCTGCACAGGGCTGCACACACGTAAGCTGTCTTTGGGTCTCATGCCTTGGGTAAAATGGAGTACACCAAACTGCTGGTATTTTAACTCTTTTTAGGAACACTGTGCTGTAATCACCAGCCAGGAACAATCTGGAACAGTGTTTTCTTCTGTGGTGATTGTGCTGAGTGCAGGTGGTGTAGAAATACCTTTTTGTTTGGGTCAGCTAATGACTTTCTTACAGGCATGCAGGGATAACAGAGGTGATCTGACCTTAGCCAATGAACAGTATTCTTTCTCCCCAACTCTCAGTAGACTGCACTCTTACACATTAATCTCTTCTGCCGCTTTAGAGTGTGCATAATTTCTCAGGATCTTCTTGTAATTACGATTTTACTGGGTAGCATTAGGATTACAGTGATGTTACTAAATAGCATAAGGACAAAAATTGCTTAATGTGAAAAATAAGTTGTCTTTAGCTACCTGTCTGCCTGATTCAGATTAGTAAATATTCCTCTTGTTAAAAAGAAGTGTGTGCACTGAAGGGACTTTCTATGAGCAGGCCTTGGGGATGAGTGTTTTCTAGTGGTGTGAGTTCTTTTTCCCTGCTGTCACTGGTGGGATATTTGCAGCTGTTATTTAGAGATCTAATAGAACTAGGTCAGTAATTGTAAGACAAAAAATGTCTTGCAGAAGTGTTACAGTGCCAGATCTGAACAGCTATTACAATTTCACAACCATGGTACTGGAGAATGTCATAAAGCTCATTTGTCATTTGCAGTTCATTGCAAAATACATACCATTTAAATGAGAGCTAAAGCAAGCCCAAAGGACGAAGGCATCATCATTCCATTCATGTTTGGAAGGCAGAAAAACTGCATTTAGGGAAAGTTCCCCAGCGTTAAGATGGTTTATCTCTGCTGTTCAGTAGAAGCTACCCAGTCCTTTGGTCAATTCCTGAATAACAGAAAATACAACCAGCCTTGCGATACATTTTTCAAAACCAAGTATGCATTTTTTTGTGCTAGGGGTGGGTTGGTTGGTTGGTTGGTTTTTTTATGGCATGCATTCTATATCCATAGCCTCTTTGATTCCACTGGTTTTAAGCTTATAATAGCACTATGGAAATTATGGCCTAGTGATTGCAGTGGTTATTTCTCTGTAATGTCATCAGGAGAAAGGGGGCAGATTTCACTGGTCCACAATGCAGAGAATAAATATAACCTGGGTTCCAACATTTCCAAATTTGTTTCAAAGACCACTGGCAAGAAAAAGTAACCCTCGTAAAAGGCTACCAGATACAAGAAAAAAATACTGCATTTGCGGTGAATTTGTTCTTTCTTTATTGTGACATCATCTGTGGAGGCAGGGATAAGAAAACCAGTCATTCACAGAAACAAAAATATCTTTTATACTCAAGTAGCTATCTAAAAGTGGTGGTCTGCAACTGAAAGCAACATGCAACTTGAACTAGAATGACATATCAGGAGTAAGGGCTATTTTGCCTTCCTCTTATGTTGTGATAGTAAGATTAAAGTATAGATCTAAAGCCCTATAGGGGATGGGACAGTTGTTCTACTGTGTTTTAGCCTGATGGGTGCAGCATTGTTAGTGAGCTTATTGTCTTGGCTTATTAGGACAGGAAATTGAAGTTCTGACATAAGCAAATAGCCTTTTTAAAAAAATACTCTGTGGCTTTACTATCTGTAAGTTTGCTAATAATTTCAATGCATAATAAGTCAATTTGATCCTCATAATTTCTTTTAAATGGCTTTGCTCTACCTTTGGGAGATGAGAAATTTGTTTTGGATGTCCTGTGTAACCAGATCAGAATTATTCTGACACTTAAGGGTAACAAACTTTCTGTTCAAAGTAAGTTTGTGGTCTGGGTCTTTTTGCTCCAATACTAGCAAGATGTTTGTCAGCTGCAGACACCATAACCAATATAAACTGAAAGATATCATTTTAAAAAAGCAGCAGATCTGAGCTGATCTGTAGACTTCAAGTAGATCTTGTGTGATTTGGTCTTTACCAATGGCCAGTGACAAAACCTATTTGTGGTGCTATTATTTATAAGTCAGGCAGATTTGGAAACACATAGTAGTGGTAGGCAGTAGAACATAGCAATGAACTGAGTGTTCTGATGGTGTATCAATTTTCATCCTTGGTAGAGCTGCTGAAAAAACTGATCAGGGGTCAGTTAAATAAGCTTGATTTTCAGGGAAGATTATGTCAAGGCATTACAGAAGTTGGAATAACATGAATCCATAGCTCTTCTCTTATCCACTGATGTAGACAGTTTCTCACAGAAGGCCTCTAGCCACTGCCATGACTTTTTGAATATACTGGAGAGTGGCTTGACAACTGCATAAGTCAATTCTCTGGGATACATCTCATCAGGTCCTATCAACTTATGTTTGCTCAGGCTCCTCAAGTGGTTTATGAATGTGATCTTCACTTACAATGAGAGTTTTGTCCCTCTTTTTTTCCCCCCACCATCTTGCTTTCTATCCATGCGGGAGACATGAAGAGAGGCTGCCAGTGAAGACTGAGGCCAAAAACTTTGTCGAGTACCTCAGCCTTCTCTTTGTGTGTGGTTACTAATTTACCACTCCTACTCATCAGAGTGGGATCAGTCTCTTTCACCTTCCCTTTTGGTCAGGGTACTTGTAGAAGCCCTTTTTGTTATTCTGTGCATCCTTGGTCAAGTTTGGCTCCAGCTGCACCTTAGCCTTCTTGACCCCATCTCTACACATCCAGGCAGTGCTCCTGTACTTTCCCTAGGATATTTGTCCCAATTTTCACTGTCCATGCTGTTATTCTTTGTCTTTTAATGTGACTAGCAGGTCTTGACTCAGCCATACTGGTTTCTTTTCTTCCTTGATTGATTTCTTAAGTCTGAGAATCATGAGCTCTTGCTCTTGTGGACATGAAGTGAAAGCAAAACATTTATGTAGAATTTAAAACCTTCCCTGTATTACTATAATTTTAACTTCTATTGCCTTTATCCTAAAGCAATTCTTGTTAGCAAGATACCTTCATCGTGGTTTAATGTGTGGGCTCTAAAAACTATGACAATCATTTTTATATGAATGGATCTGCATGGGTTTTAAATTCATGATGAATCCCAAAAAGATACAACCATTTAAAAATGTTTTAAAATAAAAAAATAATAGTAATTTCTGTGTTTAGGGACATATAGGTAACCTGCTAGTTGAAGACATTGAGAGTTTTAAATAAACTGACAACTGCAAAACATGTATCTTTTATGGTTGTTGATAGTATTGGGCAAATACAGGATTGTTGTTGATGTGCCTGTAATGAACAGTGGCTAAACAGAAGGCGCATGGTATTTTTACAGTGGCGTGTGTTAATGCAATTAGCCCATAGTCAAGGCAGTTCATTTCCTCTCACCATTAACATTTTTAAAATGGATATATCTTTAGAAAAATCTTTTTTAAGAAGCTGGGCAACAATAGTCCTCACTCTTAACAATTTTACGTTCAGTGTTATATGCAATGCTAATTTTGGAATACGATGATACTGTTATCTAGGAGTAGTGTGACCTGATTGTCCCTTAGGCCATCATGATTGTTTTGTCTTAATGTTGTAACTAATGATGTTGCTGTGTGGTATTTGAAGTGCACACCTATGGCTGTGTTCAGGGAACTTTCTCTCAGAGTTCTTCCCAGTTTAGATTTTGGAATGAGTAATAGTACAACTAGACCACAGGTTTTCAGAAACAATGGAGAATACAAATCAAAACAACGTAGATACATCATGGATAGAATGTTGCTTGAGAAGCCTTCCTCTCAACTAACGTAGTTTTAATAAGCAAAAGTCAATGTTTTTAATAGAAATTAAGAATTTCAAGGTCATGTTCTCAAGATACAGCTCCAAAGAAACTGTCTGCATCTAATACAATCCTTTAGCATATATTTACATTTTTGTATGTATACAAATTAAGGGGACAGTGCTGCAAATGTGTGTGAAGCAAATACCATTTGAAATTTGGAGCCTTGATGTGCAATTACTCATGCTCTGTGTAGAGGTTCTCTCCAGTTAATACTGGTCACTAATACACATAAATAACTTTGAATGTATTACTGGATTTTGCATTCAGCCATTTCTGTTTGTGGAAATGCAAGTTTTATAACTCTGAAACTTGTATGTGAAATCAAAAACCAGATCTAAAGCGTAGCGTGCAACCATCAGAGTTAAATCAGCTGTGCAACAACTTTTAAAAATGGCCAGGAAAAGGAGCATTTGAAGAACTCCAATGCTTATCAATATTCATCACAAAAATGTGCAGATAATGAAAAAACTTTGGATATCTTATTTAACATTAACAAGTTAATGCTGTGTGAGATGAGAGTTTTGTACAGCTGAGGTAGTACTTTTGGTAGAAATCATGAAGGAGTGACTGATTTATCTGTGTGGATGAACAAAGTACTTGGGATAAAGTAATTTATTTTTTTAATGAATTAAGAAAAATCTGAGGCTCTTTCTGTAGTTAGAAAGTCTTGCCTTGGTATCTTCCACTTGATTTATACATTTTAATGGAATACTGTGTGTATTTATGTTCATCCCCATGTAAGTGCTGAGAGAAATTATGAGCTCCATCTAGCCAGGTGAATGTAAACCAGCTGCAGCGAGTTCAGTTCAGTTATACCAGGTTTGTATCAGAGTTGCTTGGAGCACAGTTTTCTCTGAGAAACCTGTGTTCTGCTCCTCTACCTTCTTTAATAGCAAAACCCTATTTATGATAAATTTATTTTATGTGATGGTGGCAATTTAACGAGCAATGTTTTTCCCATTTGAGAAACACTGCCTTAGCAATTTTCCAAAAGCTATTCATCCTATGTTCCAACTACGTACAAACAAAGGTTTTGGAAAAGTACCCTGTAATAGTCAGCACTTTAACTGTTCACCTTCGCCACTCTTAAGGAGGCTGGGTGTTTCAAAAAGAAAGTGATGAGATCTTAATTTTGAATTACAGACTTTTGAGTGGAACTGCTCAATCAACTTTTATTATAATAAACTTTAGTGAAAAAGCCAAAAAAATAGGGGGTTTTCTACCTCTGAGGAAGATTTTTCTTGCTGATATCTTTGTTGTTGTTCTCCTGAGGACATTCTTTTGCAGGATATTTTAACTCTCTTTTAAACTCAGATAGCATTCTTTTTATGTTTTTACATCTAATTCTGATCCATATTCTTTTCCTCTCCATTGTTAGTTTGCCTGTATCTTAGAATCATAGAATCATTAGAGATTGGAAGTGACCTTGAAAGATCATCTAGTCCAACCCCCCTGCCGCAGCAGGATCACCTAGACCAAGTCACACAGGAACACATCCAGGTCGGTCTTGAATGTCACCAGAGAAGGAGACTTCACAAACCACCTGGGCAGCCTGTTTCAATACTCCGTTACCCTCACTTGGAAGAAGTTTCTTCTGATATTTATACGGAACCTCCTCTGTTCCAGCTTGCTCCAATTGCCCCTTGTCATATCACCAGATGACCTTGAGAAGAGCCTGACTCCATCCTCCTGACACCCACCCCAGACATATTTATAGACATTAATGGGTTCTTCTCTTCCACGAGCTAAAGGGACTCAGCTCCCTCAGCCTTTGCTCACAAGGGAGGTGCTCTACGTACATCATCATCTTTGTTGCTCTACGATGGACACCCTCCAGCAGCTCTGTGTCCTTCTGGAACTGAGGGGCCCAGAACTGGACACAATATTCCAGATGCAGTCTCACTAGTGCAGAGTAGAGGGGGAGAAGAACCTCCCTTGATCTCCCCNCATTAAGTTTCTTTCTGCCCATGTCTCTAGCCTGATCAGGTCTACTCTTCTCACTGACATATGCATATTACTCTTCCTTAAAGAAAAGGAGAACCAACAACTGACATTTGCATCAGCAATTAGAACTGCCACCATCATCTTTAGAGATGCACTTTATGTGCCAGTAAACAAATGAACAAGTGGAAATGGGTTATGCATTCACACTTGACAGTACAACACATAATGACAGGTTCAGTCACGCCCTGCATGAAGAAACAGACTCAGAATAGTAAAGATTGAGCTCTGACCAGTTTAGTGTTGATAATACTGATACACATGGATGAGGGTTAATTCAAGGAGTTGTCAGGAGATTGTTACAATAATGGCTGCTAGAAATGCTGTTTAGCAGGAGTGATTCTAAAGTTAGAATACATTCACTTAGTAGTACAATGCAGTGCTCTCTTTAATCTTGAATAATCTTTAGAGACCTTCTGATTAGAGGCAGGGAGTATTTCGTATGACCCAGATCCTGAGTGTAGATATACACAAATGGGATTACAGCTGCCTGGTATCTGATAATAAGAGTTCTGTTTCATACTTACTTCACTCTTAGTCTTTGATATCTGGAAGCAATAACAGTAAGAAAGTTCAGCAACTTTAGCCAGTAAACATGTTGATATGGTTAGGGCTGAAGAAGTCAACAATGTAAATACAGCCGTGCATGTGGGAGCATGTGGGAGGCTGTCAAAGACACACTCAAGAGAGAAAACTTATTTCTGCCTCTGGAAACTTTTTCTGCCTTTCTTCATTCAAACTTTATCTAATAATGTTCCTAATGTTTTTCTTAATTTTAAGTGCCAAAATAATCTGATTAAGGCACTATTCAGCTGCATAAAGATGAATTTTTCAGGATGATGCCACTGCTTTATATTAAATACTCATATAATAAACTGAGCTGTCTTTAAATCAGTCATGTGTTAGTACTAGATCCAGAAATGCTGTCTACAGTAACAATAAAACAGCCAGAAAGGATAGAATGCCGCTGAGTACACTTTTCCACAACAAGAATTTGGTAGCTGATGGATGCTGTTGTTACCAAAGTTAAAATAAATCAAAGAATCAAAGTTTAAAAAATTAACTGCAGATTTATAATACAGAGGAGTATCCCGGAATTTGTAACTACTTCCATTCCAGCACTGGTACCCAGATTATATTGCTTATCTTGCTTACCTCAGTCTGATGTTGTATTATTAGTCCTCCTAGAGACACACTATAGCACTTCTAGTATACTACTAACTCTAACAGTGTAGCAAAATGTTGATACTCTTCCCTAGTAGAAAATCCTTCCTTATCATAGTTGTTCACTCCTAAAAATGAGCTGAGAGTCACTACTATTTAATTCCTTCCTGCTTCCACTGTAGTCAGGTGCCAAACAGCATCTCATTGCCATTGTAATCTGTGAGCTTGAATGCAAATTCTATTTAATAATTAATTTAGGAACAAATATTTCTTACATACAGTAAATACTTTAAATTCGAATGTGGACAAAGGTTAAATACTTGTCAAAAATACCTTTAATTCTCACACCTACCTTATCTCACATCAAAATATTTCATTTCAAATGTGTAGTCTCGAATTTACAATACATATAGACAGACTCATCCATACTACACAACAATGTATATGCTGGTACAGGGAGAAATGCCTTTTCATCCAAAGGGACATCAGCTGTTAACAAATGTGAATAGCATTGGCTACTATATTTGTGTACTTTATACATACTATATAATTATTATAACACTTGTGGAAAATATCAGCAAGCAACACTGGAGTGTAATTTATGACAGAAGACAGAAGCAGCCATTGGTCACACTGAAATTCTCCCTCTCCACAAGAGGTGGTCTTTTATTAGTCACATGGCTTCATCACTATTTATGATGGCTGGCTGCAATATTTTTCTTTTTTTTTCTTCTACTTTCTCACTGTGTGACTTAATTATTCTCCTCTGAAAGAAGAAAGCTTTTCTATTCCTTGCTGACTGTGGCATGCCTTTCACCAAGGCAGCTATAACTATATATTCTACATTTCCTGCTGTGGTACAGGTAAGGGTTTATTTTTGGCAGTGACTAGTTACAAGTTTCTTGTGAATTTATGCTGAAAATTACCTAAACCACAATCAGTTCACTAGATCAGTTCTTATTTAGTTGAGCCATATTACTTTATTAAGTTTTTTGTCCATAAAAGCATCTTGATGAGGTTCACCTTTCTACGTCCCAATATAAAGTTTTCTCTAAGTTAATACGTGGCTGATGTTAGAATGTGTTGTTTCCCTAAATATATCCTTCTCTGTAGCATATGTCTTGAGCACAGAAAAATAATGTGGAGAGGTTTGTACAAATTTTGTGCTCATAAGTAACTGGAAATACACAGAGAAGCTGGGAAAAAAGATGAGGTTCTTGAAATCCACCTCGGGTTGGACATTTTGTCAAGGGATGGATCATTCTGTCATAGTTGGATCCCAGACAAGATTCAGGATCTTCCTCCCTGAACAAGTGCTATGTGAACTATTACATTGACCAGTTTTGCCCAGCAAAGGGTCATGGACTGCCTTCATGGTCATTCACTACAGGTTCTCTTTAGCTGTTCTCTTTAGCTCTTCATCACCACAACAGCAGAAAGCACTGAGACCTTTATCTTCACAAAAGGTGATGCATTGCAGATCTGTGGACCTGCAGACCTGCCTTGGATCTTCACACAGCCAAAGTTCAAATTCTACTCTTATGTGTCAGAAAGCCTCAAAAGCCTGTTCAGAAGAAATATTACTTCTATGGAAAAAGCTGAGTGGAAGATCTCATTAAAAAAGCGAGATCAACCAAAATTCCAGGTTGTCATCTTTTTCCCTAAAATCTAAGACTCACTCTTTCTTTTTTTTTGTTATTTACATAAATTATTTCCATCTACAATAAACACTGCTGAACTTAAGTTTTGTTATTAAACCTTAATATCTAAGGCTCTACCCAGCTATCTGTAGTTTAACACTGTGGTCCCCACAGTTGAGCAGTATCCAGGAGATGTCCCTTTGCAACAATTCCCACTTGAGAGCAAATCACTTCCTCTCAATTATATTTATCCAACTGTAAAATAGAGTCAATAACACTTAACTTTCAAGGTTGATATGAGGCTTATTAATGCTTGTTTAAGTGCTTTGTCATGCTTGAATGGAAAAGGAAATTATTATTAAAATTTTAAGTAAAGCTTAATTATAAAACTGATAACATAAGCATATTAGCAATATGAACTCCAAAATGCAAGCCAGCAATTGCTTGCTCTTAAAACAGTATAAGATTATTTTATATGAAACATGCTATTGCTAATCCCCACTTTTGTAATTCCTGCATTTGTTTTCCACATTAGAACTAAGAAGAGGCCACATACAAATTAAATGTAGTTTCTAATCAACTGAGAAACAACATGACATCACCTCACTGGAATTTTCAATAAAAAAATAGCCTATTCTTTTTGCTGTGTACTAATTTAAGCTAATCTTCACTTTCCAAATAACTCTAAAAACTATTTTTTAAGACTATCTGTCCCAAACATCTAAGAACCATGTCCTATGCACCCAAAATTCCAAGATACCACAAGGAAAAAATCCAAATAAGCTTGGTGGAAGGGTTATAAATTCTTGAAACTTTAATCTTTCCCATGTGCAATCTTTTTTTTTTCCTTAGGAATAACCACAAAATGCCTAACACTTATTAAAAGAAAGCTCACAGTTTCTCATATGCATGTGAAACAGAGCCTAGGTCATGAAAAGCCCCTAATACCACAAGAGTCAGCAATGCTACATTTCAGTATAACTTAATTAAAATATTAATCACACAGGCTGCAGGGAGCAGTACAGACATAGCTTTATATGCCTTGGTTTAGCTTGGATTTTCTGCTTCTTCCTTATCCTCTGAACTACTCTGGCCAGTGTTACTGATTAACTCAGCAATTCTTTAAAATGTTTTATTTTTTTCTTAGCTTAGTTCTTCTTAAACAAATCAAATAAGGTCCCTCAGACTTGAACGACCAGAATGTCCTACTATCAAAGCCCAGACAGCTGAGGCTCCAGAGGAAGTCAGGGCAAGAGAGGAGGCTGCCTTGGTTGATGAGGACTGGGTTAGGGATGTGTTGAGCAAACTGAATGAACATAAATCCATGGAGCCTGATGGGATGAATGGCGGAAGTCATTGCTAACCAACTATTCATCTTCTTTTCCAAGTCATGGGAATCAGGAGAGGTGCCTAGGGACTGGAGGTTAGCAAATGTCACTCCAATCTTCAAAAAGGGTAAAAAGTAGGACCTAGTAACTATAGACCAGTCAGCCTCACCTCAATCCAAGGAAAGGTGATCAAACAATTTGTCCTGAAAGCTGTCTCCAGGCACATCAGGGACAAGAGGGTCATTACGGACAGTCACTATGGCTTCCCCAAGGGGAATCATCCTGTAGGGTAAACTTGTTTGCTTCAGCTGTGAATCAATCCTTTTGCCAGCTCTGCTTGTGAAGCTCCCTGCATTTGCCATTGCAAAGACTACATTTCTGCATCCACATATGCAGTGATGTATTTATTTGGCCTAATCAAGAACTGTCATGCCTTGTAAAAAGTTCCAGATGTTGTCTAATTTGCTCTTTTTTGGTGCTGTGCATGTCTATTTACATAATTAATACTAGCTTTGATTTTATACATTTATCTGGTTGGCATTAAAGTAAAAGGTGGGAGGAGAACATAAGAGTGGTCTTGTTCTTCACTGTAATTTCTAATGGAGGATTAGCAACTCTTCCTTTATCTGCATATATTGCACAGGTACACAGATCATTAGGGACTGGAAGGGACCTCCAGGGGTCATTGAGTCAAATCCCCCTGCTTGAACAAGGTCATTATGGACAGTCAGCATGGCTTCCCCAAAGGGAAGTCATGCTTGACCAACCTGATAGCCTTTTATGAGGGCATAACCAGGTGGATAAACGATGGCAGAGCTGTGGATGTGGTCTATGTTGACTTCAGTAAGTCATCTGACACAGTCTCACATAGGATCTTCACAGCCAAACTGAGGCAGTGTGGACTACATGAATGGGTAGTGAGGTGGATCGTGAACTGGCTGCAGGATAGAAGCCAGAAAGTGGTGGTCAATGGGACAGAGTCTAGCTGGAGGCCTGTATCTAGTGGAGTCCCCCAAGGATCGGTACTGGGACCAGTACTCTTCAATCTATTCATTAACAACATGGATGAGGGATTAGGGTGCACTGTCAGCAAGTTTGCTGATGACACAAAGCTGGGTGGCGTCGCGACACCCCAGCAGACTGTGGTGCCATTCAGTAGACCTGATCAGGCTAGAGACATGGGCAGAAAGAAACTTAATGAGGTATAACAAGGGTAAGTGTGGAGTCTTGCATCTGGGCAAGAACAACCTCAGGTACCAGTATAGGCTGGGGCCTGACTTGTTGGAAAGCAGTGTAGGAGAAAGGGACCTGGGCGTCCTAGTGGGCAGCAGGATGACTGTGAGCCAGCAATGTGCTCTTGTGGCCAAGAGGGCCAACAGCATTCTGGGGGGGATCAAAAGGGGGATGGTTAGCAGATCAAGAGAGGCTCTTCTCTCCCTCTACTCTGCACTAGTGAGACTGCATCTGGAATATTGTGTCCAGTTCTGGGCCCCTCAGTTCCAGAAGGACACAGAGCTGCTGGAGGGTGTCCATCGTAGAGCAACAAAGATGATGATGTACGTAGAGCACCTCCCTTGTGAGCAAAGGCTGAGGGAGCTGAGTCCCTTTAGCTCGTGGAAGAGAAGAACCCATTAATGTCTATAAATATGTCTGGGGTGGGTGTCAGGAGGATGGAGTCAGGCTCTTCTCAAGGTCATCTGGTGATATGACAAGGGGCAATTGGAGCAAGCTGGAACAGAGGAGGTTCCGTATAAATATCAGAAGAAACTTCTTCCAAGTGAGGGTAACGGAGTATTGAAACAGGCTGCCCAGGTGGTTTGTGAAGTCTCCTTCTCTGGTGACATTCAAGACCGACCTGGATGTGTTCCTGTGTGACTTGGTCTAGGTGATCCTGCTGCGGCAGGGGGGTTGGACTAGATGATCTTTCAAGGTCACTTCCAATCTCTAATGATTCTATGATTCCCCCTTTTCCTATCACAGGGTGCAAATGACACCCAGTCTTCATGTATTTATTCAAGCTGAAATGTCCCAGGTTTCTCAATCTCTCTTCATAAGGCAAGTGAACACAAACAGTATTCAGGTGTTTTTTTAAATACCTCCAAGACCTTTTCAAATGTAGGGAAGCTGGCACAATTTAACTGCAGCAACAAACTTGAAACACATAGGTATATTGCTTTCATAATAAACATCCATCTGAATTCCAGTTTTCCAGGTTTCCTCTCCCAGCTGTATAGTTCAAAAATGGGACTTGGGACACAGGCACTTGCCCAAGAAGGTTAGTTAATAACTTGTATTGCCTAAGGGGCCAGGTCTGCAGTTTGGGTATTTTTGTGAAGGATTTTCCACATACTGTGTCTTGTGGTCTGTTTGTCTCTGAAACTGTAGTTTGGAAACCCCTCTAGGTATAATTGTTCTTAATCTACAACACCTTGTACACAAGAACAGCTTGATTATATCAAAGTACAGCAAACAGTTTGTAGGTCTAGTATGGCTAAGTTTTTGGCTGTTTATATGGGAGGGCAGGCACTTTATTTTTAGTATTTTTGCTGCTGCTTCAAACACTGAATATATTCTGTAGGGCTTTATACAAAGTATTTTCCATTTATGAACATCTTGTTCTCTGCTTACTTTGATGGGTTCAGTTGATCCTTCTGTTTCATTGAACTTGCAGTTATACCTTGCTTTGAGCATAGTAAAGCAATACCTTTTAACACTCCTTCTTGACTAGTTATCCATGTCTTCCTAACTGTAGTTCTTCTTACTTCTCAAGTTTTTATTTTTTTTACCTAAGCTATTCTTTCCTTATGCGCAGACTTACCCAGATCTGGTTAAAAACAAACATTGAGTACTTTTATTTCCTGAAGAAAATAGATTTCTCTCTAGTCATGTGCTTTCCAGGATTAGACATCCTCTCTCTTTGGTAACTTTACAGATAATTAGTAAGGAACAATATTGTGTAAGAGAGAAATATTACAGAAACATGTAAATGTTTCAATATCGTGTACATCTGGTAATGGTGGGCATTTTAGTTTTAGCAGTAACCTGTTGTGATTGTTATAGCTGTTGCTTGATTGGGATGTCAGCTTTCAATGTGTACTTTCTGTACTTTATATTCAGCACAAAAGTCACTAACAGTTCTAGAGTTACATTATTTCTAAAGTAGTTCTTCGATAGAACTGCTGCCCACAAATCCATGCTCTTCTGTGCAATAGGAACACCTTCTTACCCCAGCTGCTCAGGACATGCACTGCAAGCTGTATGTAGTAATGTAAATAAGTATATAAGCATAAAGATAGGGTGTCTATTTCCTTGATTCTTAGATGCTTTTACTGCCTGTTGGATAGTTTAAGTACTTTTGAGCCAAAGGTACTGTTTAAGTCTTATTTCTCAGACAGGACATCTCATTTGGCTGCTGGAACTTCCTCACAGGGCTGTGTGTTCTCTTCTTTCAATGTGCAGTAAGAAATGTTTTTCCCTACAGTTGAAGCTTCTCTACCATTCATTTTGCTTTCATCCTTGCTTGCTTCATTTGCTAGCTTTCATTGCAAGTGGTAAAGAAAACCTCACTTGCTTCCCTTACCCATTTTGAGGGCTTGTCAGAAGGAATGGAGTTATTCATTTTTTGTCTTTGCTTGCTTTACAGACACGCACGCACACACGGTGTATGAACACCATGCTTTCTCTCTTTGCTGTAGCTGGGTCACTCAAAATAGAAGTGTATGGAATGAGATGATTGGTTGGCAGGCAGGTATCAGGACAAAGCAGATATTACACTGCATTTAAGCTTGTGGAGGAGTGTTGATTCTAAATCAGATTTGACTCACAGAGGCAAATATGAAGGAAATGGACACAAATCCTCCACTGACAGATTGAGTATGTCTTTATGCTGCCCATGCAATTGTAAATCAGTAACAATTAGCTGCTGCTGAAACGACTAGTCTGCCTGGTTCTGTCCATGTCCTTTCCTGTGAGAGGATAAAAGGAAGAAAATGTGAATTGCATTACATTTCCTGTTCCTTTTTGTTTCTGATCCAGGAAGGGCTTCTGCTTTACCCTGGTAATTGGGTTATATGCCACAGGAGGCAAACACATTTTCACAATTAATAGACTACTTTGACTGGTTCTGTATTTTTGAAAAGTACAGGGAGAATGCTACATGTTGGAATAACCACAGTTTGATTTACTCATCTATAAATATACTTCTCTGCTCTCATGTTGAATGTGCATTGATCACTTTTCAACATGATATAATCATCAGCAGTCAGTACAAAAGGTATTTCCATGGCAACAGCTGCCAAATTGAACAGTGCATCTGTACCTCCCTACTTTTGTTCAGGAAGCTTCCTGATTCAAAAAAAATGTCTGTCTTTCTGATGAGTAACAAAACAATCATACCTATTACAGAATAAAATACACTGCTATCCATGTAAGGTATTATTAGAACAAAATTAACAGTAATTGATTACTGGTGCAGTATTGAGCAACAGCCTTTTAACTCTGTAGCTCTCCATAGGCCCTGCTACAGAGATACTATTTTGATCATTAAATAGAAGGAAGAGCAGTTTGAACTACTTCTATTTTATCAGAAGCCCCAAGGCCTTCCATACAACTTCCAAAACGTGATATTTACACTGATGTACGAAATGCAGCTTGCATGCCAGTCAATCCATTCAGCTTTCTATTGTTTTTTAGACAAATTATAGTAGTTTGATAGATGAGTTCCGAAAGTTTTCCTGATGAAATAAATGGAATTATTTATTTCGTAAATCATATTGACATTCTGTAGCTCAAAGTTATATCCTGCATGATTCTGTAAAGCAGAACTGGGTTAGCAGTACACTGACAATTTGTAAGTGCTTATTCAGCATCTCTAAGATTGGTGGCAGAATGCTGGTTAAGTTTTTGATAAAAACTGGTTAAACACAGCTCCACTTCCTTCATATGAAGTGCATGATTTAGACATGGTGGTTTGAAGGCTCTGCATTCTACTGAGTTTAGTAAGGGTGCAAATGTAACCAACCTATTAATAGACTAATTAATTTTGAGTCTACAAATGGAGTCAAGCCAAGGGCATGTGCAAAACTGCAGGACCTCATTCTGAGATCATAGCGTAGCCTGCCACAAATGATCCAGTGAGTCTCCTCTCCTATTACCTGCTTTCTTACATTATGTTTTAACTAATTAATTGTAAATGTAAATCTTATACAAAGTAAGTAATTTCAGGTAAGGAATGCAATGTTGCTCTGTTTCTAGTTACTACTGTAACCTTGATTAGAGCACATTAGCAGGATTCTACACATGTAAAAAATGCCATGGAAATTAATATGATGTCTGTTGTCTTTGAAGTTACATACAAATTATCATAGAATAATAGAATCATTGAGGTTGGGGAGACCTCCAAATCATCAAGTCCAACCAACAACCTAACACCACCATGCCCACTAAACCCTATTTCCAAGTCCCATGTTGTTTTGAAATCTTCCAGGGACAGTGACTCCACCACATCCCTGAGCAGTCTGTTCTGATACCTGACAACTCTTTTGATGAATAATTTTTTCCTAATGTACAATCTAAATCTCCCCTTGCACAACTTGAGGGCAATTCATTTTGTCCTGTTGCTTGTGTCTTCGTAGAACAAACTAACCCCCACCTCTCTACTTTGTCCTTTCAGGTACTTGTAATCTGCTGAATCAGAATAACACAAATAAAAGAATCTTTGGAATAAGAAGTTTGTTTTCTTTTGTGGTTATTACATTATAGGCATTAATAGTATAGTATAAGTATCTTGTATAGCTTCTTATTTAGAAATGGAGAGAAGAGGGTAGAATTTCTTGTAGTAGTAGTAGCAGCATGATTTTTTACTACAGAAACAGAATTAATCTTTTAGTAATGCAACTTATGCCCTCATTGTCTATTTGTGTGTGGTAAGTGTTTCTACTTTAGATATTCTTATGGTACACCTAGTCTTTGAGAAGCTTTGTGTCATAGTGTGAAATTTTGTGAGACGTTTGACTTGCAATTGCAAGCCAAGATTTTGCAGCTCTGCAAATAAAAGGTTTGGAGCTTTCAGTTTGGGATTTCTGGCTCTCCTCCTCTTTCATTTTTTGTGCGGGTTTGGGGAGGCACGTGTCACTGACGGGAAAAATCTTGTATGACATCTTGCCCTGGGAATGTAGTAATTAGAGATAAACAGAGAATAGCACCTCAAGGATCAGTGGAAGGAAGGTTTCATCTGAATTTGCTGAAATGAAGAGAGGAGGAAGCCAAAAACTCAGTGTTTAATAATACATCCCAAAGCTTGAAGTAGTCATTTGTTCTGTGTCAAATGGAGCTCAGATTCAGGGGCTTACTGAATTACTGCCATTTCATTTGGTTTGGTATGTGTTTAGTCTGCTTTCTGATATGTGTTTGAGCTGCTTTTTTCGGAAATTATATTTGTTACAGGACCTTCAGGCCACTTCCATCATTAACTAATAGATTGTGACACCCAGTAGAATTCATTTCATTTAAAACAATGTATCATGTAGAGAGTTATCCAACCCTCTTATGAAACAGGTACATTTGTGTCAAACAGGATCTTAGCAAGGGAATTATCCCTCTAACTTTCTTCACTCCATTAAATTGCAATCACAGTACAAGGAGTATTACAGACAAAGATCTAAAACTTCTGTTGTCTTGATGTTTTTCTCAGCCAGTATGCTTTCTTCACCTTAGGAAATGGCATGCTGATAAACCCTTTGGTTTTCTAGCCACTAGATGTGTGGAGAAAAGTGGTTTACTTTTTATTTTACTCCTAATTTGATTGATTTCTTATAGGCTCACGTAATATTGTAAGAGAATAAGGGAACAAATCAGCCATCCTTGGACTGCCCTACCATTCCTGAGCACTGAGAGAAAACTTGTCTGTGCTAGAATTTTTTCTCCCTAAGCAAGAAGAGGAAAAGCAGTACTGTCTTAAGTTTCCTCCTGTTTTGTTTGGGTTAAAATATACTCAGTTTGATAGAGGAATCTGTAGTTGGAAAGTGAAATAACACACAGTATTCCCCCTTTCATTTTTATGTAAGTCTTCAGAACATGTTCAGTTTTGGTTTAAGGCACCAAAAGAAGTCCCAAGCACGTCCATGTGCTGGAAACAAGGCTGTCAGTTTGTGAAGTACTTTTGAAGTTCAGCTGCTTTGTGCTGATACTCTGCTGCTGTGCTGTATTTGCGAAATGCTAGCCACACTATATGTGTTGGGTAAGACACAAATATAAAGGGAATTTCTGCTCTAGTGAACTCAAAAAAAAGCAGACAGAAAAAAAGAGCTCAACTTGCTGTGCATCCCAGAGAGAGAAGGAGGCTGTACATAAAATTCCATGTCATTAAATAATTTCTGGAAGGCTTGTCTTTGTGATTTCAGTTTTCAGTGATTTTGGTTGGCAGCTGCAATTTACAAACTATCTGGCATTGTCTTCAAAGTGGTTATAGTAGCCTCCGGCAGGGAGCAGAAAAGAGTTAACTCTTTCTGGAACTGTTTATAGCTTCTTTGACACTGTCTTGCTTTAATAGTTGCATGAAATCAGTGAGGATTTCCTTCACTTAGAACTCAATTTTTTTACTGTAGTGTCTGTTCTTAAATGATTAAAGGACATCTTTCAGTTCACTGCTTAGTTTCTCTGTAGTTGAAGGATAAAAAACTTACTGACAGAAGTCAAGTTTCTTTCTTCTACTTGCATGCAATTGTGCTTTCACTGCTTTTGACAAATAATCCTATAGTGACAACTGCAGGCTTATGACTACTGTTGGTTTGCTGTAGGGTCTGTGGCAGAAACAATGGGAGATAAATATGAGCTTGAAGGACAAAGCTGTGCAACTCTCAGCCTGAAGTGAACATTTATTATCTGTCTTGATTGCTGGTAAAAAATAATGCAGCATCATAAACTTCTGCAAAAAAAGCCTGTAATAAAACGAGTCTCCCTAAAGAAGGATGCATATATGAAGAGTCAGTAAGGATTATTTATTCTGTAAGGTTTTTACTGTCTTATGTATTTATTAAAACAGACTTAGCAAGTTAAAGTCTATATGCTAAAAGCTGACAATCATTAAATGGTCACTAAATACATTCTTAGTTGTAATAAATTTCATATATGAAGGACTTGGGATCTCAATGGGGCTTACCAATGGGAAAACAGTTAAAACTCAGTGAGCATATCTCTTTTTGTTGAGTGTGACTGTTGTTGGAAGTTTCTAACCATAGAGGAGATCACAGAATCACTGAGGCTAAAAAAGACTTCCAAGATCATCAACCCCAGCCTTGGACGTGATAACACCACATCAGCTAGGCCAAGGCAGTAAGTAACACATCCAGTCTTTTCTTAAATGTCTCCAGAGATGGGGACTCCACCCCGTCCCTGGACAGTCCATTCCAATGTCTGAGCACCCTTTTGGTGAGGAAGTGCTTTCTAAATGATGTACAAGCTAAAAATTAAAACCAAATGGAAACAGTAGGATTTTACTTGTAATTTGAATGAATATTCCTCACTTGTCTGTACTGCACCAAACTGAAATAACCAGAAACTAAGTCATCTGAAAAGAACTAACAGGCTAGGAAAAGCTGCAGCACAGAAGGAAACAAACTCATCTGTAACTAGAATTAAGGAAAGAAATACTATTTTCAGAGGTAAGAGTATAGATTCAGATACGTATATTTCAATCGGCAAAGCACACAGTAGTTAGTGAAGGGATAGCACATTTTCTTTTAAATATTATGAAGGCGTTTTCGAGAAAGATTTCTGGTTGCGGGGGAAATTCCCGTGGCGGAACATGCAGGCCAACTCAATGTGAGTGATAAAGCAAGTTCAACTTTATTAGCGTACTGCAGCGGCTTTTATAGCAAACCTTTGACACTTGTCTTTATTTTACTGGCTACAGTGTACAGGTGTCCTCATATCATTGGCCACAGCCATAGAGGTCACCTATTGGTCACAATGTAAAGACTTGTCCTCATATCACTGGCCACGGCCTCAGAGGTCATCTTCTCATAATCCTCCTGCTTATGGCTTCAGCAAGGGTTAACTTCCTCTCATGTCCAGGTTTTGCTTCAGCTCAGGTGCCACTCCTGCTGGCAGGTATCCAGGTCGGGCCGGACACCCGCTGATAGCCTGACTTATGCCAAGGATCTAAAACTTACAACTTAACTGTTTACCTCCTTGTACTTAACTGCCTGTTTCATAACTATGCCTTCGTGATTACCATCAAAGCCTAGGTTGTGCAGCATTTCTAGAGACCCATGTCACTTTTCCTTAAGCCAGTCTGCAACATCTGGTGACATAAATTTACTGACAGTATGCCCAAATTAGATAATTTGGGACAGCTTCACTTTCTGTGATGCCAGAAGTTCCTGTATAGTTTGCAGAAACACACACCAAAGAGTAGGAAAATGCTTGAATGCAACATGTTATGTCTTTAGCTGTAATAGAAGCACACAAAAAGTAGTGAAAAGAAGCATGATATGAAATATTGTAAGAAAAGAAACAGATGGTTTGGGAACTGAAAGTATAGACTTTGGCAAGGTGTCATTTCTGGAAAGCAAGCATGTACTGTGAAAAAAGATGCTGTTTAAAAAAGCATCCCCAGTGTATATGCTTCTTTTTGGTGTGACCTTCAAAAGCAGATGATGCATTGAGAATAAAGACAAATGCCTGGAAAAGATGAGTGTTCTTCAGTAAGTTGAGAGCAGGCAGTGGATGGGTCTATAGGGTGTGGCTGTTGCAGTAACAAAAGTCAACTGGATCTGGAGCATACTGTTCAGTGAATGTGTGCTGTGAGAGAGAGGGAAGGGGAAGGAAATCAAAACCATAGAAAGTCTTCAGTATCTGGCAGTGTTTCTGGTTCTTGTGATGAGAAAATAGACACCAGAAGGATGTATTAAGTCAGTATGTTAGCAAACTTGAAAGGAATGTAGACAAATTTTTCTCAGGGTTTGTTAAATAGTCAGTGTTCAGAGGTGGATGCAGGAAGCTCTAATAAAACCTTTTATTTGCTTACTTAATTTCAAAAGACAAATTTTCTTCATTGATGGTACACATTCAAGAGACGTTCTGGGAAAACAAAACCCTCCAAACTACTTCCCACTCCCATTGTTATGTGGAAGAAAGGATTTTTTAAACTTTTTTGTCTGCCAGTGCACTGAAAGCCTGGTGCTTATCAATAGCAGTTTGTTGACCTAGTCTTTCATTTGTGTTTTACGGCTGTGTTTTGGTGTTGCAGGCTATAGCTCTGGCTGATATACAGTTCATATCAACCAAAGCATCCGACATGGACTCAGCCACTAGGGATACCTTTCTTACAATACCCTTCAGTCTGTTAAACTCCTTAGTTTAAAGGGAACTCTGTTTTAATTTGGTTTAATGGTGAACTCCCAGTGTACAGGCTTGTGGGGTGAGGAGAAATGAGAGCAAGCCACAAAGCTCCAAGCAACTGAAAGGTGCAACTTTTTGTTTTTATCAGCAAAGTACTGATCTGCTCTTTTGATCACCATAGCAAAAGCAGTGTTCTTGGTACAATTGAGAGCAATATTTGTAATAATAATAGTAATATGATAATAAAGCATTAAAAATATAGTGTACCCATTGTTGCATCTACTAATATATATTTCCAGCTTCCTAGTTGCCATTGTCTGTTCCATGTTTGTTCTTTATTTTTTACCACTTGTTTTTTTGGATGAACAGCCCTGTAGAGCAGAGATCCTGTCTTTTTGGATGTGACTGCTCTACAAAGAGCTGCTCATATAGCAGTTGCCACAAAAAGCTATGCCTGCCTTCAGCTCCCATGAAGCACTAATTCAGCTTTTCTGCTGAAGCATTTAGTAGTTGTCTGACAGCAAGCAGTGCTGTGCCATGCAATACTGTGCAGTCTTGTTCAAGTATTGTGTTTTATTGTTAATAATAAATTAAATGGAAAATACATCTAGTTATCCAGCCAAATACTGTTCTATGGCTGAAATCCATAAGGGTTAGTAATTCCAGTTAACCAGCAGCTAGATTTAGAAGCTGACCTGAGTATATTGTAGGGGATAGAGGGGAAGATTATAATCAGTCCTTGAAATCATAACATTAGCAGTATGGGTGATGAACGTGTACTGCAATAGCTCACTTCTGCCTGTCACTTCTTAACATTGATTAGGATGAGGCAGAGCTTCCAAACTCTACTGGTGGTAACGAGGCTAGAGCATACACAGCTGATGCTCGTAGTTTTATCACCCAAAGTGGCTGTTACTTCACCTGTTGTTTTTTATTTTTGCAAAAGTGTAGATGCATTTGCCCAAACAACATTCTGCTCTGAGTGAGTCAGTGCAGCTCCTCGTAATGCAGACTGGCAACTGTAATAAATGTCTTGGCAGTACTTCAGAAAGATAGCATTTAAGTTTAAGGAAGGTGATGCACTGTGAAAGCTGTCATGTTGTGTTGTGTAGATGGAGGAGCCAACTAGAATTACTGAGAACTCTCTTCAATCACTGCAACCTGTGATTTCTGAACTGAAAACCATTTTTGAAAAACCACTGAAAAATGCATCTTCAGGTACTTTGAGGCAGAACGTGCTACACATAGTATAGACACTACTGAAAATTGCATACATAGGGATCTTTGTGCAAAAGCACTTATGAATGAATTTTTGTCAAGGAAGATAATCCCATGCAAAAAAAGATGTAAATAACTAATATTTGACTAATGCCACAGTATCAAGGTCAACCAGTTAAATTTCTGACTGACCTACCTTTTCTTACTGAATGCAATCTAAAATAAATTATTGACTGAAGAAAATAATCTGATTGTAGTCTTGGATCATCACTGTTTGCTATTACCGCATTTCTCAGCAGTATTTATTGTTTGTGGGTCATTGCTGTGCTAGTGTATTTTCTGCACAGAAAAGAGTTGGCTTATGAGAAATCAGAATTTGACACAGCAGGGAACAGTTTGGATTTGATCAAGCTATTGTACTGTACATCACCTGCCCAGCAGTATTATAGAATTTGTTGCTAAAGTTAATAAAGAGTTTCAAAATCACAAATTTGCATCCTTGGTCTTTAGGCAGTTCCTTCATTTGTTCTGATCTGAATTATGTTAGTACACCTTGAGAGGCAAGTGGCATAGCTGAGTGTAGTGGTATGGACCTTTGGTAATGCTGAAAGTGAGATAGGTAATTAATGTTACTTTCATTGTGTCTTTCCTGCATGCAAGCCACTTAAAGAGGCGCTGGAACAAAGAGCAGCTAAATAAGAGCAGTGTAAATTCAACCTTGGTCTGTAGTGCTTTGCTGACAAATATGCTTGAAGCTTCAATCACTGTACCAACTAATATGAATCAAATCCTGTTTGACATTTACAAGGTCAAAGTACACCTGCATAAGTAACTTCCAAATCTGTCAATATCCATGTGTTACCACAGATGGCAAAGAAGTAAGGAGTTACAACAACAAGGGAAGATCAGAATCAGTGAAATGAACTTGAATTATACCTGAATTGTTACCCAAGGAAAATGAAATGTAAAGCAGTGATTTCACTTTGGTATTTCAGCTTTTAGATATTCTGCTGCTTTTCTTGCGCAAAATAACTTTTCTGAGGGTGAAAGAGAACACAGTTTCAGGAGCACTATTGTTCATTCAGATTTCTCCACCTATGCTTCACGCAGATCTTGACACTAAGAGTGCTAGCCAGCATTTGTCTATGTGTGAGCCCTGCAACAGCTTTTACATGTATGTTATTTTCCTCTCCAGCTATTAAAAAGCATCTTGAGAAAGATTCCTTTCAGATAGTGAAAGTGCCTTAGCAATGCAAGTGGCAGACGTCTGTATTTGACTTCTATGTGGTTTGTTTGCCGTGGTTAGCTTTTTTGGAAGATGCTAGATGAGTAATGTGAAGTGAGCTTTGCTTCAGGTGTTCAGGAGTAGAAATCTCTCTTGGTGAATTTGATTTAGTGTTTTGTTTTGGGGATGTCAAAGGCAGCTGAATATGATGCTGTTTCTTGCAATTCCAGTCTAATAGCTGTTGTCCTTTCCTCATTGGTTTGGTGCGAGGTGTGTTAAAGTTTTTGCACCATTTTGTTTTGCATTTTAAACTCTAGAAAGCATGTGAATAGAAACAGAAATAAAAACAGTAATCTATATCAGTGTAATAGTTAAAGCTATATCTCATGTAAGAAATAAGATTAGTATATTTCATTGCATTGTGTGACTTTCAAGAAGATTTTTTTTCCATGAAACATGTGATTGTGGTCCTTATGTGATTTGAGACTTAAGGGCTTAAAAATTACCAAATAATAAACAGTTCACCATAAAAATGTGTTAGCTGCCTGCTTCCATCAACAGCATACAATCAGTGAAGGACAACAGTGATTCACCAAGTGGCTTTGCCACTGTTCTTGCTGCTCAGAGCAGTGTGCCATGGTAGCAGGACTCAATTTCATCTATTCCCAGCATCACAAGAGGAGCTGTGAATACCAGGGTTGAATAATGTTGTCCATTCCTTTATGGCATTACTTCTTTACTCTGGTCATTAACTAGGACAATGTCCTTGTGCTGCGACTCAGTCAATAATATCACATTAGTTTATGTTGTTAGTTAGAAATTTTCTTTTGCTTTGTACTGTACAGCTTTGACTACAATATTGGTCTTAGGTATTAGAGAATATTTAGGCAGTGGTCAAGTGCTTTGATTGTGCAGATATGTTATCTCACTAAGGAATGCTTAGTGTTGTAACGTTGCTGTGCTACTGTCCAATTCTCTTGATCAGTCAATCTTTTTTGGTATTAGAACACTGATCCTTCTGTGATCCTTCCACTGATTTCTTCTGTGTCTAGTCATTGAAGATAGTTAATTTTCTAAATCTGTAGGTACAATGCTATTTGCGGATCTTGCTCTTCTTATTTACATTTACTTTTTTCTTATTTCTGCTAGTTACTATCAATATTTCTCTTCCTATTTTTAACACAATTACCTGCTACATAACTATTTAACCATACATTAAGTTCAGGGAAAAACAAATTATTTTAAAGTTTTTTATGGTTTAGTTAAACTGTATCATATACAGAATTGGCTCTTTATTAAGTTTTTGATAAATACGTGTCTACAGAGTCAGTGCAAGATTATAGTGCACATGCAACTGGTTTTAAATTAACTAACTGGAGGGCTGAGAAGAGTGGAGTCCCAGCACCGCTATGGAAGTTGCTGTGAACTGTAGCAATAATGAATTGATACCCAATAAGCTTATCTGTAGTTATTTTATTAGTAGTGCCTAACATGGCTTGTTCAAAACTTGTGTGTATTCATAATACAAGTTAAGTGTTCTTCTGAGATCTGGAGGCATTGGTATTTAGTGCCCAGGTCCAGTATAAAACAGATTAAAGATTTAAGCCATCAAACCCTTTTCAAAGGGAGTTGTCTCTTGTTCCTTTAGCATCTGTCCCATGACATCTCAGGGACACATGTGATTGTAGCAAAGTGCAGCCAGAGGTGTAATGATGAGGTTTGTTTGTTTGTTTTGAATGTTTTTATGAGCTTATCTGCATTGAGAATGTTTGTATCTGCTGGTGCAAAGAAATAAAGGACAAAGACCTTGGAGAGGTTTTTTTAAATGTCTTGCATTTGATGTACCCTTCTTTCCAGTGTAGCTAGGAAAAAGCTGTCCATTCACTCTAGCATGAGTAATCTAACAGTGTGCAGAGATAAGCAGCTGCATAAAATCAGAAAGGGTATTAAAATAGCTACCCATTTGAATGTGATAAAAATGTTAACTGAATTCTTCTTGTGTACCCTAGGAGTCCTTTTGTAATACATTTGTTTATAGAGAGGTCATTGGAGCTAATCAAAACAGTTATTTTAGTTTGCCTACAGAACTTAAACTTGATTTTGCACAGGATGTAAAAAACTAAGAATTTCTGACACATAGGGATAAATGTTTTGGTTTTTCACATCTACTTTGCTCTTACGAGAGCCTACTTGGAGTACTGCATCCAATTCTGGAGTACTCAGTATGTGAAGAACATGCTGGTGTTGGAGGGAGTCCACAGGAAGGCCATGAGGATGACCAGAGGGCTGAACCTCATGTCCTGCAAAGACAGAAGAGGTTTCTCCTGTAACATCCTCATTGAGAAAATCATGCAGTGCAGGCTGTATGAATGGATGGCGAGTTGGGTCAAGATCTATCTGTGTGACTGAGCTCAGAAACTCATTACCAATGGTGCAGGATTGAGTTGGAGACCTGTGATCAGCAGTGTCCCCCAGAAGTCCGTACTGGGTCGGGTCTTATTCAACATCTTCATCAATGACCTAGAGAAGCAAACAGAGTGTACCCTTGGCAAATTTTCTGATGATACAAAGCTGGGAGCAGTGGCTGACACACCAGAGGGCTGTGCTGCCATCCAACATGACCAGGAGAGGCTGAAGAGTTGGGCAAAGAAGAACATAATGAAGTTCAACAGGAGTAAGTGTAGGGTCCTGCACCTGGGGAAGAAGAATGGTCAGTATAGGTTAGGGGTAGACCTGATGGAGAGTAGCCCCAAAGAGAAAAATCTCTGTCCTGGTAGACAGAAGGCTGACCATGAGCCAACAGTATGTCCTTGTTGCCAGAAAGGCCAGTGGTATTCTAGGATGCATTAAGAAGCATGTGGCCAGTAGATCTAGAGAGGTCACCCTCCCACTCTTCTGAGGCCACATCTGGAGTACTGTGTCCAGTTCTGGTTCCCNATCTCACTAAGGAATGCTTAGTGTTGTAACGTTGCTGTGCTACTGTCCAATTCTCTTGATCAGTCAATCTTTTTTGGTATTAGAACACTGATCCTTCTGTGATCCTTCCACTGATTTCTTCTGTGTCTAGTCATTGAAGATAGTTAATTTTCTAAATCTGTAGGTACAATGCTATTTGCGGATCTTGCTCTTCTTATTTACATTTACTTTTTTCTTATTTCTGCTAGTTACTATCAATATTTCTCTTCCTATTTTTAACACAATTACCTGCTACATAACTATTTAACCATACATTAAGTTCAGGGAAAAACAAATTATTTTAAAGTTTTTTATGGTTTAGTTAAACTGTATCATATACAGAATTGGCTCTTTATTAAGTTTTTGATAAATACGTGTCTACAGAGTCAGTGCAAGATTATAGTGCACATGCAACTGGTTTTAAATTAACTAACTGGAGGGCTGAGAAGAGTGGAGTCCCAGCACCGCTATGGAAGTTGCTGTGAACTGTAGCAATAATGAATTGATACCCAATAAGCTTATCTGTAGTTATTTTATTAGTAGTGCCTAACATGGCTTGTTCAAAACTTGTGTGTATTCATAATACAAGTTAAGTGTTCTTCTGAGATCTGGAGGCATTGGTATTTAGTGCCCAGGTCCAGTATAAAACAGATTAAAGATTTAAGCCATCAAACCCTTTTCAAAGGGAGTTGTCTCTTGTTCCTTTAGCATCTGTCCCATGACATCTCAGGGACACATGTGATTGTAGCAAAGTGCAGCCAGAGGTGTAATGATGAGGTTTGTTTGTTTGTTTTGAATGTTTTTATGAGCTTATCTGCATTGAGAATGTTTGTATCTGCTGGTGCAAAGAAATAAAGGACAAAGACCTTGGAGAGGTTTTTTTAAATGTCTTGCATTTGATGTACCCTTCTTTCCAGTGTAGCTAGGAAAAAGCTGTCCATTCACTCTAGCATGAGTAATCTAACAGTGTGCAGAGATAAGCAGCTGCATAAAATCAGAAAGGGTATTAAAATAGCTACCCATTTGAATGTGATAAAAATGTTAACTGAATTCTTCTTGTGTACCCTAGGAGTCCTTTTGTAATACATTTGTTTATAGAGAGGTCATTGGAGCTAATCAAAACAGTTATTTTAGTTTGCCTACAGAACTTAAACTTGATTTTGCACAGGATGTAAAAAACTAAGAATTTCTGACACATAGGGATAAATGTTTTGGTTTTTCACATCTACTTTGCTCTTACGAGAGCCTACTTGGAGTACTGCATCCAATTCTGGAGTACTCAGTATGTGAAGAACATGCTGGTGTTGGAGGGAGTCCACAGGAAGGCCATGAGGATGACCAGAGGGCTGAACCTCATGTCCTGCAAAGACAGAAGAGGTTTCTCCTGTAACATCCTCATTGAGAAAATCATGCAGTGCAGGCTGTATGAATGGATGGCGAGTTGGGTCAAGATCTATCTGTGTGACTGAGCTCAGAAACTCATTACCAATGGTGCAGGATTGAGTTGGAGACCTGTGATCAGCAGTGTCCCCCAGAAGTCCGTACTGGGTCGGGTCTTATTCAACATCTTCATCAATGACCTAGAGAAGCAAACAGAGTGTACCCTTGGCAAATTTTCTGATGATACAAAGCTGGGAGCAGTGGCTGACACACCAGAGGGCTGTGCTGCCATCCAACATGACCAGGAGAGGCTGAAGAGTTGGGCAAAGAAGAACATAATGAAGTTCAACAGGAGTAAGTGTAGGGTCCTGCACCTGGGGAAGAAGAATGGTCAGTATAGGTTAGGGGTAGACCTGATGGAGAGTAGCCCCAAAGAGAAAAATCTCTGTCCTGGTAGACAGAAGGCTGACCATGAGCCAACAGTATGTCCTTGTTGCCAGAAAGGCCAGTGGTATTCTAGGATGCATTAAGAAGCATGTGGCCAGTAGATCTAGAGAGGTCACCCTCCCACTCTTCTGAGGCCACATCTGGAGTACTGTGTCCAGTTCTGGTTCCCCCAGTTCAAGAGAGACTGGAGAGAGTCCAGCGGAGGGCAATTAAGATGATTTGGGGGGCTGGAGNGTCACCCTCCCACTCTTCTGAGGCCAGATCTGGAGTACTGTGTCCAGTTCTGGTTCCCCCAGTTCAAGAGAGACTGGAGAGAGTCCAGCGGAGGGCAATTAAGATGATTTGGGGGGCTGGAGCATCTTTCTTAAAAGTTTGAGAGAGCTGAGACTGTTTAGCCTCGAGAAGAGAAGATCCACCCCTGTAAGTATCAGAAGGGTGGGTGTAGAGAGGATGGTGCCAGCCTGTTTTAAATTGTTCCCAGTGATATGACAAGGATCCAGAACACAAGATGTTTCATTTAGAAATAAGGAAAAACTTCTTCACCTGTGAGTTCTATAGCCCTGGAACAGGCTGCACAGAGAGGTTGTGGAATTTCCTTCTATGCAGATACTAAAACCCACCGGAATACAGCCCTGTGCAATATGATCTGGGCAGTGGTGTTTTGGGGGGAATTGGGCTTTACCTCTTGAGGTCCCTTTGAACTCTGATTCTATATAGGGTCTGCATACATATAATGATAATGAGCCCAAAGTGAGCAAAGACAGTAGTCTGTACTCAGTTCGTTTTATCATTAGGTTTCATAGGTTTCATAGAATCATTAAGGATCGGAAGGGACCTTGAAAGATCATCCAGTCCAGTCCCCCTGCCACAGCAGGATATGAATACAGCTGCAGGACAAAACAAAGCACATCATTGGTGAAGTTATGTGAATGTTGTCACTTGGAATGAAAATGTGTTCCTTCTGCAACAAACAATTTTTTGCCCTGCAGATAAGGATGTATAGGAAAGTTTAAAAGCTGTTGGAAACTTCATGATTTATACTACCACAGTGGTATACCCTGACCTGTAGGAATTTAGGCAGCTTGATCACTTAAGCTGTTTTATGTTTTTTAGTTATGTATGCTTTTTAAAAAGACAGGGTTCTTCCTGAAGCAGATTGACAGTACGGAAATGAATTACTCTTCTTCCCTCATTTTTTACTACATTCTTCAGTCTGTCAGGCCTTTCTTTTCAAAGGGACACATATGCTTTTTGGTTAAAGTTTATTAACAAAACCCAAACAAACAAAAACATTGCAAAATAGCATTCTTTAGAACTTAAAATGAGGGAGCCTGGAGTTGAGAGATTATCTCCTGGGGGAAGACTGACAGAATAATTATTCTAAAAGGAAAGATTTGCCTCTCCAAAATTAGACTACATCTCACACAAAAACACGTGCACTTCGTCGTTTCTGTAGGTCAGAGCAATTCAGCATGTTCTGTGACACGAACTGTGTAGCAATTTTACCATCTTAATTTCCATGACAGAAAGAATTCTAGATTCTACCATGAAACAGCCCCCGCTGATAGCAGTACATAACTGTTTCAAGGTGATGCATTTCCCCAGTTCTAAGGTCCTTAAAATGTTCCAATCTTCATCTTGGGTAACTGCTATTCAGTGTTTCCGGGATTCGTTTCTACAGAGGGTTTACATGATTATACAAGTGAGAGACAGGTTTAAATATGGCAGCGTGGATTCATACCTCTAATGTGATGAGGAAGGTAAATCATAATTACATGGCAAATCTGTAATATAATTATTTCCCTTGATGGTGCTAGACTTTTTATGCATAGCCATGCATCGCTGGTCCCACTTTCTCTTTTTCCTTTCAAATGCTTTGTCTAATAAGAAGTAATGCTAGCTAGTGAGTTTTGTCTGTCTTGGCATTACGTTTTGGTAATTTGGTAGGTTCTGTTTCTTTAGTCACTGGGAATTTGCATTCAGAGGGATTGAGTAATACCTACTGTATAGAGAAAGCTGATAAAAAAAATCTCATCTTAGTGAAAGCTCCCATTCACTTATTCTGGACCCTTCACTTATTCTGACCTATATTTTAAAAATCAAACTCCTGTGTAGTAAAAAATTTCACTTATCTTTCACTAGCAACAGCTGGTACCAGTCACCAATGAACCTGCTTTTTCTCTCACTGAAATAGAAACTCTTGGGAGTTTCCTTTTAAGTTGGAACAGGCTGCCCAGGGTAGTTGTGGAGTCTTCTTCTCTGGAGACGTTCAAAACCCGCCTGGACATGTTCCTGTGTGACTTGGTCTAGGTGGTCCTGCTGCGGCAGGAGGATTGGACTAGGTGGTCTTTCAAGGTCCCTTCCAATCCCTAATGATTCTATGAAGTACTGCTGTTAGAGGAAGGAATCTTTTCAAGAGAAAGAGCTGTCTTGAATTTATGGTGCAGATTGGTTACATAAGTGTACGTCTAGGTCTACCTTTATTTTTCAAGGGGGATTTATGTCTCTGCATACTCATAAATCACAAGTTGAAGTCTTGAAACATTATTGCATTATTTTGTTTTTAAATTATGAGTCTAGGTGTGGTTTTGTTTTTCATCTTTTGAGGCTGTTGAGTGTGTTCTCCATCTTTCTGCACCTGTGAGGGGATAAAACCTGGCTCACCAGTAATGAGTGTAGGGGAAAAGGGCTAAGGATGTGTATGAAATCAGTAACCCAGTTCAAGTGGATCTACACTAATGCACGTAGCATGAGCAACAAACAGCATGAGGTGGAGGCCATTGCACAGCGGGACAGCTGTGATGTAGTTGCCATCAAAGAAATGTGGTGGAATGACTTTCACAACTGGAAAGCTTAATGAGTGGCTGTGAGCTCTTCAGAAGTTATAGACAAGGAAGGAGATGCAGAGGCATGACTCTATGTTAGAGAGTATTTGCATAAAGCTTTATTTCTGTGATGGTAAAGTTGAATGTTTATCGGTAAAGATGAAAGGAAAGGCAAATAAGGGAGATTTTGTGCTGGGAGTCTGCTATAGACCACCCAACCAAGATGAGGAGGCAGATGAAGTAAACGGCTGGTGAAGTCACAAAATTGCCAATGCTTGTTCTGGTTGGGGACTTCAACCTATCAGACATACGCTGGAAATATAACACAGCAGAGAGCAAGCAGGCTAGGAGGTTCCTTGAGTGTATGGAAGATAACTTCCGGGCACAACAGGTCGATGAGCCTACGAAGGGAGGTGCCTAGCTCAATGTCCTGTTCACGAATAGGGAAGGATTGGTGAAAGCTGTGGTGGTCAGAGGCCATCTAGGCCTGGCTCCAGCAGCACAGCTCTAACTCTATCCTATTTCTCTTGGGTGTGTGAATTCATTAGGAAATAATATTGCCCATAGGTATGGTAAAATAAGGAGTGTGACAATGGAGGGCCACAATAGTGGTCAGTGGGCTGGAGCACCTCTTCTGTGAAGGAAAGCTGAGGTAGCTGGGGTTATTAAGCCTGCAGAAGAGAAGGCTCTGGATAGACTTTATAGCAGCCTTCCAGAACCTGAAGGAGGCCTACAGGAGAGCTGGAGAGGAGGGCCTTAGAGCACCTAGTGATAGGACAAGGGAGAACAATTGAGGGTAGATATAGATTATATCTTAAAATTCCTCATCATGAGGGAGGTGAGGCACTGCAACAGTTGCCCAGAGAAGATGTGGGTGACCCCTTGCCGGAAGCATCTGAGGCCAGTTCTGGGCCACTCACTGTAAGAAGGACATAGAAGTGCTGGAGTATAGGCAGAAAAGGGCAATGAGGCTTGTAAACAGCCTAGAGCAGAAGTCCTATGAAAAGCATCTGAGGGAGCTGTGGTTGTTTAGTCTTGAGAAGAGAAAGCTGAGGGGAGATCTCCCTCTTCAACTATCTCAGAGAAGGTTGGAGCGAGGAGGGGGACAGCCCTTCTCCATGGCATGTTACATCTTTGAAATTTGTCCAGGAAAGATTTGTAGTAAATGTTATGGACTTGGTAAGCACATTCCTGTTTTCCTTTTCTCTTTCTCACCTTCCAACTTCTTGGAAATTCAGTTCCCATCCTGTTAGCAGCAACAGCTGCTTTGTGCTTCGCTGACTCTGAGTGTCTTTGAGAAATTCTGCTTCAGAAATTCTCTTTTGTTCCCAGTTATAGAAGTGTTCCTACTGTGGAGCTGGTGTTATGCCTGTGCAATTCAGTTTCTAATTTTTCATTGTCTCTTCAGTTGTTAATGTATATGGTCAGAGTACAACATTGTTCCCCAAATTTTTCTGTTTTTTACAAACTTAGTAGCTTCAGCTGTAAACTACCTGCAGACAAAATGTTTCTCTGAATTGAAAAGCCTGAGATACTGTAAGAGGGAACTGAAATTGAACAGAATTTTCAGATATGACTAAGGTGGCATGTCACACCTCACAATAATCTCCTGAAATGATTCATTATGTACAGGCTGACCAGAGGGGTTGTGGAGTCTCCTTCTCTGAAGATGTTCAAGACCCACCTGGATGTGTTCCTGTGCGCCTTGGTCTAGGTGATCCTGCTGTGTGACAGGGGGATTGGACTAGATGACTTTTGGAGGTCCCTTCTGATCCCTTATGATTCTATGATTGTATGGCTTTTCTGCTGATTGATTGGTTTCAGACTGGGAGATTGGCTGAATCATTTTATTTATGTTGTGTTGCTGTTGGTATCTATATATAGTTATGGAAAACCAATAATGCCTGACTTCAGTTTAAACTTATTTTGTGTAAATTAGGGGTGGAATGTGTTTATAACATTGTATCTCACTGGTTGTATATGGCAGTGAATTTTTTGACTTATTAAACATCCTAGAAGGCAAGATATGTGTAAAATCACTTAATTTATTAATACTTAAGTACAAACACTTGGTTTTCTCTGTATTTGCCCTCATTAATTACAACTCTAGAAGTTACATACAGTTAAAAGATTTAAGACAAGCTTTATCCCAACAGAGAAACAAGCTAAAACTTTCAGTCCACATGGCAGTGATAGGTAACCTGCTTGCTAATGTCTACAGAAATGCCAGTGTCTCTGTTTGTCCAGCTTAAGGCTTGTTAGCAGGCGCATACAGGCAGCCATCACTAGAATGGCAGTGGTTCAATGTGCCATTTTTCAGGTTTGCTCTGTTGTAATGCAGGTGAAAACTGCACTAGTACAACTCACATCAAATATTTGTTATGTAAGAAAAAGTGGCTGAAGCTGAAGAAAATGTTTGGACCAAGAAAAACAGCAGTGATTAGCCAGATTTCAAGTGCCTCATGATAACTAGTGTGGCCAGTAATTATTTGCTCTTGTAAATATTGTGAAATAGTATTACACTAAAGCCCTTGTGATAATGCAGTTCTGATCTAATAACAAAACTATTAGTTCTTACAGAGAAATGTAACTATGTATTCAGGTGCTCATTTCTGCGCTTCAAAATGTTTGGACTAAAGAATGCAAAATCATCTCTTAGAATATTGATATAACTTGCCTATGTGATTGGCAACTAGTTGTTTGCTTCAATTTGAAGCAAAAAACTTTTTGCTTTTTCCTGTGCTTCCTCAGAGTGTGGGGGCTTTGATGGGTAGGGGGTTCTTCTTGTCAAGAGAGTGTATTTAGCTTGCTAATGAGGTACTTTTGCAGTAAATTCAAGTACTCCCTGCATTCTACTATCAGTTCTGCACCCAAGGTTAAGGGCACTTATGATTAAATATTTTCCATTAGCATCTTCCATTAACACCTTCCATTCATCACCTCTTTGGGCTGAGACTGTGTAAATACTTTCATCCCATGCTCACACTGACCTGTCTCCCTCAGTGTTAAGGATAAGCTCAGTAAATATCCTAAGATGGCCTGTCTTTTCCTGGAATCAGCTACACAAGCTAAATTGGATTTTGTTCCTTTGTTTCTTGGGCAGCTGTCAGAAGGATGGGTTTTAGTGAAACCCTTTAGGGGATTGAGTGCACCCTCAGCAAGTTCGCAGATGACACCAAATTGGGTGGGGTATGTCAGTCTGCTTGAGGGTAGGAAGGCTCTGCAGAGGGATCTGGGCAGGCTGGATTGATGGGCAGATGTCAGTTCTATGAGGTTTAACAAGACCAAGTGCCAGGTCCTACACTTTGGTCACAACAACCCTGTGGAGGAGAGATCTTAAGTAGCTGAGGGAACTGGTGGTTTAGTCTGAAGAAAACGAGAATGAGGGGAGACTTTATTGCCTTTTACAACTACCTGAAAGAAGGTTGTAGAGAAGTCAGTCTCTTCTCCTGAGTCATTAGTGTTAGAAATGATCCAACAGACACCCAAATCTCTGATAAAATACAAAAGATGCATTGATTGCAGAAATAAGGAATGAGCAAGCAGCGCTGGGTGCGTGGCAAGTTAGTCACTCCACCAACACGCACACTTATAGTTTAAGGCAGCAACATTTTATACCTTATTTCATACACAGTATCACTTCAAAAGATCCCCTCATATCAGTTTCCTCTATTCACATCTACGCTTCTTTGTGAGACCCCGATCCGAAGATATGGCGGAGACAACGGTTCTTGGGCTAATTAGATTAACAGTGATTAGCTCCCCATACATTGCGCAACACTTTGCAGGTCTTAGATTGCTCAGCCTACCCCCATCCTGTTTACTGTTTGTCCTGCTGAGTTTCAGTTTATTTTGTTCATTCAATAGTTTTCCACAATGACAAGGAGGGAGATAGTGTTTTTACCTTGACATGAATCATAACATCTCACAATCCCTCATTTTCTTTTGTAACTCATTGATTCGTGTTTTTGCTTCAAAACGCTTTAATGCTTTTTGGATGTCTGTTATTTTTTCCTTTTTATTTTCTTTTAACAACATTAATTTGTGGGTTCCTTGCCCAGTTGCCAGTTCAGGATCTATAGGCATAGGTAAGATCTGCATCCTTTGAATCACTGAGTGTATAAGTCAGATGAAGCAGGGCATCAGACAAGGCAAAAACAATAACCCTAACAATGAACATATTAATAGAAAACCTAGTTCTTTCCACCATGCCCCATTAAAAAAACCTGATCCCACCATGATCCTTGTAAAATTGAATTCCACTTTTGGACAGCAACATGAGCAAGCATTTTGTGTAACCACTTATCCGTTATTGATTTGTAAATGACATTCTGAGTTATTACATTTCCTACATACCCCTCCTACTTCGGCTAACAAATAATCTAAGGCTAAGCGATTTTGCAGTCCTTGTCTGAGATAATTGTTTAGCTACTAACTCTAATGCTTGTGCTGTTTGATTTTATATTAACTATACTATAGCTTGTAATTTAATTATTTTATGTAACATATATACAGGTGTTCGGTATCCCCAACTTCCATCTTGTAACGGGACTGTGATATTCAATAATTTGTTCTGAGGCTCATTTTTCATCTTTCTGTTGTTGAGATCTTTTCACTAATTCCCACTTTTGTTTTTATCTGTTTAGACAGAGGTAATCTTAACATCTCTTCCCTATTCCAAGGTAATAGGAAGAACCCTGGCTGGATAATGCCAATAGCACAGGTGCCTCTCCAGTATTTTGATAATTTACTGTAAGCCCGTTTTCTACAGATCCAAAACATTCCATCTGGGGCTTCCCATTCCCACAAGGTATTCCCTGGGTATTCCCAATATTTCTTTAACTCTGTTACTTCTTTGAAAAGGTTTGCCCTGCTCTTATTACATGAAAATATTTGTCCTAGTGTTGTTAAGGTACAATTGATACCTCCTTGAGTACTTAAATATCCCGTGGAGCTATCCTGCCACCACCAGGAATGAGTGGAGATCATGACATAGACCCTCCTGCAGGGGTTTCACCTACATTCTTAGGGTGTTTGGTTTTCCCTTTTCTTGATAAACAACCTTGGCCAATAACTTCGTTTGATAATATCCTTCTCTCTGGTCAATGTTCAATTTTAGTGGCCTCTGTCTAACTCCATAAGGTAATTTGAGTTATAACTAGTCCTTCCCCTCACAAGGGTCGTTGTTCTGTCATTTCAGCTCTCCCACATATCCAACATTTAATTCTTTTATTATCTTCCACATTAAATATATAAATAAATTCTTATCTAAATTTGGAAAT
>VZRI01008213.1:4791-118362 GCA_013397515.1 Upupa epops
ATTTTTCACAATGGGAGGAGATGGGGTCATCAGGGGGGTACTTAACGATATTTAACCTCGCCTGGTTTTAACAATCAAACCGGTACCGAGGCATTCACTCCCCCACCCTCCTGAAGTTACCAAAATAAAACCATACAGCTTCCCAATAACAGATGAAAATAGAATACAAACTTCTTGCTTCTATAACCCAGGACATACCTACAGTAGGTGGCCTGTTGCTAGGAAGGGTGTTTGGCAGGAAAAGCCTGGCCCCAGAGAGGAGGTGTACCCTTCAAAACTGGCAATTCCACACAACTGTGGGATGCTCTTTATGTGCCCCCTCTAGCAGTAAAAATGTATTAGGCCAAATTCTGATATTGCTTACATCTGTGAAGAGAACATGGGCATTTGCAGGTGTAATGGGTTGTAAATCAGTGAAATTAGTCAATAATTCTGCTGGCAGGTTAGGAGGAGGAGTAAAATTAACAGTCCTGTGGACTTGGCTGGGGTGACTACCTGCACAGGACTAGTAGAAGTATGAGTAGGAAAAATATCTGCCTCAATAAACAGTTTTGCAAATGAAGCCATTGGTTAAAAGTAGTGTTATCTCAAGACCACCTCTAGTGAACTCTTAATCAGGAAGACTAGAGCTACTAGGTTTAGTTGTTCCATTTACCAATTCTTTGTTATGTAATCGTCATGTAATTAGCCTGCTGTTCATTGGGAAGACACACAGTGTGACAGCTGTCAGTGTGTCAGTGGTATCTTTTTGATTTTTTTTTGTAAAAAAAATATAAATCTCCATCATATCGTGGGTTGAATGTGGGACATGCTTTCCAATATGTGGTTGGAGGGCTGTTTGAAAATATGTTGTGGCTTGAAATCAAGATATCAGAAGTATCAGAATCTGGATTGTATGGGATCTCCTGTATCACGGGTGAGTTACAGAGGTTTCTGGCTTTGGGGAGAGGGGGTTTGTGTTACTCTTATTCTGCTTGGTACAGAGGTGCGTTATGTAGGCCAGAAATAGTGGATACCACTGTTTTTAACTGTTGCAGAGTCACAGAGAAGTTGGAGTAGGTAGGGGAACCTAGTGTGACCCTCCTGCCCAGTGCAGGAGCAGTTAGATCAGGTTGTTCAAAGCTGTGTCCTGTAGCATTTTGAAAATATCAAAGGACAGAGACACTGCAGCCTTTCTGTGCAGTGTGTTCCAATTCTCAGTTTTCCACAGAGGAAAAAAGTGCTGTTCTTACGCTTAAATGAAATATATTTGTTATGGCCAAATCCTGTACAGTCTGGTTAAATAAACACTGTGGTTGTAATACTTGTCCATAGCAATGATTGCAAGTAGTACAGCACAGGAAGATTTAAAGGTAGTATTTTATTGTGAAAAAAGACATTCCAGGTGGAACTGGACTTGATACTGAAAAGCAATATTGATAAGTGTGTACTACTTAAGCTTGACCACTGCTGGCTTTTTGGCTCTTTGCTGGTGACTTCATGTGTAGTGAAGGCTAGAAGGAGCACAGGTTCCTAACCTATTACAGCTGAGGCTTGAGACTAGCATTAGTTTGATTATGTAAGTATAAAGTAGCTCTAGTCCCCATTTTAGGATGTTTAATGTGGTAGATGTAAATCTCTTCAGCACCGTACTTCTGTTGAAAATGAACGGGGCAACCATAGCTTGTAACAATGAATGGTTTCCTGTCCTGTTATTAACAGACAGTGTTGTTTTCATATTTCACATTACAGTATTCAGATGCTAAAATGCTAATTGTTTCTCAAACTGGTTATGGATGTCTCCACATACATTTTCCACTGTGGTTTTCCTGGCATGCTGCTGAAGCTGCAGCTGTACTGTTTATTCTAGGAGCTGTAATTTTTTTTTTCCTTTTGAAACCCTCTTCTGACAGCAGTCCCTTTCTCACAGTTCACATGAAGAATACTTGTTGCAGGGTCAGGATCTAAACTGGGACCAGTGGTTTGTGCTTATGAATAGAAATGCTTAGGGAGTACAGATAGGTTAATTGAAGTTAGTTATGTGTGACCAGGTTGTTTTTTCTTTAGTCTCTTATATTTAAATTTTATATGCATGAAGACAATTAATCCTCTTAACTGCTGTAGACTTTGAATGCTTAGTAAATAAGTGGCCTCTTTAATTGATGCTATGGTGTTTGCCTGTTTAAGCCAAAATAAAAGAGCTACACTGGGCCTTGAGGGAATCTTCTTCAGATAGTGAGAGGTTCTATTATGTAAAAGGTTTAAGAGTCTTCCCAGCTCATTATTTTTATAGTACTGTCTGCTTTGCTCTTTTAAGACAATGCTCTTTTTCAGCATCAACAATTTTGAGATCACGGAGCAAAGGCAAATGGAGCAAGACATTTGAATACTTGACAATCAGAGATGCACTTCTCATGCATGCAGGTTAACACCACTTTTTAAAAATTTTTTGTAGTGAAACCTGAAAAGGTGTTCCTCTCAAGTGAAGAGCTTGTTATCTCTGCAGTGTGTAAAGTAAAATAATTGTTCAGAGTTTATTTCTTCATAGTGAATTGTGATGAGATTTACAGACTATATATATAGGGACTATTCACTGGACAACTGACCTGAGTTTTGCTCTTCTGAGCCAATAAATCTGTATTAATGAGATGACTTTTTTAATTGTGTCCTGAATCTTGTTCAGGTAGCATGTTAACACTTACTCCACTGACTGCCGTGTTGATGACAGGTAGCAAACACATCCTTGTTTATACCAGGTTTTAGATGATATCCACATTTCTTATATTATTGTTCAACTGCTGATTTAATTTGTCCTGTGTGGTAAGTAGTGAGTAGTAAGATGAAAAGGGAAGAATCTGACATTGAGAGATAATTTTTCATACATGATGGAGAAAGAGGCGGTCATCTCATTTGTAATGAAATTTAAATTCACAAATATTTTGCCTGGCTGCAAATGTCCTCAGTACTCTGCCAGACAGCAGCTGAGTAGAGAAGAGAGTTGTTAGTGCCTCAGTTAGGCTTTTTCTATAGGTGCCACACATGCTCACTGCCTCAGCTTGATGCTGAGCAGCTATGCTCTTTAGTTCTCAGATCTGATCACATTTACATATACTTGTAATTGTAGTCATACGTAATTTGTTACATTAAATATTAAATTCAGTCGTATTTGATAATTTTGGAGAACTAATAATATGTTTTAATTACCATCTCTATTTTTGAATAACCAATCTTTGAGGTTCTTCATTTTTTTAACACAACTTTTAAGGTCAGTGGTCCAAATGTATAAATTACTAAATGCTTCTGAATTTTTTATAACGGTCCCTAGCAATGTATAGTGAATTTTCCTTTCTCTTCACAATTGCTGGATAAAGGAATGGAGGGTGATACCATATGTCCTTTGTTTTTTGTTCCTGATTGTAGTTGTTGATGTGAAATCTGAGCTCTCCTTTTACATTGAAGTAGTAGCAGAGAGACTATTTTTCTCTCTCTCAATAGAATTGACCAGTTTAGTTCATCTAGATGAGATTGAACAAATATCATGCTAATCCTTTAATTTGGGTTTCCTTTGTAGTGAATCTGAGGTACTGTTGTGGAAAAGTTTTCAAGGCAAGGGCCAGCACTATCACAGAATGACCCTGCTGAGCAGAATTTGTTGGTCTGTCTTTGTGCCAATGCTGAACCTAAAGATACTGTCCCAGGACAGAATTTGCTTCTCTGAAGTTGTGTATTTTAGCAGGATAAAATATACATATACATGGGAAAAAAATTGCAAGGTAGGAAAAATCAACTTGGGATCCATTTAAAATAATTGGTGAATAAATCCCAAGACAGATGGAGATCTTGCTGCTATCAAGCAGAGACACACTTACAGGTTTTGTCTGTTGGAACCCTTATCTTCTGTACCTGACTGTTTTACCTCAGCATATATGTGACTGAATTAATGGCTGTGCCATGGCAGCCCCATGGAGTGGTTTCCTTCTTTATACTCTTGCTCTCTGAGTAAGGATCAACCTTTAGCAAACAGTTGGTGGCAAACCATGAGAAAAGAAAGCTTAACATAAGGTAGGTAAGTTTATAAAGTACCTATGTAAGATGCAGGATGAGAAGCTGCCTGATGTTATTGTTATGGGTGTCTATTGCCTGAGAGAANTTGGCTGCACACACTTTACAGTCTATATATTGCTTTTCTCTTCATAAGTCCTTGAGTGGAAAAAATTAATGACTGGGCACTGGCACCTTTTTTTAAAAATTATTTATCAAGGAACACAGTGCTTCTTATCCTTTCTTTTGCCACTTCTATGCAGAGTAAATGGGTTGTGCCTTGTAACAGTGCATTCCAGTGGGCACGTGGCATATTGATTTGTGGAGGGTATAAACACACTGCCACTCACTTGTTGTAGTGGTGAAACTTGAAAGTCACACTGAGCTAAAAATTTTCCATGTTTTCAACTGGACCCGTTTATGTTGATGTGAATTGAGAGCTATCCTTTTGCTGATACTTCAGTGTCTGTTTCCTTCCATGAACTGGAAATGTTTGTCTTTAAAGCAGTAACTCTGCTAGGTAAACTATGGCTTTAGTAACAGTTGTCTAAATGTGGGGACTTGTTTCACTTTCCCATGAGTGTATGTCTGGAACAGTTCAAATAGTTCTCAGTCAGAGACCACCATTACAGGGTTTAGTGTCTGTTTCCCTAGAGGGTCTGCTTTAACATCGTGCTTACATCAGCCTGTACCTAGAAGTAAAAATGCAGTTGAGTAATTACAAGCATTTAAATTCAAATGTGAATTAACATCTTTGCATCCATGACATCATTTTTGTTTGGGTTACCATTTGAATGCTTAATGTCATCTTAATAGAAGTCCATGCAATGTCATCTTAGTAATGGTAGTCACATCAGCTGTGTAACCAGCAGCTCTAAAAGAATCTAAAAGGAAAAATGCCATTTTAAAAATAAGAATTATTCCTCACTAGGGAAAATTTGCTACAATTTCTAGACCAAGCACTTTCTTCCGTCTAGTTTGAATGTAGACATTTTGGTACTCTATGAGTAAAGAAAATGTGATAATGTTTGTTTTGTTGTTCATTTTAGCCATCTTAACATCTTGTTTGCTCTTTTCCTGACAAAATGGGAATGAATTCATTTATTTATTTTACTTTCAAGTGCTGGAGTCATAAGGGATTCTCTTCAATATCCTTCTAATTTTGGCATTATTGAGGTGTTTTATAAACTTACCTGTTTTTATTGAATTTCATTCTTGCAATAAGGAATACTTTTGAGTAGTTTCTGGATGTACCTTCCAATTGCAGAATCACAACTCTATTCATAGGGAGTCTTAGGAAAACAGAAATTGAAAACAACTGAAAGCATGGAAAATACATGCCAAGATAAATGAGTCTGCATGTGGGATCCTGCACATGCTTAACTCAACAACAGATGCCACAGTCTTCAAAACAGCAATCCAAATACAAACCAGGGATTTCCTTTTCATTTGACTTCTCTGTTAACAAGAAGCTTGATTTTTATGATGATGGAATTGGACAACATGTAATGTTTGCTGACACTGTTAGATTTGCATACAGACTGGAGTGACCACCCATTAGGTGTTTTGTAATGCCTAGTCTTCTGAAGTATCTCTGCTCTTTCAGGCTGGAATATCTTGTGCTGCTGCTTAGCCAGTGCGTGCTAAGAATGTTCAGCATGTCTAGAAATCAGACACAGATTATCTCAAGTTGGGTGCCCCAAATCTTCAGAAAATGCTGCTAATTAGGCATTTTGCTGGAGGGTGCTCTCTGAAACCACCATGGGATAGGGTTTCTGTGATTGAAGTCCCTTCTGCTTTAGCATCTAATTTCAAAATGAGTGACAATAAACACAGTGCCTGATCAAAAGACATGCAAAGCATGGGGTCCCCTCCTGCTGCATATTTATATGTTGCAATGTGTTATAAATACATTTAACTCAGTAGAAACCATTGTAGTTTATATAAATCAACTGTTATTGAAGAGCTAGCCAGTTCATTAGTCTGTGTGCTTCTGCGTGTGTGTGTGGCTGCTGGAGGCAGAAACTTTCTGGAGCATCAGACCCCTGCCATGGTTCTCTTGCATCCTTTTCCATTCAAAGGTGACAGCAGTTAATTAGTGAAAGCTGTGAATTGGTTTTGCAAATAAAATACCTGAATCTTTGAGTTGTAACTGATTTAAATGTAATTGTAATATACAATCAGATGTGAAGTATGGGTGAGCTGAGGAAAACATTTCCACCTTTCAGAAATCCATTTACTGTCTTTTCGAGGTATTTTGTGTCAGTGTTGAGGAAAGAAACTTTCTCTCTGGCTTTATTTAAATCAACATGTCTATGTCAGGAGAAAATAGAGATTTAGTGATTTGTATGCATTTTTACCTCACAGATAAATATTACTGCATTGATAGAAGGACCATAGGGCTTGATTGGCCTTCCTTGGCATTAGGACCACTGCTGTCATGTGGAACTGAGAAAGTTCTTCAAGGACTGATTATGACACAGCTTTATTTGAGCTGTTTAAGGGCCAGTATTGTTGAAACTAGTTATGATCTTTAATTCTCTTGCATTCTTACATATCTGAGAACAAAATTGGGAAAGGCGAGAACACATATAGGCCACCTATATATAAAAGATAATTTAATCTGTCATTTACTGAAGTGTTTTATAATTCATTGGAATAACTCACCAAGTATGTCTGATATTAGCAGGCTTCCTGAAAGAAGAGTAAAAAAAAAAAAAATCAAGAGATTTGTAGTCTATAATTTGTATGTAGTATGCAGTTTTTCTTTTGAATGCCTTAGTTTCTCCTGTGTCAGTGTATGGTTATTTTATAATCCAAGACTGACTGATAATTTTTTTGTGAAGTTACATGTTAATGGTGGGAAAATGCCTGTCACAAGGGAGAAGTTATTTACTTTGGAGAGTGGTGGTAAGGGGAAGATACTGTCTTTCTCACTCTGTTTTCCCTAGGAGGTGTCCTGTGTGGGAAATAGCACATGCAACTGTGAACTTACCTGCTATGAGCCTCTGAGAGTGGGCTTGGGATAGGAATAGTAAATCTTATCAGTCTCCTGATCATGCTATGGATATTGATCATTGCATGCTGTGGATATCGATGCTTGTAATATTCCATGAGTTGGTGAAATGTTGTTATGCAAGTATTAGTCCCTTTTATACATCAGCAACAGAGCCTAGAAACAAAATGATTTTTCTTGCAGTTGCATGAAAGTCAAAGATGGAGCTCGGCATACTCATAGAGAAACCCGTTTGCTTGTCCTGTAGTCATGGATGCATCAAGATTCTTCTAAAGTGTTTTCTCGGTGTATCTGTGTGGTTGACACCAGCTTACTGTATGTGATACGTTGTACCTCTTTAGTAAGAAACCATCTGGGAAACTGCAAAAAGAAGCTACCATTGAGCCAGGCTCTCAAGCACCTATTTAGCTTCAAGGCTATTGGACCAATGTTTTTGGTGGGACTGTTTTGTTTAAAATAGCTTACAGATCTAAGCACGTTGTTAAAGCAAGTCATAGGTAAGAACCTCTAAAAATCCAGCTTGAATGAAGCTGCCATAAAGCGGTTTGCACCTCTGCAGAAGTACAGAGCCAGAGGGCAGCTGCTACCTCTGTGCCTCATTATCAAGAGTTGTGTTTTGGCTCAGGAGGTAGCATAGATTCAGAGAATGTGTAGACATATGTAATTATCAGCTTCTACTGAGCCCTGATTTGGACACCTGGTTCCCTTTCAAGCTGGAAAACTTTCACGTCGATAATAGTTGCTCATTTTACAGACAAGGAGCCTGGAGGGGAAAAAATAGTTCCTAATGGTAATATTTGTGAAAGACTGACGGAATGGGACTGAAAGTTGTTGCAGTCACAGACTGGTAAGATACTATTTGTGGGAAAGTGTGAGCAACTCACATTTTTTTGTTGTTTCCCGACTTACATAAATTAGATTAGTCTGATGGAAGAGATAAATTAATGCATCTAAAAGTATTTAAGTTTCTGGAAGTGTTTACTTCCTGCTCATTTTGTTTAGATACACTCTAGAATATAACCGGATTGACCTAAACTGCCTATTTCTCGTTATTTTCAACTGGTTTGGTCTGTCGACTTGGTTTATTTAATGTCATTACTCTATTGTTCTTAATAATTTTATGCAGGCCATGATGTCAAAAAGAATTAGCAAACTGGTATGATAAAGAGAATATTTTTGTTCAGAAGTGTGTGATAAGATGCATTTTGTAGAGAGTATTTTCTCAGGTAGCTGCCTAGTGGATTAAATTCTATTGCTGAGCCTTGATCAGATGTTTTTGGTATCAGGCTGAAGGGTTGATGGCATCAGTGCTCACTAAATAAGTAAATTCTGAAGTGTTTAATGTAACCCTGAAATAACAGTTTGGGACAGTGATGGTTTAAATGTAAGTAGGATAGGGAAAAGGACTCTTGAGTGGGAGGAAGTTTTGACAGCAAAATCTGTCAAGGAGCAGTGTGCTTTGTTTATATATTCCCTTTCTGTTACAGGTTTTTTACCTTCACCAGATGAAAGGAAGTTGTGTTTTCTCTGTTTTAAACATAGTGATACTATATGAAGAAACTTCTTACCCAGATGCTGATTTAATTAATCTGTAATTTCAAGCTTATCTCTTTGGGAGAGAAGGGATTTCCCAGCATTTCCTGAGGAGAGTTTGTGAAAACCAATAACTAAAATATAAAAACACTCTAACTCACCTTTTTCTCCTCACAGGAAACACCACCACTTTCCTTGCATCTCTAGAAGTATTTAATTATACCCAAATTCTTACAGAATGACAAATGGTACATTGTCTCAGTGACAGGAGATTTGAAGTTTTAGATGCAAAATGCAGATTTTGTGGATCCTCAATTATCTGCACTCTGCCTATGTATTGGAGCTCTGGCAGTTTTTTCCACTATCTCTTGTACTGTTGAAGACACTAAAATTTTGACAAGAGATATGAAGTTAGCAGTGTCTGGTATGTGCTCCTGAATGTGATGCCTCAGCCAGGTTTATTGTTTGACTGAGGATAGCTCCAGTTTCCAATCTGAGGAGCATGCTGAGTGGCAAGTGGCTTTGCTGATGACACGAAGCTGAGTGGTGTCGATGACACCCCAGCAGACTGTGCTGCCATTTAGTGAGACCTGGACAGAGAGAAACTTAATGGGATACAACAAGGGTAAGTGTAGAATCTTGCCTCTGGGCAAGAACAACCCCAGGTACCAGTATAGGTTGGGGACTTAGTTGTTGGAGAGCAGTGTAGGAGAAAGGGACCTGGAGGTCCTAGCGGGGAGCAGCACGACTATGAGCCAGCAATGTGCTCTTGCAGCCAAGAGGGCCAACAGCAACCTGGGGGGGATGAGAAGGGGGGTGGTTAGCAGATAGAGAGAGGTTCTTCTTCCCCTCTGCTCTGCACTAGTGAGACTGCATCTGGAGTATTGTGTCCAGTTCTGGGCCCCTCAGTCAGTTCAAGAAGGACACAGAGCTGATGGAGGGTGTCCAGCGTAGAGCTACAAATATCATGAAGGAAGTAGAACACCTCCCTTATGAGGAAAGTCTGAGGGAGCTAGGTCTCTTGAGCTTGCAGAGGAGGAGGCTGAGGGTAACCTCATTAATGTCTATAAATATGAAAGGGGTGTCTGTCAGGAAGATGGAGCCAGGCTCTTTTCACAGTCATCTAGTGATAGGACAAGAGGTAATGGGTGTGAGCTGGAACATAGCAGGTTCCAATAAATATCAGAAGAAACTTCCCAGTGAGGGTAACGGAGCATTGGAACAGGGTGCCTAGGGGGGTTGTGGAGTCTCCTTCTCTGGAGATGTTCAGGACCATCCTGGATGTGTTCCTGTGCAACTTGGTCTAGGTGATCCTGCTATGGCAGGGGGATTGGACTAGATGAACTTTTGACATCCCTTCTGATCCCTGATGATTCTATGATAAATGCAAATTTGTTTAAGGAAAGATTCATTATTCTTTTTGGGTTTTTTTGGTTGTTTGGTGTTTTCCTATCTCAGTGACTGCATGTAGAACATTCTTTGTGATAGAAAGATCTTTGTGTCTATACTTGGGGAGTCTTTTTGGACATCCCAACTGAGAATATTTTTTGCAAAGGGAGGAAGATTTGCTGACTGGAGCATCCTTTGGCAGCAGGTTAGAGGCAGGTTATTGTCACAACCTTAGGTCCTTAGTTCTGAGCTTTGCGGGTATTGTCTCAGCATGGCAACAAAAAAAATTATAAGGTGTCACCTCTTTGGAGAGTTGATGGTTAGTATGTGACAAATTATTGTAACACGCACAGCAAGCCCTGGTGCTGCAGTTTATGCTTTCTGTTCAGCAGCCCACAGGCCCTGGGAGCTCAGATTAGTTATACCAGAGCTTGCTGTGCCAAAGAGGACATTACATCAAAGGATTGACCCATCCTGTCTAGCAAGACAAAATAAACTGCTTGTGGCCATTCTGCAGCAAAGAATGGTTCCTGCATTAGCTTCCTGGTTGACTAGTGTGTGCTGGGGACTGCATGGCTTGGTTGAAGCCAAAAGATGCACCGTGGTATCAGCATTTGCTTCATGCTTCTGCCCTAGGGCAGAGCAGACCTGCTATCCTGCTGGTGTTTGGTACCTGCCAGCATCTTGCTGAAGCAGCTGCCAGTGAGTTCTTGCTCTCCACACGGTGGATTTGGCTTGAGAGGAAGCAATTTTAGATTAAGTTGCCCCAGTTTTCCCCTGGTTGTCACCGGCTCCTGACCTGTTGGAGCTCTGGTGGCAGGAGGTGGCGCTGCGAAACTGTGCAAAGTTCTCCGGGTTTGTGTTTTTCCTACCCTCTCCCCTTCTCTCCCGCTTTTGATTATCAGTTTCACTTAGCGAATTCAACCCTTCTGTTTCGAAATAGAAGCGTTTCAGGACCATATGACCTCCCCCCTATCTGAAACCGGCAGTGCCTAGCTACTTGGCAGACACCAGGACAAGCTCTGTGGGTGCTTTTTATAGTCATCATTTGAGAGGAAAAAAAAATAAAATCTCTGCACCATTAAAGCAGTTCTTTTGTTGTAACTGCTGGTAAATGTGAATGCCTGGGCAGATTGGGGCTGACTGAAACTCTAATCATTATACTGCAAGAATATTTTTGATGGATTTTCAACAATTCCACAGCTCCTGACAGCATCACTGTGTGGCTTTTTAAAGTTCTTTCTTTAATGGGTCCCAGGACCCGTGGAAACATTCAGGTCAGTTTAGTACCCGAGTCTTCCCAAGTAATTAGCAGGTAGAATTACCTTGTAGCAGTCAGTGTTTTCTGCTGTAATCCATCCACAGAAGCTGCAGCAGAGTAATTGCTATCTCTGGTGGCCCTGCAAACACGTCTAATTTAATGTGTCAATAGGGATTTTTCTTTTTGGTTTTTCATTCTTGATGCTAGGCTGTGAATTTCCTTTCAGAAGGTTAGTCTCAAAGTGAGATGGATGTATTGAACATGTGGATTTCAAGGAAATATTTTTCCCAGCAACTGTAAATGTGTGAAAGCATTCAGAGCTTGTTCTCTCCACATGACTTTTCAACAGGTTAAATGTACAGATACTCAAATACATGATCCACAGTTACTGGAGCAGATAAATGCTAAGCTGACCAAGGTGAGTCCTTGACAGTAGTGCAGCGTATCAGTCCTCTTGCCGCCTTTGTGGATGTTCTGGTGTTCTTGGATGCTTACTCAATGGTATCACTTTTAGAGCTTTTTAACCACCTCTTAGTAAACATTTGCCAGTTGTGAAGGGTACAGATGGACTCAGATTTGTCCCAAGATCAGATACAGAGTAAGAGTGCTTAGGGTCCTTAGAGAAGGGTCTGCAGGTGGATTTTCCCCCAGCCAGTTCTCTGTCCTGGCTGACTCCCTGGGTACTTCTGTAGCTGTTCAGCGGTGGTGATGGGTCAGAGTGCTGTAGTTTTCTTAACAGTTTGATATGTTTAAATACCACTTGCTTAGCGCTACATTTCAGGCTGTGGTTTTGTTCTGTATTGAAAAAAACAAGGTCCTGCTCTGCTTGGGGGAAAGAGTATATTTTAATGATAACAGGGGTCATTGCCAAAAGGCAGAGAGATATGCATGCTGTACATTGTATAAGGATCTAGAAAAGTCCTTTGAGTCCGTTCACATCACTTTGTGACTCACTGTTACTTTGTTTCCTATTTAGTTTTCAGTGAAGGCCTCAGCATCTCAGTTGTAAAGGAAAAATAAAATAAACTCATAATGAATAAACCCATTGGGCATGTTTTTTAGCAGTCCCGGATACACAGTATTTTTAGTTATTAAAGGAGACGATCCCTGCAAAATCAGTCACGTTGGGCCGGGGATTGGAAGCACAAAGAATAAAATTATGCTTCCTGAGAGCACGAGCAAGACCTGATCTTTGGGTGACCTAGCTGGCCTAATATATTACCTTAGTTTCTTGGCAAAATGTGTTCTCTTCCTTTATCTTTAAAAGAAATTGCCTTTTAAAAGAGTAATTAACATAGATTTGTAACACTAGAGGACTGTAGTGTGCTACTCAAGGTTTTCTTGTTTTTCTTTTCTTAATTTGAATTTCCCATCTTTGAAATGGAACCTTTGAAACTGAAAATACTGGTCCCAGAGGCCAGCACTCATGTATGTAAATGCTGCAATTATGATGTCAATGGGTATGAAGATTAAGTTACTTTGGCAGAATATCCTGTGAACATGAGCAGCACCATTTTATTAATGAATGAAATCTAATTTCATACAAAACAAAACTAGATCTTAGATCAATTGAAAGATTCTACTGCCTAAATAACAAAATTGCTTGTCATCAATAGCTGAATGCTTTTTTTAGTGCTAAAGATATTAGAGAATCACAGAATGGTTTGTGGCCTTTAATCTATACAATGTAGTGACAATTCAGTGTTGGCCTTTTCAGAAAGACCTAGAAGTTTTATAGAGAACTCTGTCCATGCTGTCTTTGTTATCAGTAGATTAAAAATTTGGTCCTTCTCTGGTTTAATGGTAGTCAGAAAACCCATAATTCCTGTAACTTTTCATATAAATGTGATAACTAAAGGAAGTGTGCTACCAATATCTCTATAACACAACTAAGCTTGATTGCATAACTCAAAGTGTAATGGAGATTTTGACGTGTTCAGTGGCAAACTGACAGATGTGTCATAGCTTCTAATCCCCCAAAGCTCTTTGAAAATGGGTGTTTCTGAAATACTGGGTAGGAAAACATGCTGCTTTTTTATTAAGCTTTTTTTCCTCAGTTGACTCTATTAATTCTAGCATCATCTTGTTGCCTGGCTGACTATACAAATTTACACTAACTAGGCTGGTAACTGTTTTGTTAGCAAAGAGGTAAAATATGTAAAATGTAGTATATTTGAAATGTTTTAAATATGAATTAAGTAAAAATGTAAATGATTTTGCTTATAGTTTGTAAATGTTTAAGTTGGAAATGATGGTTAATTCAAGCCACATTCAAACTACTTCTGTTATGTCCCTTGATATTTCTGGTATTTTAAACAACAAAAAAATTAATGTGAATATGGATTAGTGATAAGTTCAGAAAGTATTCTGGAACAATACTTGAAATGCTCATTGCAGGGAGGTATAAAATAAACTATATTATTGAAAGCAATTTTGACAGAATGACACACAAATTTGAATGCAGGCAGCATCTCTAGTCCTGGGATTTGCCAGCCTATTTCTAGGCTAGACTCATAGGAGACTGAAAGGAGGTTTCAGTGCTACATCACCATGTTCTATAGATTGAACTCAGTGGCGTCTCCATTACTTGGATGACATCCACAGTTGGTAAAAAGAGAAAATTGGGCCAGTTTACATTCTGTTACAGAGCAGCATCCTGGATGACAGAATAATTTCCAATCAAAATGCCTTGGATTACTCCCTACTGTGAGCTAATAGGGTGCTAATTAGCATATTTCATTTATTTACTTAACTGGGATAAAAAACATTGGGCACAGGTCCCATTTACGATGGTTTCCTGGGGAAGCTGCAAACTGCTGTAACGGTGCTGCATTAAATAGATATAAACTCACATAAACATAACATGCAGATTGAATACAAACTGTCATGGCTATCCGTTTGCCTCATGCAGTCAGAACAGTTTAAAACATTAAGTAAAGCTGTATTTCGGTTTTCTCAGAGTCTTTAAGTAAGCTAAATGAAATTAGAGCAGCGTGTTTGTTTTTTCAGCCATTGCAGGTCTTCTGGTGATGGTACTGAACCAGTGCTATGCTGTGGACAGCATCGTTGTGCTTTGCCTTGTGCTGTTTCTTATGCTATTGCTTTAATCTCTCTTGACTGTTAGCAGTACTGCAGGCTTCTGCAAGTGCTAGATTACCCATGAAACATGGGTTGTGAATTGTCCTGCAACTTTTTTCCAGCTTTCTGTTTTGCATTCCCCAGGTGGGGCATGCCTGCCCAGCATATTGTGGTGTTCTTGAAGATCTTTGTAGTTGCAGAAATGTTGAAAATGAACATTTATTTATTCATTCCTCACCCCCAGCCTCTCCTGCTTCCCATTTGGTGTGTATTATAAAATACAAATTTCAAGCACCTAACTTAGTTGCTCATATGGACAAGTTAGAATGTATATTCTACGAGTTTGTAGAGAGTAAGACTGTAAAGGAGTTTTCTACTGCCCTATTGAAAAATGATCTCTTAAAATGTCCAAATGGACATTTTAAAACACGTTTGCATTTTTATATCTTAAGCAAGAGTTTTACTTAGGATGAAATTATTTATCCATTGTGATTTACATTCTGCTTGGTTATGAAAATCTGCATTTTCCCTAAGGCACTGTAATATCTCTGCCTCTGGGAGAAAGTTCATCAGATGAAACTCAAGAGATTTTTCTGATCAAGACACCTGGGTTCTCTTTCTGCCCTTTGTGCATGTGTTATTGTGTGACATTGACTAATCTGCTTTTCCATTCATTAGCTTCCTTATCCATAAACTGCAGAGAATAAAACACTTTATCCTGCCCCTTCACTTCAATATGCTGAAGATGCTTTTTGGCAAAGTCTGTTACCCCATCTCAGCCCTAGCCCACTGTTTCCATACACAGTAACCTTAATATTTGTGTCATTATTTACTTTTTATTGTTTGTCCCATTTCCAATTTAAACCATTACTGCTCTTGTTAAGCCTCCCTCAGAGGCCACCCTCATTCTCTTCTATGGGAGAATTTTGTCCTCATTTTTCTGTGACTCTAGAAACCTCTGAGCTGCTGAAGAGCAATCCCAGAGCATATGTTTCCTATAGCATACGAAGTGAAATGCTACTATTGAAGAATATTGCCCTCCTGCAATTTTTGTATTTGTAAAACACATCTAAAGCATTTAAGGATAAATTATCAATCAATTAGAATAGAGAACTGAGCATTGGAGGAGACAGCTGCTTTTCAGCTAGTAAGACTGTTCCCCTGAAAGTGTGGGTTTTGAGTGTTCTTGTAGAGATACATATATAACATGAAAGCATCTCTCCATCATTCAGTAGCTGTCCTTTCCTTGGCTATCATGGTACTGTTCGTAACTTCTGATGCAGTGATATATTCTGCAGAAATAAATATAGTTCCGTTTTGGGGTTCTGTGAATAAACTAATTAAGAGTTACATGCCAAAGGGTATTTAAACACGAAATAAAACATTCTTTGTTTTATTTCCCCAAACTCTTCTGAACATTGTGAGAAAGCCATCAGGATTAGCCCCACAGATTGAGGGCATTTGCTAGCCAGTTTCATTGCTATGGTATACTGGCACAAGTTCAGAAAAAAGTAAAGCTAAAACAAATTCCCCAAGGCTTGTGAATTCATGACCGCAAGCCAGGTATGTGACTGTTGATCTGTGTGCAGAAGAAACTACTGGTTGTGCTTCTAGGGCCATTTGAATTCCATCAGGGGCCAAAAATGTGGATGATAGTTCTGTATAATTTTAGTGTATACTGTGTTGGAGAGCTCATCATTGGTGAGTGAACCAATTTTTCAGTAATCTTAGTCACAGCAGGCAAGACAGAAATTGGTCTGTAATTTGTAATCATTACTACTTTGCTTGAGATTAATCCTGGATCACCCACAGTGAAAAAAGATGCCTTCTAACGTCAGGAAGGTCCACTCTCCATTCAGAAGGCCACTGAGGCTTGCTGTTCACAAAGCACACTTTATCTTGACCATCCTTCTTTTTATGTCAGATGAACTTTTACCTGTGTTCTTTTCTCTGCAAGATTGAATAGTCCAGACCTTTTACAGAAAGGTTTTTTTTTTTTTTTTCCAATTTTTAGTACTGTGAAAGAGATTGGAGGGTGTGGGGGGGACCTTTGGAGTTTTCTTATTGATAGATTTGTCAGAAGGCACAAAAAACCTACACTATAATACATACAAGTAAATGTGGACAGTGAATAGAAATAACTTGTATTAACATAGACAGGCACTACTTACTACTATGTACATAATATGAAGAATTTGAGCCAAAGGATGCTGTGATTCTAAAGATCTGACTTGGCTTCTGAAAGCAAAGCAATGACAAAACAACCTAGATAGTCTGGTACTGTATACATAGTGAAACCTGGGCATTGGAATCCTAGAATCGTTTCAGTTGGAAGGGACCTTAAAGATCATCTAGTTGCAATTTTCTGCCATAGGCGGGGACATCATCTACTAGACCAGGTTTCTCAGGGCCCTATCCACCCTGGCCTTGAATGCTTTCAGGACTGTGGAGGCTTCCACAGTGTAATAAAGTAAATCTGAATTTACCTTCAGTTTAAAACCAATTCACCTAATCCTATCACTGTACACCCTGTTGAACTGTCAATCTCCATCTTTTTCCTACTCTGCAGGCACCCTTTAAATACTGGAAGATCACCACAAGATCTCCCCAGAACCTTCTCCATGCTGAACAACCTCAGCCCTTTCAGCTTCTCTTCATAGAAGAGGTGCTTCAACCCCTGGTCATCTTCATGCTCAAGTTGTCTTTCTTTCTGTGTTGGGGTCCCCAGAGCTGAACATAATATTTCAGGTGATGTCTCAGTAGAGTGGAGCAGAGACAGAGCGCCACCTTCCTTTATCTGCTATTCATGCTTTTGATGCAAACCACGTTGACTTTCTGGGTTGTAGGAACGTGCTGCCAGGTCAGGTTGAGCTTCTAGCACTTACAAGTCTTTCTTTGCAGAGCTGCTTTCAGTCCAAATTGACTCCTTTAAGGTAGCACTAAGGTTTCTCGTTTTTAGGTTTTTTGGGGGTTTTNAAAGCCACTTTCATTTGGTCATTGATTCCTTTCCTTCCCTCTCCATTCCTGGTTTTTCCTTATATGGACTAAAGTGAGCCCTGGCCAAGTTTGATGTAAAATGTTCTTCAGTTGAAATTGGATTGTTTGCTTTAATATTGAAGGGCTTAAAATAACAGAACAAGGGGAAAAAATAGCTATGTGATTTGTTTGCAGGGATAGTGTTGGGAAACCAACACTGAAAACTGTAAGCATGATCATAGTATTCCAACAAGTGTTGCATTTCCAAGTTAGGACAAGCAAGTGTTAAAACCGTTGTACTTTCTTGATCAGCCCTATTAAAGAATGATAAATTCAGTGTAGAATGGGTGAGACAAATCTTCTGGAGTGCTTAGAGCAGTAGACATCCTACTTTGTGTTAAGCAGTATGAAGGAAAAAGTCTCAGTAGCTGAAGAGCCATGTTCAAATGCCAACAAATAGATACAAATGATTTGCAATTAAATTGGAAGCGGGAGGTTTCTTACTATCATGTACCATCACAGCTGTATGCACATACAGCAGTATAAAACATATGGTGGTATGACCAATACCAAGTAGTCTAGGAGGTCTCTTCCAGTGTATTTCCTGTGCTGATGTGTTCCTAAATAACTATGTTCATGTAATTTTATTGCATTGGGATAAAATGTCAGAGCAATTTTTTGAGATCTCAGCTTTCAAAGAGTGAGTGTGTCACTTGAAATACATGTGTAACTTAAAACAAGCTATAGGATTTTAGGAATCTTTGAATAGCTTGTTTTGGTTAACTTTTCTCTTGATCTGTAAATGCCAGAGTTACTGATCCTACTATAAAGACAGCAGCATTAAATACTAGAAAAGAAGTCTTTTATGTAAATTGCCAGTCATGTCTTATTGACTACTGCTTTTATTTGAGTGGTTAGAAGCATCTTTCTTGTACTTGAGATTTAAGATAATTCCAAGAAGGAGGCTATGTCAAATTTTGATTTTTCTAATGTATCCATTGAACCTATTAAATTTAAATTCGTTGTTGGAGTGTCACTGAAGAGCTGAAGGATTTTAATTTACTTGGTGTTTGTGTTTGATGTGGGATATGTAATCATAATTCAACCAGTACCAAAGTTGGTGGAAGCTTGGAACATTTTTCACATGTGTTAGGGACGTTGCTCTTTGTCTAACTGGTACATCTCTGCTTGGGATACTTTCCAAGGTGACCTTCCTTTATCATTTGTGATATGGTGTTCTGTTATAGGTTTCTCACAGTCCTTGTTGATAATTCTGTTTTGTGTGATTATGCACCAAAGTGAGAGAGGAGAAAGCTGCTGTATTTAGGAAGGGTTGTGTCTCTGAAAAGGGCCAAGCTTTGGTCTTCTCTCTGTCCTGCTTCTGGTTCTGAAAGGACACGTGCCCCTTATGAATGACAAGGTAGGAGTGTACTGGGTGAACTAATGCTGGCAGAGCTTTGATTGAATGTTTGAATCCATGGTCTGTTTTGTGTTTCTTTTTCTGCTGCACAAGCACAATAGAGGTCAATCAAAAATAAAAGGAAATTAAGCTGAGTTCTCCAATTTATACACATATGTGGATTTGCAGTGGTCTTGCATTCCAATTCTTGCTGCCTGCTACATCTGCACACCCTGGCTCAGGGATGTGTAGATGAGAGAAACTGAAAAGCTGCTTCCAGTTCTAGGCAATTTGTAATGTGAATATTTATATTAGGTAAGTCCTGTGTTACATTTTGCGGACTCAAGAAGAGCTGTGTATGTACTGGTGAATCAGAACTCCTTTTGCTGCTACTGAGCTTGGGCAAATCTGTTGTTGTTCCCATTTCTAGCTCTCTCTTGATGATTCCATGTTGGGATGTTCAAAACAGAGACCACCCCTTACCCTTGGTCTGGAGAGAGCCTCTCTCAGTGCAGTCTTTTTCTCTATCAAAACTCTGGTTTGCTGCTTTGAAATGAGCTTTAACTTTTTGTTTTGCTGGTGATGATTAGTAATTAGGAATGCTTCAGGAGTGAAATATACTGTTAGTAACACTGACGGTGTATGAGCTCTGTAGTAGATGCTACCTGTAAGCAACTTTCTCATTATCATTTAGTTTTGTGGATACCAGCTTGATAGCTGGAGAGCAAAATGCATGCTTTCTTAATGAAAAACGAGGTTTGATTTTCTTGGTGCAGTAAATGACCATGACTTATAAAATGCTCACAGCTGACATTGTCATGGCTTTGATATGCAGAGAGATTTTTGTGATTCATACTTGTTTTCCTTGTAAGGTAATGGTTCTTGATTGTAAACAAGGATACGTAGAAATGATTTTTTTTATATACTTTGTCAGAAGTCTTCATGCATCTGTCCTTTTGTTAATATATGAAGCTGCAGAGAGAAAAGCAGAGCCACAAAGAGAATTGCTAAACCACACTTCATGTGCTTTGCCAAACAAAGGAAAAGTTCAAACTGCATTGTAGGTATAGAGCAAATGAATTTCTTTGGAGTCATAGACACTTTCATGGTACAGATTCTAGAAGACCATTTAAATTCTGTCCTTTGAGACTTACAATCCCTTCTGTCTGTCTGGGAATCCTTATCAGAGTTGTAGCAGATGGTGTGAGAGTCTGGATCGTCCTGAGAAGTTGGTCAGGATCTGAGCAGGGCCCAAAATTGGCACTAATCACATAGCCTACTCAAAAAACTGCATTTCACATAGCCTACTCAAGAAATGGACTGGATTAAGGAATGGTATTATAAACTAGGACACAAACTTCCCTCTTTATGTGAACTTGTCTTTAGAAAATCATCAAAAACTTAGGACAGTTACAGTATGTTTGAATGTGCTGGGAGAAGGAAGAAAAAAGATAATACTCAGTTAGACTTTGTGAAGCATGGAGATAAGTAGCTTTCTGTTCCATTTATTATTTTTCACCACTTGTTTTATTAAAATGTATCTAGAGTTACGTGTTGCTGTAATCTCCTTGATTACGACTTGCTGAAAGGGTCTGCCAGTGCCTCAAACCTCACTTTTTATATTAGCTGTGTTAACCACCTCTGACTTGAAAAGGAAAGGTTTACTAAAGCTTATCAGGACTGACTCTCTTAAAAACAAATGAACTCCCCCCAAATCAGTTACATGAGTGTCATCTTAAGGCAAGGTGATGCTGCTTTTGTACAGCTCATAAACAGCAAATACTATTTTGAACATCTTTTCAGAGCTGTTTCTGTGTTCTTTTCTTACCACAAGTTTGCTCTGAGTATTACTTTGCTCTTGAAATGCCAGGTTTTCTCTTCTTTAGTAAATGTATTAGTTCCAAGCTGAGATGCATTGTTGCTTCAACCAGAAAGGGGTAACACAGCTTGCAAGTGCTTTGCTGTTGAGGCATATTTAAGTAGTTCTTTGGAACACTGTGACTATAAATGAGATATAGCATTCTGACAACTAGTTGCTCATGAATTTTTTATAAATAAATAAAAAAACTGCACCGGAAGACATTGTAAAGAATAGATGGTTAAAAATACTACCATGCCCCAGTTCGAAGAAACAAATTCACAGAAGCTGAGACTATGATTTAAGCCCAAGAGGGAACAAAAGGTTTTTAATGTAGGATCTTTTCTTCCCAGTCATTGAGTTCAGGAAGACATTCAGCATGAGAATGAAATAAAGGTCTGTGGTAAAGGCACCTAACTCATCATTACACAGGCTTGCTGTGGTCTTATATACTGTGGATTTGAGTTTGACTTTTTTTTTTCCCCTGAATTGGCTTTTTAAAAATATATTTAGGAGTGTATTTGGAATTATGTAATTTAAAGCATATATCTTAAATATGGTAGAAGTATTCCTATGCATGCAGATACCACTCTAGATCCCGAATCTACCCATTAAATACTGTGTTTTGATTTTTCTTTGTGCATTTATTGGAAGGAGATTCCAGTTTAATACTATTGGTTAAGGAATGTGAGAGCTTGGAGAATTGCTATCTAAAAATGCCATTTAAATATTCTACTCTGTCAGAGCTTCAGTTCAGTTTAATAAAAGCTACTGTAAGAAAATACTTTAGAATATAGATATTTAGAGCAGTTGGATTACTTTTGACAACAGTGCAAGGAATCCATTCAAAGATGATTTCCTCCTTTTGTTCACTGAGGACCTGCAGAATCTAAGATAAAAATGGCAGTTGTCCTCAGGGCACCCTGAGGCATGTCATTAAAATTGGAATTTGATCCTCTTTTCATGGTTACTCGGGACAATCAACCACAGCAAACCTGAAAACAGTTTTCAACAATGTGACATGCCCTTGACTTTGTCAGTTTGGATTCAGTGTGCAAGCTTGGAGTGTTTCAAAATCCCTTTAGATGTCACTCTGTCTTCAAGAATACAAACATTGGACTATAGAAAAGATACATACTTCTAAGCATTTCTGAGCACTTATACTGTTTATGACAAGGGACAAACTGAATTATAGTTATCAAAGCAAAATATTTTTTTAGTTGAGATTTTTGAATACTGCTAAGTGTAATAAATAAAAAGAACCTGAGTCCATACATGTCTAACAGTTTTTAAATGGAAAATTAGACTGACTGAAGTAATCTGGAGATTTCTAAAGATGAGTGAAACTATGTGTTCTACCTGGCTGTGTATTTCTGATTGATAACTGTGATTTTTTTCAAAAAGACTTGGAAAATGGATGCAGCACATTTGGCTGTTTATTTCTCTGTACCTGGCCTCTTACTACTTTGAAAGTCTTGCCTTCTGCATTCTAGGCTTCCAGGTTTTAAGAATTTACATACATTTTCGTTATTATTTTTTTTTACTCAATAGCAGAGTAGTAGTTTTTCTGTTCCCTGCAACTTGTCTGCCAGAAAATTGTATTTTGTCCTCATGACAGTGAGACCACGAACTGGCCATTTTGCTATCACTGCAACTTGCCATTGGGAACTTGCTGATGCTTGGTGTGCTGGAAGCCATACGGGCTCCTTTGTCTGCTTTTGCTGCTCCTGAAACTTTTAAGTGGAGCAGGTCCTGCTGCTTGCACCAAGGACAAACAGGAACTTTGTCCAAGAGAGGAGTAAATGATGGCAAGAGACCTTTGGCTTCCCCGTAAGGCATGTTCCTTCCAGCTACCTCCTGTCCTTAGATTTTTTTGCAATAAGCATATGCTTATTCCTTCTGAGCAGGGTTGTGGTTTTTTGGTACATCTCTTAGTCTGTAGAGTAAAGTTCCTAGTTATATGCAGATTGTTTGTAACTGAAAATCAGTTCACTTAATAACTGGCATAAAAGTGTTACACATGGGGCAGCACTAGACAGGAGGAGCGCTTGGAGCCTGATCTCCACCAGGCACGAGGGTTTAAGGTATTTATTTGTGCCATTCATGTGGGAAGGAGAAACTTTGCCTGTTCATGTGGAAATTCCTACTTGCTTTCTTAATTTTGACAGATTTATAGGTTACAGCAAAACATAATTGCAAATAATATAATAAGTAACACTCATGAGCATCTCCGGTGTTGTTGTTACTAATTCATTGTTGATTTTTCAAGAGTATATGCATTTAAGATTCATCATTTTTCTTGCCTTCAGGGTTACTGTCTTGGTCTTCTGTTTCAGTTTGCAGGAGAATTTATTCAGTCTTCAGCCTAGGCAGGTAATGTCTGTTGCCTCACTTTTCTCATCTGTTGTTCAACACTGAAATTATTAATAGGATTTGCTATCTGGTAACCTATTACTTGTCCTGAATTTCCACTGCTATGATTTAAATTAATCCCTGGGTTTTTGAAGCGACCCGCTTTGTAAAGTTGTCCTCTGCAGAAAACTGTTGGACTTCAAGACAGAATCAAACCGTGCCTCTGGCAACTGAGAAAATTACACATCTTAAATGGTCTGTAACATGCAGGGGACAAATAAGATATCCTCAGATCTGCTGTGATGTCCCCTTTGCTGGTGAGGGGGGCTTCACATGGATAAATGAGGGAATAAGAGGTCATGGGGGTTGGTGTTAGGATGCCTCTGTCCGCTTTCTTCACCTACTGACTTCTTTTGTGACTATTGTCAAATTATCCTATTTCTTTGAGTTGTGGTGTCCTTCTTTAGAAATTTAAAATGCTTCTGCATTAAAAAAAAATACATGTCACTGCCAGAATGCTGTGCTAGGAAGCTTTTGTGAACCTGGCTTTCATCTGGTCCATTATTTGCAACTGAGATATGTGGAGTGGTCTGTGCACTCACAGGCAGGTCTCCCACCATCTGTGTTGCTGCACAAGGCTCAGCTGATTCATGGTTAGTTGAAAATACAGGTAGATCAATGTAAAATTTTGGTTCAAGCTTTGTTAGAAGTGAGGTAGTATTTTTTGAAAAGAACTGGATAATGTTCATATTTGTATTTAAAGTACTTTGCATGGTTATTTTTTTCCAGACCTTCAAGGTAAAGACCATTATGCCTGCTGACATTAAGAATGAAATTTTACAAAGTCTGAGGTTGGGTATGATGGTATAAGAGAAAGATAATATTTTAGAGGGAAGTGAGATGGATGTTAATGGAAGTGAATGGATATTAATGAAACTTCCATTAAAAAAAAATCTAGATTTTAATTACCAAAGGTTATTTATATTTATACATTTGATTATTCCTGAAACAAATTAATAAATTAATTAATGTATCATAAACTACCACCAAAAACCTTTGCTTTAAACAAAAAGAAAACATGTAAGATGTGAAGAATTTAAAGATTCTGCAGGTTTTTTTAAACAGCAGCTGAGCAGCATCATTGAGGAACTAAAAAGTAAACTGTCTGTCAGACATGAGTAGGGGGTGTGCGTGTGTGGGGGAAGTGTGTGTGGGAAGCTATTGGTGATAATCACCTTTTAAATTAAAGACTGCTATTTTTCAAAAGAAAATGTACTTCTGTTGCCAGATTTCTTGCTTCATGCAATCTTTTTATTTTTCAAAGTGTCACTCCTTGAGTTCATATTACTATTAGAGAATTTAAAATTTAATTAATTGTAAGGAAAATTTCTAGGTTACACAGAAAAGCTTGAAAAAATTCCCTAAAGTGAAAAATGAACACTACAAGAAATTGAGACATTTGAAAGAATTGAAACAGTGAGACATTTAAAAGAAGCTTTACGTGGGTTATTTTTAAGTACAAATTAAGTTCATTAACTTGTAATCAATAATGTATTTATAAATCCTTTCTTTACTAGTGCTAGTATATAAGTATGGGAAGGATTTGAATTTGTTGTCAGAATTTGTTAGTCTCTGGTTTCATTAGACTATTGTAAATCTGCAGTAAGTACAGTCACCTTGAAAATAGCAAACAGACTAATACTTGTTCTGTTAGCTCTGCCTGTCCCCTACTTACATGCTTTTATAGGACCATTTTTGTTTTTTTTTGAACATGTAGCTTTTTCATTCTCTTACTATTGTGCTGAATACCTCATAAGAGATAGCAAAGGTATGTGCTTGTCAGTATACTTCAAGTTGTATATTTTATACTGTGCATTACTATTGGAATTATACTTGTATTAAAAATTCTCTATTGAAAATACAAGACAAATGTTGCATAGGTTCTGCTGTTATAAATCATGTATTTGGATTGCAGTTGCTCTGAAGCTGAGCCCTTACAGAGTCTTAAACTTTCCTCAGGATAATTTTAATGCTTCACTCAGCCTAGGATTTATCCTAAATCTGTTAAACAGAAAGGTCTTAAGACTGTCTGTTAGGGTTTTCTGTAGACAGTAATGTAAATACCAGGCTTACTCAAATGCCGGCCTCTGGAATGCCTGGAATCTGAGTACCTTGAGCAAGGTGTTTCAGAGCAAGACCTGAATCTTGTATTAAAGATAAAATATTGTTCTGATTTCTTGTTGAGAAAACTCATTAGCATTTTAATATCAGCACATGTGTATTTTCATGTAACATCCTTTTAATTTGTTTGTTCAATAAGAAAAAGCCTTTTTTCTCAGCCTCAGAAATTCCTGTCCTTCATTTCACAGAGACATCGTTATAGTTCTGTGACCTTTATAATAGCAACAGTGAAGAGTAAATCGCATTCAACGCATTTAAATGAGTTCAAACATAGCCTGCAGAGTAGGTAGAATGGAGATTTGGCTCTTTTTGTAAGGCTTCTGTTAGCAGAACTTTGCCTTTTATGTCTTTGTTGTTAAAGCATGACATCAACATGTTCTGATATCAGGCTAAATTGCTGTTAATGCAAGTAGCTGTGCTCTGGAATTACTGCACGTGAAATTCAGATCCAATGCCTAAAAATGAGAACTGACTTTTAAAGGAAGCATTTTATTCACATCCTAATAGGACAATTTTTTTACTGTTGGTGTGACGCTAATACTCACTGAAGACAGTGTTGGTAATGCATGCTAATATTATGGAAGTTTTGTAGCATTTTTATCATTCTAAGCCTAGCAATTATACTTCTCAACAAATAGCACTGATTAATCATCACTGGTATGCCTTAGTTTTGGTGCATTTACTCTTCTGACACCAAAATGTAGACATGAAGACATTCAGTAGAAGTATATGCACAGGGATATTTTCTTACTAAAGTGGAAAAGGACTGTTTTCTGAATTCACAGATGTTCTATTGTAAAGTCTTAGATACTTGTTTTGTCTGCTGTATTGCGTTTCCACCTTAGATAAAACTGGCTTTTATGACAGAAGGGAAACAGCTTGTTCTCTTAGCTAAAACCAGTGCGGTAGAGCACATTATGTGAATGTGGCAATTGGTTAACAAGGGATTAATAAAATCTGTAAAGTATGTAATTCTCCTACTGAGTTCTTATCTATCCAGATTTTTGTATGTCTTTAAGTACTTCATGATCAGTAAATAATAAATTCAATTTACTGAATAGAAGTTTTATCACTTGGAAATACTCACTTGGAATATATATTTTTAATTGGCATCAATGGCACATTTCCCAGGGAGCATAACAAAATGGATCATTTAATAGATGCCCAATATCTCCATCCATCTATCTATCTATCAGCGCAGCACATGATGTTTTGACTTTAATATGGTAATTATCTCAGACTGACTTCAGAGGAAGAAGCTGCCACCCACACAGCAGTGCTTAATTACTTTAGACTTCAGTTTGCCAAGAGAAAAATTGACTTTTTTTTGCACATTGCATGGAATTGAAATGATTTCATTGTCATTTTATTTGAAATGCAGCCTGACACCACTACAGCATCATGGGAAAGAAAATGCAAAATTTCTCTGGAATTCTTAAAATAGGCTGAAAGCTGCCTTATATTTTAATGGTTTTCTATGAAGCCTGTGTTCACATTCTTTGAATGTTAATGATGAGCTGCTTCAGCTTATGGGAGGATTTTTTTTCTGTGAATACATTTTATTTGCAAGACAGAGAATGCAGCTTTTTTAAAGTTGCAAAAGCCTAATACAAATTTCAGCATTTTAAGGGCCGGTGACTGTTAGAATGATGTTTATACAGTTTGAGAACGTAACTAATAAGATGAAAATGATAGTTAATGGTATTGTAGAGGCAGCTTAGGACTCAAATAAGTAATTCTTTTTGGTCATTGACAATCACAGCTATTATCCTGAAACAACATAAGAAAGTTGCATATATGTGTTTTCAGCACCTGAAAGCTAAATCTACTATCTATGAAAATCAATGCAAGGTTTTATTTATCTATTGTTAAACATGCGGCTAATCTGATTACCACACAAATATGGGGGTAACCTGCTTGAATTGAACACTGTAGACAGATCTTTATGTTCAAAAGAGAACTTGATTTCTAGATGTTTTACCTTACATTCACTGAAGATAAAGGGCTATTTTGGGTTTGATTTAAAAGGCGTTATTTGGTCTCTTGCAACCCCAAATCACAGGGGTATTAAAATCTTACAAGCGTAGGGGAGAGGAGCGAAGCCCAAGCTGACCAGTAGCATGGGTTCCACGAGGAAGAACACTTCATTGCCAGGATGGAAAGTGAAAGCTTGGGTCCTGGCTCTGATGCCTACCAATGGTCTCAGTGGATGGACAGTGCTTTGCAGGGCTGTGAGTGATGTTAATGAGCTCTGAAAACATTTAAAGCAATTGTTTTCTAAATATCTGGTATGCTGCCGGCTGTGAAAAGTTGTAGGTTATGACAAGGTTTGGGCAGCGTATTCTGTAGATGTTTCACCTGGCTGTGCGAGCAGCACCAAGGTGGGGAAAAGCATGTGTGTTTATTTGTATCAAAAACTGTAATAAATCTTCATGTGTTGAATGCTGCCAGTCTTGCTGTTATAATTTTATCCTCAACAAGAAAATTCAATATACTGTCCTCCCAGATGGCAAGTAAGTAATATCAGAATTTTCCTTCTTTTTCAGTTCAGACATGTATATAGTAAAGACCCACTGAAATAATAACATTGTGACATAGACTTTTCACAAAGGAAGAATGCAGAGAAGCTTTTAGAAATAAATCTGGTGACACAAGAGAATTTACAAATACTAGCATATTAATATACTGCTAAAATAATAATAAAAAACACCATGCTGCTAAAGATGTTGAGTATTATCTGTTCACTGCAGGAGTTTATTAGAAACTCCAGCTTTCTTTTATTAAAATTTCAATTGGCTTGGTGAATGAGATCCTATGTTAGTGTCATAAAGTGAGAAGCCATAAGGAGAGGATATTGGCATTTAAGTGCAGTTTTCATTTTGAAATAGTGTGTATTATACCAGAGTATTGCATATCACAAATATTACATATTAGTGGTGTTAGAAATAGTTGCACTGAATTCTGTATTCATCGAATTGCCATTGCTTTCTGTGCCATCTGGTAGTTTATACATGTAATTTTAAAAAAATATCCTAAGTGGCTTTTAATATGACTATAAATGGAAAGCAAATACTATATAGTTCTGTGAGGATTTTAAAAGATGGTTGGCACAGATGATTTCCCAGAATTGTATTCAGTATCAAGGCATGAACTTTAAACCAAAAGACAAGTTTTCTGAACCATTATAGAGAAGTCATGTTTGTAAATGTGACAGTTCTATCTGTCGAAATTGTGGTCTAGTAGTGTTTTGTATTTAAGGCTGCTTAGTGTTTTTTGTTTCAACTGCATTATCATGTAAAGCAGCTGTGTGAATGTGATAGCAGTTAGTATTGTATAATGATGCTATAAGCATTGACAAAGATTTTTGCTTCATATTGGTCTCTCTGTTTCCTTACATCTTCAAGGAAGATGAGCTAGAAGAGAGTAGATTACCAGGTAATATGTTGGAAAATGGCTGGGTTGTTCACTTTAGCCTTTGCATAATTATTCTCCTGTGCATATGCTTACAGTAGCTGATCCCTGTTGGTCCTTTCAAACATGCTGGGGGATGGCAGAAAGTGAATAGAGGTCCAGTGCCAGGCAGCTAAGACTACATTGTTAGTGAGGTAGGGACAAGATTCTACTCTTCCATTTATCCATGGTGATAAAATGACTTGGGTGGAGGTAGTTAAAGTTTAATTCCTCCTAAGATGCCACAGAAACTGAGGGACATTTGGAGACTGAGTGGGCTTCCCTCTGCCTCTCTCTCTCTTTCTCTCTTTCCGTATATCTGTATATATATATATATGCAACATAAAACACAATATAAATGCCTATTTTTTAAAAATCACTTTTGCTTTTCAAGAGCATATATAGATTGCTGTTTGATTATGAATGGATATTTTTTCTTACTACTTACTGATTTCATGTAAGAGAACTTTGGTGGTCTCAGCACAGTGACATCTGGACACACTGCAAAATGGTCATAAATTAGCCCACAGTATTTCATGCACTGGCATTATTAAGATTTTTTTTTCTATTTTATTTTTAAAGAGATTCCTCTGTTCTGTTTTTTGTGGTTGGATAATCAGTGTTTCATTACTAGGTGAAGTGTTGCTTTAAAAATTGATGGCACCAACAACTCAATCCAGCTGGAACCCTCCATGATGGGGGAGGGAATCTCTTACATTTCCCCATCTGGATTCTTCAAGATGTAGCAAGAAGTTTGCACTTCTGCAGCTGCAGTTCTTTCATGCCAGGTTCTTTAAATTTTACACATGGCTGCCTGGTTGGGAAATATTTTCCAGATTTACATGTTTACGGCATTGACATGTGAAACAGAGGAGCCTTCCTTCTTGATTATGGCACAAGTACTCACAGATTGCACACTAACTTTATAAAATCTGGAAATTGATCACTTAGAACTTTCAAATAAATCAAAGCACTCTTTGATCTTGAATCCAAGTTTCCTTAAGAACAACAAATAAAAATATCTTTTTTGGGGTTTTTTTCCCCTCAATATGGTCACTATTAATGTAAGCATTCTATCCCTCTAAAAATTCTAGCAATACAGTTTAGTTTTAAAGTATATGTCCTTGGAAGAGAAATATTAATTCATCAGATGTAGGCACAGTCAAGAAAACTATATAGCTGCTAAGTGCATCTGTAGAAACTGTAGTAACTCAGCAGGAGATACTCTGGTTCCTTCCTTTTTCTCCTCTTAATTGTGTGTTGTTCTTTTATCACTAACATTATCACAAATTTGGAATAGCTTTGTTGGTGAAAAGAACTTGACAACATAAAATCTATAGAAATCTGTACTGACTTTGAGGCAAATAAATTTATCCTGTAACCTTCAATTACATTTTCTGATTTCTGTGTAACCACTACACACTTTTAGAGGTTACAAACATTTTTGAACCAAGCATTAAATATGTGTGCTGTTGGAAGTGTGAAAGATCTCCAAGAATTACAGAACACCTGAATTTTAAAATACTTGTGTTAAGGCAGTTGTCATCCATGATGAGCTTTAAGTCACCATACTGCCAGTAGTCACCATTTTTCTTGGCCCATCATGTATTCTAACTTGAGTTATGTTTTCAGATAACTTTTGGAATGCTATAAAAGTTTAAAAGGAAAAAATACAGCTTTCTGACAAGAGAAATACACACAATTTTTAACAGTAGTAACAAAACATGTATTTGTTTTCGGTAGACATTGCTCTTTTCCACAATGCATTTCTTGAAAGGTAGCCTGACTGGAATCTGTGGTGGTGCAGTTTCCTCAGTATTTTCTTAATGTCAGTCATGGTGCTGCCTGAAATATTTTACCTTTTATAACAGATACACTCTGTCAGAAAGGGCTTTAAAAAGCTGTTTCTATAGTAAAGATAGACTTTAGAAGGAAAAGCTGGACATCTCAGAACTAAAACCGGCTTTGGAGAAATGTGAAGGCAAGTAGATTGGTAGGGTAGATGCCAAATATCTCATCTGCGAGGGAGCATTGAGGTGTTTGTGGGGAATTGCTTTATGACCTGCTTTCAGAGAGCTGGAATCAGACAAGGTTTGAGTGGAGTCTTGTGTTGTCCAAAGGTAGCTTTTCATTCAGGAAACTTGATTAAGATGGATAGGAGTTTCAAAAGGTTTGTCTTGTTTGATTTGGGAAGTTGAGGGGAATATGATGGCTTGGCTGTGTTGAGGCTGGGCTCTCCAGCCGTTCTCTGCCAGCAGTGGCTCCCAGTGAGATTCTTGGTGGACTAGATCAGCAAGGGTCAGAGTGCAGAGCCCACACAGAAATGTTTCAGATAGAAGTACATCTATCACTTTAGATTACCCTTTGTTAGCTTTCTCACATACTTGCACAAACCACTTGCAAATAATAAAATGCATTACAGACTAAAGAGGGTACAAGGTTTGAGTAGAACGAGAAAAAAATATGTCTTCCCTTCTTCTCCCCCTTAATGCTTACAAGAGTGCACTTCTATGCTTTGTGGTGGAAGCTGTGCAAGAAGGAGATTATAGCAAATCAGATGTCTTTTGGACTAGTTTTTGCCTGTAATTTGAGGTGGTGAATGTCTAGGATAACCCAGAGGTGCTAGATGAGCTAATGAAATGGTGATGTAAAATGCAAGTGAACTGTTTATTTAAAAAGTGGCATCATCATTGTAAACAAGAGAAATGAAAACTATCGGGTTGTATTTAGTTATACAGTTCCCTCATGATAGGCAGCAAGACTGTTTAAAAAATGAAGAAAGCAACAGGCATAGAAGGAAAATGCATGTCTGTGTTTCTTCAAGCAAAAAATCCCTCCTGCTTTTAAGAGAGCTATGATGCTCATAAAACACTTAACAATGCTCTCTAAATGCAAAGAGCTATGCTGTGTACCCACGCTGCACTAGATCATATACAAGGCAGTGTTTCTGTGACTTGCATCTGTCTGCAGTTTCTACCCAGTGCTATGTCAACTCTACATAGTATTCTGTAGATGGATAATTTTATTTGAAAATGCAGGTTACTGTCTTCTGTATATCCAAAATAAACACTCTAACTATAAAGCTTTAATTCAGAATTCAGCAGCATGCAGTTCATAAAGATTTGCGTTACTTTATCAAGGCAAAATCTGAAATCTGCAAATGATTGTTGCAGTGATGGTTATTTGAAACATCTGCCATACAGCTACCAAATCCTTTCTTTCCCTTGCTGTTTTAATTAGAATTTCTTTACCGTGTTTCCACAAAGTAACTTTTGTTACTCTTGTAGTAAAAATTCTCTGTTGTCTTGTCCTATTACAATGACTGAAAAAAATAGCTCTTAATAAAATTCAGTCTGTAAGCTTGTTTATGGATTTTTTTTTTTAAGAAAACAGATGTTATTTAAGGTAATAGGTATTAATATGTTAAAGTTGCATTTTTAGATTATGACTGCTTGCTTGCTCCTAATTAGGATTAAACATTAATATAGCAGGTATTGATTAAGTGAATGGCAGGGCTGAAGGGAGAGAGAGAGAAAGAGTAAAGTATTTGGTGTCTGTGTTCCATACCCCAGCAGTTATGGACGGGGAAGTCTGCAACTCAAGTGCTCAGGGTTATGCCTCAGTTGGGATGGTATGGGAGTATTTGCGTCTCTGTCTGGATTTTCTCCTGATCTTCCTCTCAGTTTGAGGTTTGAGAACTAAAAGGGAAGTTATTTTATAAAATGTTTAAATTTTTATAAAATTTAAAATTTCAGCGCTACTTCAGTGTTCTTGACTACTGCAGCTGGGCTCCGCTGGAGGGAAATGAGGAAAAGCTGTATTCTGGTTTACATTGAAAATCAGTATTGCATCACAGTGGCCACTACTGACCTCTTCTGCCTTCGCCTCCTCCTTCTTCCCAAAGCGGAGGAACCAGTCCTCTGGAGTGGCAGGGATAGTGAAGGAGCAGCAGGAGCAGTAGGATCTGGAATCCTCAGACAGCCATAAAGGCTGCCAGCTTCTGAGTAGTACATGCACATTTGTTTTCTTGTTTCTACTTGCTGAAGCAGTAAGTAGTATTTGGTCTGCTAAATGGTTGTAGCAGTGCATATGTGCTTTCCCAAGTTTTCATGTCCAATACAAAACCATTTTATTAAATCTTTTTAATGTAATTATTACCTGTGTGATGCTTTTTTCAAGCAAACGTTATAAATATGTGTGTGCATGTATTTAAAATTTTAAATTAACGGAAATACTTCCTGTCATTGGAGTGTTCATAATGTCTGAAGATTTAGTTTTCAGGGAAAACAAACAATAGCAGTTTGCTACTGTAAAGACTGTTTATATAGAGCTTATGCTTTTACTTAGCTTCATGCACATGGGTAGTTTCTTTTATACAACAGAAGTGTTAGTGTGTGTCGTTATGCACAGGTGGCTGCAGATCTGAAGGTATGCTAGCTTTTTTTGCTGCTGCTTGAAAATGACAAGCCTTTTTTTTTTTTTTTTGCACTTGTTTATTGTGGTGTTGAACTGTCTTCCTAGTGAGAGGAGTTTCTGGTCACTGAAGCCAGTGCTGATCGTATAGACTTAATTTATTTATTGGCGGCAGGTCCGGTATTTTTCTGACTGGTAACTTGATGAGGGCAGTTCCAAATATCTTTTTGTTTGGTTCAGATAAAATGGAGTGAAAGAGAGGTATCATAGAATTATTTAGATTGGAAAGGACCTTTAAATCGCTGGCTCCAACCATTAATGTACCAAGTCCACTGCTAAACCATGTCCCTAACTCTATAACTATGTGACTTTTAAGCACATCCAGGGATAGTGATTCAACCACCACCCTGAATTCTTCCAATACCTGATTATCCTTTCAATAAAGAAGTTCTTTCCTAATGTTTAATCTGAACTTTCCATGTCACAATTGGAGGCTATTTCCTTCTGTTGCTTGTGAGAAAAGACCAACACCCATCTCTATACCATTGTAGACAACAATAAGGTCTCTCCTGAGCCTCCTTTTCTTCAGACAATGGACTTGGCTCCCTCAGCTGCTTCTCACAAGGTTTGTCCTCCAGACTGTTTGCCAGCCTTATTGCCCTTCTTTGGACCCACCCCAGCACCTCTTTTTTTGTAAGGAGGTTCCCAAAACTGAACTCAGCACTTGAGGTGTGGCCTCACTAGTGCTAAGTACAGGGAGACAATCTGTTCCCTACTCCTGCTGGCTATGACAGCTAAGAGAACAGAAACAGCTAATGTGATTTCTTTTTCTTGGCATGATTTTTTTGGGTGGGTTTTAGTTTTGGAGTCTTGAGACATGAAAAGACCTCTGTATCCCAATTTGCTCTCAGTGAAATTGCTGTTATAATAATTACTGTCCACGAATGAATTTTATCATAGTTTTCAAAGGCCTAAGGATTAATGGATAGGAGGCTGCTGATAAATTGAATTGTCATCCAGATGTTTTTCCTTTCTGCTGCTTTATCATGCTATAAAGTTTTCAGTGAAATATTTATTGTAACTAGTTGTTGGTTTTGTTTTTTCATCATCCATAAAATTTTTCAGCTTCCTTTCTAAATGTCTTGCCTCAGAGGGGTAAAGAATGTAAACTCTGTAATCTAATAAGATATCTGAGTTTTCAGTAAACCATAAAGTAGGGGAAGTGTTTTGAATTTCAAGGTACACGTTAGTGTAAAATTAACTTAGAAGATGCTTTAAAATGCCCTCTGCAGAACATGGGATGTGAAATGTTACCAGTTTAGCCATTTTGGCGTAAGCCAAAGTAATCTCATTTTGTTATGAGGAATGTATTCTTCTGAATCCTCTTGAGTATTTTAACTTCTGACTTTCACTTGCTGTTTGTGTGGAAAATTACGATAAGTGTGGTGGTCTAAGCCTACTCTACACTACAGAAGAGTAAATGTGCTTAGTATAAGGTGATAGTCTCTCTAGATCATGTTATTATTCCATGTTGTTGCTGCTGCCATAAGCTTCTGCAAAGAGGTCCTATTTTTCATGTAGCAGTCATGAAAATATTCCATGTTGTTTTGTTTCTCCTCCTCCCTTTTTAATCTCTTCATAACTCTGTGGTATTGGTTACAGACAATGAATTAAGACAACAGATTGACTTGTGGTTCTTCTGGAAATCCACCTTGTTCTCATATTTTTCCATCATAATTGGAAAAAAATACAAATGTCACTATAAGCTACAAACGATAATAGATTTCCTCCCTAATGAATAATGGTCTCCATTTTGTATGACTGAGAAATTGTTTCTGAGCACTTTTCACAAGAAGAATTCAACTGGTTTGATTCCACTGGGGGTTGATATATTATGTGCTGGGAGAAGTATTAAAAGAGAAATGGCAAACAGTGCGCAGAGATATCAATAAGCAATTATTTCACAAAAAGCATTTACAAGTCAAGGCTTTTGAGTGCTGAATCCTGTGAAGCATAGTATCTATTTAAAACCTTTCTGAACAAGTGATATTTCCCTGCCTCTCTAGTTCTCTCTGAACAGGAAAACATTTAGTGTAGTGTGTCCAAACTGGGAAATGATCTGTGAATTCCATGGATATCATCAAGCAAAGAGTTAAGTGATTGACTCAGCTTCTGCCTACTGTTGTTCAGAAAGTAGAAGATGACCTAGTTTGACTCTCAGATTTGATTGTGTTTGCATGTTGGCAAGCAGAAAAATAAACAACATTTAACTTGTAAACCTGGAACTTAATTAACAGTATTAAAGTAATTGAGAAACTATGACTGTAAAATGCCAAAATGCTGTTTTTATTGCACCCTATTCAAAGCAGAACTGTAGTAACAGTAAGTTATTCTGCAGCACAGAGGAGTATGTGTTATTAGTACATTAATATTTTGTGTTTATGGGAGCTTTTAGTGGTTTATATGGCAATTGGAACATAAAAAAACTATAAACCCTGGAGACTGCCAAGAATCATAAAGGACAACACATATGTTAGAGTATAAAGTATAATGCAGTGTTTCTAGGATACCCCAAAGAACAGTTGAAAGCCATACTGGTATGGATGTGACACTACCAGTATTGACTGTGTGCTGCAGATAGCGTCTGGAGGGAAAAGAAACCCAAACAACAGTGTGTCAGACAGAACCACAACTCTCTGTAAGCCTTGGCTGGTGTAGAGCCTGCAGGAGGACTCAGTGGTAGATGCCAGAAACTTTGTCCTTTGGCAACCATCTAGAGCTGCTCTTGAAGTCATTGCTATGTCAGAGACACCAGTTTGTTGCAGATGAGTCACTCAGACCTGTGTGTAATGTAATGGTGACATCATTTGCAGTAGCTGATCTAGTATTTCTGGGATAGATCAGGAAGCGTTTGGTTCAAGGAGGTATAATTTCAGTAATGCAGCATCGATGTTTGTGTTCAAGAGCCAGGGAAAAGAGAATTAGATCTGTGCTTGTTTTTGAGGGCATAACGGTACACAGGACTGTAGTTTTGATGGTAATGAATGGTTAATACAGGGTAAGGAAACAAACTCTAATGCTTTCCAATACAGCACTTCTGACAATTATACCACAATGGCAATGTTATTAAGAGGGTATGTAGAAATGTATGGACAGATTGTCCTGAATGGTTATTGAGTCAGGTAATGATTAAATGATAATTTTGAATATAAAAGCAAAGGAGGTGGAGAAAAAGGAGCAATCTGAAACATCTGGAGAGAAAACTTGTCTAACAGAAAATCAGTTTTATTGATATTGATACGTGAAAAGGAATTGTGTGAAATTCTTTAAAAAAAAAAAATGGCAAACCATCCATTATAGATCAATTCATTGATTCATTGTAAAAAATCCATGCTTGTTACCAAGTGCTATCAGTAGTGTAATAAGGCTACAGAAAATCCATGAGTGTTTATCGTATGATCTCTAGAACATATTTTTTTTATTCTCTATGAACATCCTTAAGCTTTTCCAGAAGAATATAGTAAAAAATTCTGTTGAATTCTATATAAGTTGAGTACATTCTTCTTGAAAAAGATGGCCTATTATCTAGTGAGTTTTTAAAGCTAACCTGTAGGAATTTGTGAAGAATATACCCCAAGGAGTATTTCTGTGCAGTCAGTAACCCAGTAAGTGTTTATATCCATATGTATGCTCACATGCAAAAAAGCAGTCTTTTGTTTCCCAGAAGGAACTGAACACATTGTGATTGTTGGTATAACATTACTCCAGTTGTGGGGTATTCACCCTGGCTAGATGCCAGATACCCACCAAAGCAGCTCTGTCACTCCTCTTTCTAAGCTGGACAGGGAATGAAAATATAGATAAAGTCAAGTGGCTTGAAATAAGGACAGGATCACTCAGTAATTACTGTCATGGGCAAAATGACATGAGACTCCACTTGGAGATACTAGTTAAATTTATTGCAAATCAAATCAAACTAGGATAATGAGAAAAAAAATAAATTGTTTTAAACGCCTCCCCCTAAGCCCTTCCTCCTTCATGGGCTTGACTTCCGAATGTTTCAAACTCTTCCCTACCAGCAGGACAGGGAGAAAGGGAAAATAGGGGTTGTGGACAGCTCATCACACGTCATCTCTGCTGCTTGTTCCTTCTCAGAAGAAAGGCTCCTCAGACTCTTCCCCTGCTCCAGCGTGGGGTCTCTGCCATAAGGAAGAGTCCTTAATGAACTGCTTCTCATATTTAATTACTGATAAGACAAGAGGAAATGGCCTTGAGTTGTGCCAGGGGAAGTTTAGATTAGACATTACGAAAAAATTTATTGAAGTGTCATTGGGCATTGGCTGCCCAGGGAGGTGGTGGAATTGCCATCTGTGGATAGGTTTAAAAGTCATGTGAAAACAGACTTAGGGAGATGGCTTAGCAATGGGCTTGGTACAGTTGGTTTAATGATTGGACTCAATGATCTTAAAAGTATTTTTTAATCTTACTGTTTCCATGATTCTGTGCTTCAGCATGCATCTCCCTGCCAGAGTCATCCTGCCAGGACTCGGCTCCAGTGTAGACTTTCCACTGTGTCACAGCTTCATTTAGGCATCTACCAGCTGTGGTGTGGGGTCCTTCATGAGCTGCAGGTGATGTTCTTCATGGATTGCAGTAGGAGAGCCTACCACACTGGCCATCATCACAGACTGAAGGGGAATGTGTCTCATGCCTGGAGCACTTCCTCTCCTGCCTTCACATGTGTTGGTGTCTGCAGAGTTTTTTCTCATATATTATTAGTCCTCTCTTTGGTTGAAGTTGCTGTTGTGCCCTTTACCCCTGCTTTTTAAATATGTTATCATGGAGGCACTGCCATCATACTTGACAGGGGCTCAGCCTTGACCAACAGAAGGCCTATGTTGTAAGAAAACCGGTATTGTGTGTAGCAGAAGCTTCTCGGAGCTTCTCATAGAAGCCATCCCTTTAGCCCCATTGTTACCAAAACTTAGCCACATGGACCCAATACACCACTGCAGATAATGGTAAACCCAATAAAGATCTTTGTTAGGTTTTTACAATCTTGGTTTTTATAGATAAGTTTTTTTGGTGTTGTACAGTATAGAGAAGCTTCTTCTTAGTGTTTTGTTCATATTTAGTAATATTACTAGGAAATCTTCTTGAAATTAAACCGTATATCACCTTCTAACTGTATTCTTCAAGTGTACAACAGCATTTGACCCTGGCTAATGTTTTTTCTCCTGTTGTAGTTCCTGAGTGAGAGAATGTATTTGCTAAGTTTCTACCATATAACTAAATTAATAGACTCAGCGACCAATTCATTAAAATTTAAATCCGATCTGTTTGGTTCATAGCTCTGTTATAATTTGTTATAAATATCTTATATTCCTTAATCTTGCATTCTCTATTAACATAACAGACATTAACACCAATAGTTGATCTGAATCTAGATGGAAAAAGGCATAATCATTTACCTTGCCAGCTGAAAAATGACATAAAAATCTTTGTGTTACAAAAGTGATTTGACCCTCTCATAAGTAATCACAGAAATAATAAATAATTAAATGGTCTTGGGAGGATCTATAAAAACTGTCTACGTTCCTCCACAATAATTTGATCGTTCTATTTACCCATTTGGGAATGCACCAAATGATAGACTAGGTAAAGACCTTTTTTGGATGTTTGTTTCTTAGGGGATACTGAACAATCCTTCCTGATTAAGATAACACTGAGTCTCAGCTTTGCTATAGAAATTCTCTAGAAGTATTTGCTCTGACTCAGGACCTGTGAAAACATTGACCTAGGAGAGTGTTCTGTCCTATTCCTTCCATTTAATTTTGCAGGGTGAGAGGGCAGAAATGGCACCCAAACACTTAACCGTGAAGGAATTAGATAATGTTTGATTATTGTACAACTTGCACTTTCTAATGCTTTTCTTCAATTGTTCCAAGCTGATCTGTCTGGTATCCAGTAACAAAATGTGGTAATGGTTCAAAGCTGCCCTGGAGTGGTTTAGTCAGGGTATTCAGAAGAATTTATTTATCAAGAAGTTGGTAAAACACTGGAACAGGCTTCCTCTAGGAATCAGAGCTGTTTGGTTCACCAAGAATGTCAGTTGAAGAGGCCCTCAATATGATGTTTTAACTTTTGGTCAGCCCTGAATTGATCAGGCAGCAGGACTGTGTGATCACTCTAGGTCTCTTCCAACTGAAATACTCCTATTTCTATTCTATTTCATTCATCTTTTTTCAGTTGCAGAAAAGCAGTTGCTCTGGCAACAGAAAAACAATGTTGCATAAAGCAAAAAAAGTCTTTCTGGAAAAAAGTACCAGAGATTTGCTGACATTATTAGAGGACCTATTAATTAGAAGAACTATCAAACATTGATCTTGAAGACAATTCTGTACAGTCTCTGAACAAGGGAGAACTACAGATGGCTTCCTTGAACCAGAAGGATGATTTGTAGAGAAGGTACAGAAAAGTAAAGAGAGAAGTCTTGTCCTCATAGTTGAGTCAGAATTGCTGGGTTTTAAGTCTGTGTACTGAATGATGTTAGAGGATGACACTGGTTATCATTCTATACTGAAAGTCAACTCCCCTGAGCATGCTTGGAAGGGAAGTCTTTCTCTGCCTGACTAGTGGGTGATATATGTCTACCTCCTCATGCTTGAACAACCCGTGGAAATTATTTCGTATATAGAGTAGTACTGAAATGATTATCAAAGTAAATGAAGAAACACTGGAATCATGTTGGTTAACTGTGGTTCTTTGAAATTTTATAGGATATAAATTAAGCCACAACTGGTGGCTAACTGTGCTGCAATGAGTGGAAGTGACATGCCATGAACTTTCTCTCAACTGTCTTCTGAATGAAATTTCCAGTGGCAAAAGAGAAATGGGAACCCCAGAGTTGTGAATTCCTACTTTAATTAACTGTGTTTGTGTCAGCATTGTGCAAATGTTACCTTTGTCCAACCAAGTGGCTGAACGACACTGACCAGAATTTTGTGCATTAAAGAAAGTTAGGATAAAATAATATTAGTAGGAGCATTATGGCAATGCAAGAACCTTTTAAATACAAGAACCTTTAAATGCAGATTTATGTAATCAGAAGTGTCTAGGTTGTGAATAGATTAATTCAATGAAATCAGATATGAGTGTTGTTTTTTATGTCAGCAAAAAGTGAAAGAGCCCTCTTTAAGTTATCTGTGTGTATTGGTGGGTATTTTGGAAGCAGAGTGTGTTCCATCGTCTTCCATTCTCCTCACCTAAACTAAGACTTATATTTTAAGTTTTCATTTTTCTAAAACTAAGATACAAATAATCAGTCAATGAAATTGGGGAGCAACCTTTGTTTTTACTAATGTGTCGTAATATTAAACGTGTGAAATGGAGAACCAGTTAAATGTGAGTCATAGGTCTTTTAGAACATTACAATGCAATAAAAAGGTTACTAAGATTCCACACAATACAATGATTTCAGGATGGGTGTTCTAACATGCTTTTAAAAACATTTCTTAAGCTTTTGTGAAATGCATTTAGAAACTAGTGAGGTATTTCTTTACAGTGTTTCTTGATTGTGGTTAGGAGGTTTTGTCAGTTTTGTTGTTAATCCCAGTGACAATCTTTTGTCTTTAGGCCAAGGGCAGGAGTTCCTTGTTGTTCTAGTCAGAAAATACTCTAAATTTTGTAGTGGCATGTCATTAATATTTATGCTACACAGGTAATAGAGTAAATATTAGGGCTATGAATTATTGAAAGTGAAAGAAAATTGATGAAAATACTGTTTGTTAGTTTAGATGTGTAGTTTTGCATGTTTTTGAGAAATGAGGACCTAGGAAGAGAGCTTCACTTTAAGTACTGCATTAATAGGAATTTTCGTTGCAAAATTATATGAATGTTTAAAACTAATTCTAAATGCAATTGTTGTGATGAATTGTAGAACAAGAAAGCCTGGTGATAATTTAATACAGGTACTTCAGAGAGGATACAGGAGTGTCCTCTACAAATGACTACCCTCCCAAGAAAGTGTTGATCCCTTGAATATTGCCAGTCTCCGCCATGATATTCTGAATGATATAGGACAAGTGCTTTAAGCCCCCTTTTCCCCACTGTTTCAGGATGAATGTTGACATGTTCATCATTCCTGAACTTCTGTGCATGGGGCTGGGCAGTGGACATGTCTTTGATTTGCTTTATGCAAGTTTTCTTTCAGCTTTGGGGGAGAACTGTAAGAAGATGGTGTACTTGCTAATGGGGTGGGGGTGGAGAATAGTGCAAGTCGTTTTCATGTCTACTAGGGTGTAAAACAGGGAAGGGGCTCCTTTTTGGCTTGCATCAGCTATAGGACTTCTGACCTGTATATGTACCACAAAGTAGCAGATATTACTAACCAATGAAGACTTGCAAAGCAGCCTGACCCTATTGTCAGAGAAAATTTTGCAATCAGTAGTCACTCAAAGAGAGGCAACTCACAACTAATAGTACTGTAATTTGAGTTGGCTGATGCTGACTTGGTTTCCAAGATCACTTGACTGTTTGTAAAGTAACATGCTTTGCCTTGACTATTGTGTTTTCATAAATGGTGACAAAGTTTTCTTTAGGTCAAGTGGTGTACTCTGGTGTTCCTTAGTTGTGGGTACTTGCCTCACAGCTTGCCGTTATCTTTTCATCCTGCTCAGTCAGTTCTTTCTCTCCATTAGCCAAGCCACTCCATGGGGCAGCATTAGGACTGATGAATGAGGGGCACTAGCTGGTAACTGTCTTTTTGTTGGAGAGGTGGAACGTGTTTCTGACAAGCCTATGCCCTGCTGTTGTCACAGAACAGCTTGGATATATGTGTTGCTGTGGGAGTAGGAGAGGGTTTCTCACTTGAGTTTGTGACTTTTGCTGCCTGCACCAGCTTGCTGCAATAAGCCACTTTCCTGCTTGTGCTGTAATTGTCTTGGTGTGCTGCTTATTGTTTTCCGCACTGTTTTAAGACAGGTGATATAGCACTTCATTGTGAGTACAGAGAAATAGGTTAATGTAATCCATTTTGACATCCATTAATACTATTGCTAGATCAGCCAGGCACTCTTGTACTGATCTTTGGATATCTAACCAGATCCGAAATCACTCTTAAAGATATAGCACTTGCCAATAGTTAGTGGGGTGTGGTGTCAAAGTGATCTGAGCTGCTTTCTGTGTCAGGCATGTATCTGTATTTATAATTTTTGTTTGTTCACCTTCTGTGTTACTAGTTAAACTTGACTGTGCAGGACTGTTCAAGAGAATGAGTCAAACCTAATAAAGTTCTCTTCTCTACTAAAGCTTGTAAGCAGTAGTGATTTAAAGGCACTTACTGTGCTGTGGTGAGGACCACTAGTGAAGTTCAAAGAAAATCTGACCTGAAGAACTGAATTCTGTATCACATTGCTAGGGTGTTTCTGAGGTAGACCAGGCTAGACTGATCACACCTGGCTGGATAGATGAGGGGAGAGTAGTAGATGCTCTCTACTTTGATTTCAGCAAGGCCTTCAACTCTGGCTTCCATGATGTCATGAAGTGCAGGTTACATGAGTTGACAGTGAGGTGAGTTGAGACATGATTGTATGACAGCTGACAGTAATTTTCAATGTGCAAGGTTGAGTTAGAGACCTGTGACCAGCAGTGATCCCCTGGGATCTGGTCAAACTCTGCAGAAAGAAAATCAGGAGGGCCAAAGAACAGCTATAGCTCAACTTAGCTACAGCTCTTAAAGATCATAAAAAAAGTTGCTATAAGTACATTAATAACAAAAGGAAGAATAGGGAAAATCTCCATCCTATTTTGGATTCCGAGGGAAACCTAGTAATGGATGATGAAGAAAAGGCTGAGGTGCTCAATGTCTGCTTTGCCTCAGTCTTCAGCGGTGGTACAAGGTGTTCCCTGGACAATAGGCCTCATGAGCTGGAGACAGAGAGAAAGAGGAGAATGAGGCCATCACAGTTGGAAAGGAAGAAGTCAGTGACATACTACAGCACTTAGAAATAAACAAGTCTATGAGGCCAGACATGTTGCACTCAAGGGTGCTGAGAGAATTGGCAGATGTGCTTGCCAGCCACTTTCCATTATTTACTCGAAATCCTGGCTAACTGGGGAGTTCCCAATGGACTGGAAGGTGGCAAATGTCTCGACCATCTACAAGAAGGGCAAGAAGGTGGATCCAGGGAACTATAGATCTGTCAGTCTGACCTTGGTACTAGGGAAGGTCATGGAACACACCATCTCAAGTGCCATCACACTTCACATACAGGACAACCTGGGAATTGGGCCCAGCCAACATGGGTTTATTAAAGGTAGGTCCTGCCTGAAGAACCCAGTCTCCTTCTATGACAGGATAACCTGACTGTTGGATGAGGGAAAGGCTGTGGATATTGTTTACCTGGACTTTCAAAAAACCTTTGACACTGTTCCCCATGGAATTCTCCTTGATAAGCTGGCTATTCATGGCTTGGATGTGCATACAGTCTGCTGGATAAAACTCTGGTTGATTTTGCTGACTGTGTTGCTTTGACTCAGCTGTGAGGCAGTTACTTTGAAATCTGTGCCAAAGAGTAGCAATCAACTGGAAAAAAGCACTGGGAAGAGTTGATTAGTAAAAATTTTTTTCTGCTAAATGCTTATGAGCTGAGACTTGAAGTGAAAACATGGGTGGAAGGAAAGAAGACGCAATGGAGTTTGGATTTCTGTGGTTTACGGTGGAAATCTGCTTCTGGTATGGAGAAGGAAAAGGGAAACGTGATGACTAGCACATATGCTGCTCAAGCCCAGTTCTCAACAGCACTTCTTACGATGTCTCAGGAGGGTGTCAGGTACGTAAAGGAATAAAATTGCTGGTTACAGAAGAAGGTTGTCAGCAGTTGTTCAGGTTAAAGAGGGACTTAATGGAGGAAAAAAAAATTGAATAAATTAAGATTGTTCAGTGTTGCAGACATCTGTGGGAAGAAAGCTCTTTCCAAATGCTAACAAAGATGGGAATTTAATTACTGTCCATAATTACGTATTCCTTGTTGGTGGACCTTAGGGTAATTTTCACAGTAGAATGGATGGTTGTTTTTTATCACAAAAATGTACTTCTGTGCTTTTAAACAGATGCTGAAAATTCTACCCTTAAAAGAAGCAAAGTAAATTCTGAAGTCAACTACTTCCAAATATTCAAGAGGCAACACAGAATGCCATGTGTCTATTAGTATGTCATGCTTAACAAAGGTCATTTGGATGTTGCTAACACATTTCCTTTTCTAATTTTTTAAAAATAAGCCTGTCACTAATACATTAATATTGGAAGTACATGACACTGCAGCTTTGCAGCATAGCCTGCTTGCTTAACTTTACCATAGGTCAACTGTTGGTTATGATTATTATTGATTATTGTTTTTCAAGTTTTTAGCTTAATGATATTGTATCATTCAATTTCATCTCTCTGCTAATTGACTTCTTAAGATCATCTGGTTCTTACTGAATCTTAATCTCTGTTATTTCTTTTTGCTTTGATTGTCCTGATCAAATTCAGATAGTTTGTAATTGCTAAAAAGAATTCCAGCATTTCTAGGCCCTTTGTTTAAAAGGCTCAAATATAGTAGGTTTTTTTTAGTTCAATTTACCTTTAAATAGAGCAAGTCTCTTGAAATTTGAATTGAAATGACCTAAATAAATATTATAGTGATGAGGATGATATGCCAAGCTCTCTCCATGACTTTCACACTTTATCTGGTCTGGCTAGTGTTTCTGTGAAAGCTCTTCCTTCCCCAATTTGCGCTATAGATTTTTATTTTATTTCTTATATATATAAGGAGTTTCTTGTGCTCCTGGTATTGTTTTATAAATCTGTTTATGCAAGTCCTATGAAAATCAGGCTTGCATAACTCTAAAGTAGTTGAAGCTCCAGTTGTCCAAAATAACTGTTGTCTAGAAATTTTCTTTTTGTATGTGGATCACACACTTGTAATCATTTTTTGTTTGCACATGCGTAAGAGCAACTTAACAATCAGAGAGTGGAGAGTGCAGGTTACACTTAAACACTTTTAGGTGCAGTTGTTATGCAAAGAATTAATAGAAACAAGCATTGTTTGCTGATGTTTGGAACTAGATGATCTTGAGGTCCCTTGCAACTCAAACCAATCTCTGATTTCTTAACTCTGCACCACTGAATTTACTGTTGGCTTAAAAGCTGAACCAGGTAGTGGCACAGTTGTCTAGCAGATACTTTACATTTCAAACCTGATTCCTTATTCTGCTTATTTTAGGAACCCAGGCAAAGAGTTAGCATTGACTCACTTCCTTCTCCCCGGTTATACAAACAGGTAGGGAATCTTTGTGTAGAAACTAGCAGAAATATGTAACAACGTAAGTGCTTTGTTAGAGGGAGTGAATCTGAGACCTGTCTCTCCAAAGCACAAACCTGTGCTACTGAGTCAAAGAACTGCTCTGCTACTTGTGAGCAGTGATAGGTGGCTGTTCTCTTTGGGTCAGTCACAGCAGGAGACAGGAGCATAATGCATTAGGATTTAAAAGAATTTCTTTTAGAATTGCTACTTTTTGGAAATAGGAATTATGTAAGTCAGCTACAGAGAGGATCTCTGCTTAGCTGCAGCTGGCATCATGCTGGTCACACAGAGCCAATTAGACTTCCAGAAGTCTAACCGTGAAATTTGTACTGGTGGCTTTGTGAAGCAGCCACAGCACTCAACCTGGGAGTGGGGGTGGGGAGTGCAGAGAAGTGAAATAATTAGCCAGCAGAAATGTTGACAATTCTAGATAGTCCTCAAAATTAAATTTCTGATTTTAATGAAAGGTACTCTAGCTCAATACAATTCAGAGCGTAGCCCTGCTGGTTCAAATTATTAGTACACACCTTAGACCTGGTGAGTTTTATATAGTTTCATGTGGCTCTTTGAACATTTTGCACAGCTTTAGTTCAACTCTATTGCCCTCCATGCAAGAACCCTTTTACAGACTTATGTAGAGAAGAAATTAACTCCTAAGAGTATTAATGGATTGGGATTTCACATAATCTTTGTCGGAGCTTGGGATGTTTTCCAAAACAGCAGTATGCTTTTGAGTGGAAGAAAAATTATAGATCTGGCATCCTTCTGGCTTAATTTAAGAACAGTGATATTTTAATAAAATTAAATGCTACCAGGTCAGGGCTGTAACTGGTTAGTGTCAGTTAACAGTGGGGTGTGTTGACGAAGGTAGTTCTGGCTGTCCAGGTAGCACTTAGTTTGCCCCCAATTATACTGTTCCCTTGTTTGAGTTTCAGTGTTGCTATTGTCTCAGTATTATTTTCTGCCATTCTGTCTCTGCTTACTTTGCTTCCATTAAGAAAAGTCAACATTTAGTATTCTCTATGCAATTGCAAAGAGCTGCATTCGAACCACTGTATTTTTTCCTGCACACAACCCAATCATAGGTTTTGAGTGAAAATATTTTTTTTCAGTACTTCCTAACTATGAAATAAAGGAAACATTCCATAAGAACAGCTCTTCTACTGTACTAGTTCAATTTGTGACTTCCAGAAAATGCTTTTACTCCTTGTTTTGAAAATGTCCGTTATGGTATGTAGTCTTGTCTTGTCTGTTTTGAGTAGTTTAAGTAAGTAATATGAGCAAAATGGTGAGACACTGGTCATCCTAGAGACCAGGCATGGTGTAATGCAGTATGATCAAAGTTTTGGACAGGTAGGTATGATTTAGGGTAGGTATGATTTAGAGATCTGGTGTAATGCAGGGTTTGGATTGCTGTCATCAGAAAACTCAACATTTTCTGCCTATTGTTTACAGTGCATAGGCTAGCAATCCCTTACAAAGTCGCAGTATACAAGACAAGCTTCTGGAAAGGTCCAAGTCCTCCATTTGTCACCTCAAGCTAATTGTTACCTGCCATTTATGTTCAATCTCGAATTCCATAGTGTTCATAACCACTCATCTCTTGGCAGCAGTAGCTTACAAAGTGTGCATAACGGAGCACATAACAGATAGATACATTAGGTTGACAAGATTCATTTCACCACATACATGGGAGTACGTGGTTTTATCTTTTACATGGACCAGTTGGTTGGCTTTGAACCACTGCAACTTCTAGTGGCCATGGTGGGGACATTACTGAGTGATGGTAGTTCCTGCTATGTACACTCAATGCACTGTCCCCACCCTCTGCATCTGCTTGAACTGTGCCACCTTGCTGATGGCTCGAAGAAACAAGGAAGTGCAGCTGAATGGCCTCAACTGCTGTTCAGCTCTGACGAAACTGGAAGGTAGAAGTTATGTATTTCCTTACTGCTGAAAATAGCACAAATAGAAGTTTCTGCCTGATTTTCCACATACTGAGCATGTTAGTGTTTTGTTTGCTGCAAGTCCATTTGTTATATGCTGCTCAACAGATTCAGTGTATAACTTTAAAGGTACCAGAAGGATAATTTATATTTCCAGTATTTTTCCTGTATGGATGTGACACATAACTCCTGAATGACAGTAGTTCTGGAGTCTTATGAAATACACATTCACTTCTAATTTGGTCTGACTGGTGGCACTATTGAATTTGTAAGCTTATGTTGTCCAAGAAATGGGACTTATGAAAAGTTTGGCTGTCGTGGGGCTCTGTGTAATGATGTAATTTCAAAAAAAAACCAAAATTTGACAATAATTCTAGAGATACTTCATTATTAAAGCAATGGTGGGTAAGAAACAAGAATTATTTCCTATCTAGAGGTGGACAGAGACTGTTACATTTTCAAATAAAATTACATACTGATGAAAATGGAATAACAATTATATGGCTGTGGAACTGAAAAAGAACGATAGGCCTGAATGAATGAATGTAGTTAGTGCATAGATAGAGTAATAAAAAAGAAGTGCCACCAAACATTAGCGCCACTACTTTTATGTTTTGGTTGGATTTTGTTTGTTCCCTTTTTTTTTTTTGAAGCAAACCCCTGTTATTTTAATATAGAAAGTTCAGCCTGATGTTCCAGTTTGTAGAACTGATGAGTAGATGAGTGTGAGATATGTGAAGTTATTTCTGTCTTGTGCTATTATTCTGCCAATGCTTCATGTTCTTCTTGACGAGTGTCAGCAGTGAGCTTTCCTGCTACTTTTTGTTGTATGAAAGCAGGCAGACAGAGAAACAGAAAAGAAAGAAAAATATTTCTAAATGAGGCATGTGAAATTAAGTGGTTTTTCCCATGTTCTGGGGCAGATTGTAATATTTTCTGGTGTGTATCTTAACAGTAAAACTGCCTGCTCTTTTTATCTGTTTGCCCAATGTAGACCTTTGATCTTTCAAGATACATGGAGAAGAAAACTTGCTTTACTAAGCTTTTAGGGAGCAAATGGATGAGGAGTCAGCACCAGGCATGGCTAGTGGTTAACAATGATGTAGTAGCCCATTCTATACTACGTTTAAAAAAAAATCTTATGCATGCTCTTGGCTTTTACTGAATGGGAAATATGACCTCTTGTATGTGCAAAGAACCATCCGGGCATTTCAAAAGGTGTAGGCCCACTCAAGTGCTTCTCTTACTAGTAAATCAAATGAAATGCAGTTGGTTTGGAACATGAAGACTAGTGTGATTATTGGTTTGTACTGAAAAACAGCAGGTGCAAAAGAAAAACAATGAAGCAACAGCAACATTTGGAGCTTAGCAGTGGACACAATCTCCTTAGTTATGATTCTTCACTATGGTGAAAGGACAATGAAAAAATGGCCTTCTGTAAAATATATATATATCAGTAGTTTATTTTATTTGTGAAAAATGAGATGGTTTCAGTGTTGTTTGAATTTTATCTATTTCATAATTTCTATGAATTTCAGAAAAATGACAGGCAAGATTCCATCTGATTATAGTTTAATTCACGGAACAAACATTTTTTCATGGGTGTTTGTTTAGTAACTGTCAAATGGAGATGTAGCTGCATGCTTATATCTTGGGTTTTGATTCCAGAATAAACATAGAAAATATATTGTGCTCATAGTTAGACCAATGGGATCTATTAAGTTTAGAGACTCACTCCAATTCAGGAGAATGCTACAGTGTTTGCATGCTTGCTTGTTCTTGACTGAGCTTGGATATTCTTGTCTTGTTCCTTTACCCCCTGTTCTTACACAGAGTCTGCATCATTCCTAGGGATTCCTCTCCCCTCATAGTTGCCCCATGTCAACAGACAGCTACTTCTCATAACCTCTGCAGTCCAGTAGCAGGCTACCCAGTTCCTTTAAACATCATGTTGTGACAGTAAGTAATGTTAAATTTTTTAACTTTTTTTTTAGTTTAAAATTGAATCATTCTGTCAACTGCACTGTCTACTTTAGGTTTAGACTGTGTAACAGATTCAAAGATATCAGGTGGAGACATTTCCTATTTCAAATTAAACCTCTGGATTGGCTTTAATTGCTTAAGGCCAAATACCTTGACAGTATGACTTGGAAGTAGAATTTAATAACAATAAAGTGCTGGTACATGTTGCAGTCATTCATAGAGTCTAGAAGGGTAGCTGGCAACTGGCATCTCTGTGCGCACCCACACACAGTAGCATGCACACACGCAATTCTGTATTTTAACACCAACTGTCCTTGCGATCTGCTGTAATATACAGCCCATTATGCACCCACAGATTGTTCTGTTGCATAGTAAGGTAGAGTGATGCACTAATGTGCAGTAAAGAAGCTGATGAGAAATCTTGCTTTGTCTTCAGAATCTTGAGACAAAGAGGGTGAGAAAAGGGCATTTCATAAGGAAGTTTTGCAGCAGTGGGAAAGGGATGAGGAGGGATCAAGGTGCAGGAGAGCACATAGGTTTTGTGAAAGAAAGTTGAAGAGGGAGGAGAAAAAGGCAGTGTGCAGTGTTAATTGGGAGTGAGTGATGGAGATATTATGAACAAAAAGCAGAAAAGAGACAAGATGATAGAATCATGAAACTGGATGAATGACATGCTGGTAGTAGAAACTGAGAGTGTAAGGGACCTTAAGCTATGAAAGTGGCTTGGTGGGGAGGGGATTGAGATGATGAGTTTAAGCAGAAAATGGTGATAGAGAGGTAGAGTATGAATACAAAGGTAATAACTGAAGAGAAAAAGCAGTAGTACACATAATAAGTTTGCTTGAATTTGGTTTATTGACTAATATTGCCTGCATTTTGTAGTCTATTAGAAGAACCTGGTAATGGTGAGAAGAATAAGTTAAGATGAATTGAGGAAGTGGAAAATATAATGAGAGAAGTGTTGTAGAACTGGCTGAAATTCAGGAGACCATTGGCTCTTCTCCACAAAGGTGATTAAATGCCGGAAACCCTAAAAGCTGCATCCGAAGTATTTGATGTTGTAGAGAGTTTTGGGTCTCATTTTTAAAAAGAAGTTAGAAAAGAATACGAATAATAATTGGTTGTATTTTGTGAAATGTCTTTGTCCTTTTCACGTTTGTTTGGAAAATTTCATGGTGAATTATTTACAAATAATAAACCAATCCTACTTATTTTCATAAGTGTCTGTACTAATAATATTCTTACTTAGTAAAATGAATTAAACATGACCTGCATAATAGCTAACTCTTTGTCATAGTGATGTTTTTTGTGAAAGATGAATTGTTCTGAGGCATTTACGTCTTTGAAAATAAATCCCAGATTGCATTCTTAGAAGGTAAAATAGGAAAATGAGTAGGATAGTTATATTTATTCAGAGGCACCATAAGAAAAGTAGAACATTTCCCATCCTAATCACATAGAGGCTTTTCTCAAAATTCTTGTGTGTAATAATTATGTGAGCAAGAAGGCTCATGCCTTCTGAGACACATGTCCTGAACACTTAGGCTTTAAGAACATGGACCAGGACATTCAGATGTGTGAACTTCCATCTACGTGATACACCTCAGTTGTCTGTCTGTTGAAGTTTGTGTTGGGTTCTATTAATAAATGTGTACAGATTTTTTAAATTAGGTTGTTGTTGGGACATTATTCTCTTACAATATATAGTCTGCATGTGAGAACAACCCAAATATTTTCATGAATAGTGTGAATCATAGCTTGTTTTATCCTTAGCTTTCACATTTTCCTTATATAAACAAACTCCTATTGATTTTGAGCAGATTTTCCTTGAATGAGGGCTGAGAAGGGACTGCAGTATTTGGCACTAAGGACTTTATAATCTAGCATGAATCATAAGCATTTGGGGACAATATATTTTAAAATTATTTCCTCTCAAGTACATTACTACATCTTGCATGTTACTAGGAGCCGTGTGAATGTTGTTACCATATGGATAAACAAATGCTTTCTCCCATTCCCCATTCACTCATTTTTCAGAGCTGCCTTAGTTTTCTTGGCAGATTGTTGTTGCAGAAATACTATTGATAATCTCAGCCTATGCACCTTGATACTAACGCTGTGTTTGAAGACCCCAGCATCTGGCTCTTTATTTATCTACAGGCTTCTTTTGAAGACATCCCCCATTGGTATAACTCCTGACAGTCTACATCAAAGGCTCAATTTTCTTTCTCCTTGTGATGAAGTTTGTGATCAACAGGAAGAAGTCAGTTCTGTCTCCATTATGTCTCTAGACTTTACAGGTCTGAGTATGACTCTCAGATTTACTTATTTATTTTAACATTTTTTTATTATTCCTGGAAAACAAATATACACAAACTTTCCAAGCTTTTAAAACAAATTCTGGTAGTCCAGCTGCTATCTGGTTTAGGGTATAAATGGGGCCCCAATGTCAGGAACAGTGTAAAGCAGAGCTCAAATTAGTGGAAAAAATGACTCAAAAAGTTTCTGACCTTGTATGATGGCTGCCTCAAATTTGGATATATATGCACTGTGCACTGTTTGTTTGAGAAAACACTGAACACTGTAACAGGATAGAGTGATGATTTGCATTGGCTCAGTAATTCCTCTGAGTGTTGCATGTGGGGCTTCTGAACCTGGGTAAATTATAGGTATAAATTTGTGAGTCCAAATGGATTAATTTAAATTTCAGCAGAATGTTGTTGTGTATCAATTGGAAACATATCCCATAATCTCATAAAATGTCTCGGGAGCAAAACAAACTATAGAATGAAGATAACACAGTGTTTTAGCCTTATGACTTGGACTTCAGCATGGAAGTACAGTAAAAACTTGTAAGCTGCAAATACAAGGAGAGAACATGATGTTACTCTGAGAAACAGTACTACTTTTTTGAAAAAAGTAGTTACCATTCAAGAAATGAGAAGAGATTCTAGTGTTCTGCTTACTAACAGGTATTGACTGTTAGTAAGAGGCCTTGTATGCCAGTAAAGTGATTTTCTTTAATGGCTGCACAAAATACAGCTGCTTAGATGTTATCTCATATGCAAAACAACCTTTTGCACAACTTGGTGATAGTAGATGTATATTCTGTATCAGCATGAATTAGAGCATTGTTTCAGTATGCTGCAGCTTATAAATTTATGTCACTCAAGGGCATTATTAGAGGTTGCTTAGCTCCCTGTCTCATTGGGTAGGTTTGTTTCCAGAGATATATTCGTTTTGATATAGCTAAATAGTTTTCTAAGTGCTTGTTTTTTTAGCTATAATTAATCCTTTGAACATCTATAACTGTTCCATTAAGAATCTCATAACTAATGAATTATATCTGACAAAACCCCATTGGAATTGCATTTAATTTATTAGCTTTAAAATTCTAATGGATATGGCTATAGATATACAAAGGATTAAAGATTATTAAATTGGGAGGTCATTAAGTATTGCATCCATTTTACAGTTGAATAAACTGAGGCTATAGGAGAATAAATGTTGTAAAGAAAATTGCATTTAACAAAACCAACCCCAAACACACTGAAAACGTATGGATTTTCATGTATGTTTCATATACACCAGATTGTACTTTGACTTAACAGCGTTGAGAGGCGATACATTTGGTTTTGCCTTTAATATCAAGAATGGTATTATCTCTTTGAAAAGTGCAGACACTGTATCTGAACTGTCCTTTTACTAAGTTTGTTTCCTTCTTCTTTGTCCCTGCTGTATGACTTTGTGGAGCAGAATTCTTTTCAGTAGAAAAAGTGAAAGTTTTAATTCAGTTTACAACTTCAGAGATGGAAAAGAGTTAATAGAAACATTAATAAGTACAACCTTAATAGGATTTGAACTCACAACCTTTCAAATATGAATTGGAAATTTATCAGGTAGTCTACACAGCCTTTCATTACCAGCCATGGGAATTTACAGGTGTTAAATTAGTTAGAGAAATGCTCCAGTATTCCATGAATGCAATAAAAACATAATGAGGACTACCAGGAAATAAATTAATTTTGAAAACCAAATCTAATATAAGGGCACAAAGTTCAAAATTCCTAACAAGATCTTTGACATGTCACCAATATTATTCAATATTTCATCGTTATGTATCACTTGTGGAAATACTATATGCAAACTTCAGTGACTTTTTGGTCTCCTCTCTTATACTGCCATGTAATTGTTTGCCTATTGAAACGGCATTGCAATTTAATAAGATAGAATTATAAGCCCCTAGCTGGAATCTAGAGCTAGTAGGAAATGCACTGTTCAGAGGATTTGGTGAGCCAGGAAAGGAGGAGCCCAGCACTGCTGGAGGCAGATGGAGCACAAAGCACTATGCTTGCATTTAGTGGTGAGGAAAGGAAATTGGATCAGCCAAGTCTCGTTTATGTTTCAAATATATGACAGCTTTAAAAATCTTTAGTAAAAAATATGTTATCACTTCAAGGGCATTAGAATACTCTTATGCCAGTTGCCTAATGCACAATTTAGAAAACGTGACCAAATGTACAGAAGTTTCAACCTCATGGTGTGAATGCTTTGGAGTTAGGGGACTCAGTTTCATTAAAAAACAGAAGTGCTGTTACTGATTTAATGGAGTTACTGTTTAATATTTGTTTATTAAATCTTCTTCTGTCTGTCTCTGGACACTGGTACATCAGTTGTGCAAGTTTTTTCAAGGGCTTCTGAATACTCTTGATCTTCATTCCTCAGTTTCAAACAACATGTCTGAACCTAAATATTGTAGTACTCTTAAAATTATCCTACAAACCAGCACTCAATTACTGTTCAGTAAAAACCTGTAAGTTTCCTCTCTCCAAGAATTCCTGCATATGGGTTGATCAGAATGAAGGTGTTCATCCCTTGGAATTAAGTGGGCAGGAATACTCTACTATGTTACATACCTTTTTTTAAGAGGAAAAAGAGCCTCTTCTGTCCAGAAACTGTGCTTGTTGTGAGTGAGCAGCTTACGCTGGTGATGGTAGTACCTAGCCCTTCTCACAGCTTTTACTTAAATCAGTAAATCATATTAGTTACAGAACAATGGATTTGGAGTGATTGTCAATTTAACATTTACTATTTTCTTTTAGTCTTCCTTCATTTTGTACTAGTTGTTTTGTTTTCTAGTTTTTTCTAGTTGTTACCATATATTTCACATGGTGATTCAACTTTGATGTGGCAGGCTGCAGTAAATATAGGGAAACTAAGACTTGTTGGTAGGGGGTACTACTTAATTCAAGGTTAACTACTTTTTATTCTGAGTTGTATTGTATGACTTAACATGGATTAGAAGTCTGTTCTGGTCCTTTAGGATTGCATTATTTATACAGAAATGTATTGGTTTTTTTATATATTTAAATATATATTATTCATATTGAATATATATAGAGTATATACAATTTAATACGTTTTGAGAAAATACTGGAGAAATAATGACATTTTGTGACTTCTCAAAGTTAAGGATGAAACATGCACTGCTGTTTCCTACATTATTTAATAAAATATAAATTTTTCATTTGTTATATTGGTCAGATAACGGCATTAAAATAATGCAGAATTCATAGGCTTTGCATGGAGATACTCTTCATTTGGAGATTTAAGACCACACAGTTTCATTAATTTAAAGTGGAGTTGTGGACACACATTGATGTGTAGCTTTGAGTGAAAAAGAGATGAGCATCATATTTTAGGATTATAATTAGGAAGAAAATGCATGGTCGTTACAAAACACAGCAGCTGAAATAATGCTACAGGCCCTTTCTTACTTAAAAATTAATCTTAGTTTCAAAACACTTAATAGTCACTTGAAACTTTAAGGATCACTAACACGTGGTAGAATTAATACTAGCAACTTGACAAATCAACAACAACAAAAAAATTGTTTTCAAACATGTCAGCTGTTTCTGGATTGTATTTTATAGTCCAGTCTTTGAGGCTCTATTACTTTGCTTTGTTGCATTTAAGCTTTTTGAAATATTTTTTTATGTCCTTTAAAAAGTTTCTTTGGACAGTTTCTTTGCCACTTTGGAGGCTTTTTGGTTTTGTTTTATGCAGGGAGGTGCAGAAGTGTCTTGCATGAGTATCAGAGGTTTGCAGTATCTCCAGAAGGTGGATTAATTTTCTCTCCTCAGTGCAGTCAGAGAAGTTTTTTAGGCCTAAGTTTGTCTCTAAGCATTACAGTTTTCACTCTGTAACTTTTGTTGGATCTGGATGGATCTGACACCTTGCTATTGCTATAGCTTGTTGTCTTTTGTGTCTCTCATTTCAAACTGGAGACCTGAAGAGAGCTATATCTTGACTTCTCAGTGGAAAGCATGACCCCCATGCTCCCTATAATGAAATATTTGAGGCTTCCCCCCCCCTCAGGCTTGTATGAAATGATAAAAACAGTTTCATGTGACATTCTGTCCACTGTAAGGCCATGCCTTTAAAAATGCCTCCAGTGTAAAGTTTTGCTTGTCGGGGTGTTTCTAAGCATTACACTAAATAATCTGTAACATTTAACAACCTGAATACCAGTCACTCCCTCTGATACAGTAGGGCAGATGAGAGGACTTTTCTGTGGTTTACTGAGTGGGAGAAGCAGTCATGCTTTTACTTTTTCCTCTGATGCAATTTTTTTTCTCCAATGATTGTCTTTAATTGAGCTGGGCTTTTCTCCCAGATACTCTGTCAAGGGGTACGTTAATTCAGATCATACAGAACGAGCTTGTCCCACTTCTCTTCAAGGTGGCTCTGCTTCCAAATCCAACCCATTATTCAGCCCAGAGAATTTCTGGTTTTAGTGATTTCTTTCAACCTCTACTTTCTGTCTTATGCATTTATTTTACTGTTATCTTTCTTGAATCTTTTTAATGTGATTGTGTTTTATATTCTCGTCCTTGACATATACCACTTCTCATATATTTTTATATTATTGTATTTTTATATTATCTGTCTTTATTTCAAGGTTCTCTCATCTGTTAGCTTTATATGAGAAAACATTAATTCAATTTTTCATTATAATATTTTTTTCTTCTTGCTTTGTTTCAGTGCTAGCATACCACTGTGTTTTGATCCATTGGTAATCTTTTGTATTTTATATGTTGGAGGTGAGCATGGGTGAACTGGTACGTCCTTTCTAAACATGAACACACTGTCCTAGAGAAGATTAATTTGATGCATCTGAAGTGCACATGAAAATCACTATTGTAGGAAGTATGTTACAAATACTGTCCAGAATTTCTGTCTTAGCTGAGTTAACCGTTTCTGATATCAAGTCATACTGTGATCCAAAATCATTATGAAAAAATCTGAAAGATTCCTAAAAGATCAGAATTATCTCATTCCTGCCTTATCTCTCCTGCTCTTGGTCAGAGGGAAAGTGCATTAGAGACATGAGCTTTCTTACTATAATGATTGCAGGCATGTGTCTCACTCACAAAATTTGCAACTTCTTGCTGCTAGGAAAACCATAGCTCTGAGGTTTAGTAAGCTTGATCTCTCTCTCTCCTTTTTTATTTTTTTTTTCATTTAATCAAAATGAGAGTTTAAGAGAGGGTCATTATACAGAAGAGCTGATAATGTTATAGCCAGGGTCAAAAAAATCTAAAATACCAGTTCTTCATGCAAAATACTGATAGTAAAACTGTTACTGGAGTGAGAACAACAGATTCTAATACATGCTTGGATGATTTTATCATGCATCCTAAAGGGCACTACTAGCCTGCAATTTGTCAGGTTCTTAGACCATTTAGTAAGTGGTGTGAAATTCTTTGCTGTCCTTGACCAAAGAGGCTGGACAAAAATAAGGCAATTCTGCATTTGCTTCCTGCCATAGGCAAAGTCTGGAGCAACTAACACATGTAAATGAAAAAATTTTAATGAGAGTATAAGTAATAGATGGAACAACAAATACAGTCCAGGGTAGGTGATAGGAAATTCTGTATGGAATTTTTGCTCTGAAATTTGTATGCATTGAAAACATTCTTTGGTAACTGCTTGGTAATCTCAATATTCAGATGGGCACTCATCATACGTCGTCAGTGCTTTCAGAAAGATGATTTAGGGTTCCAGTGTCCATATGACACACTGTATCTTGGGTTAGTATAAGGATTTTATTTAAACATAGCAGTACATTCCAGGCAAAAAAAAGTTACTATTTTGGTGCAAAATGCACAGCTGATGAATGACTGTATCTAAGTCCAAGAGATTCCCTCCCCACTCCCACCGCCCCAGCAAATATAAAACTCCTTTTGTAAAGACCAAGAAATTAATGAATGATTTTACTCTTCCCCCTTACAGCCTACACAGGGTAATTATGCATTATTAATAATGCAGTAGTACAAATGATATTGAATGAACTACATTTGTTAATGTAGATCTTATCCAACTGCTTTTTCCATTGGTGGACTGTTTCTCATCAGGGGGTACCAATTAGCTATAATATGTGGAAAGATGGGACAGAAATACAATCAGATAAATAGATTTGGAAAAATTCAGGAAGGAAGAACATAATTTAAGACTATGAATATATTATTAAGAGGAGAGATGAGAATTTTTGCTCACAGAATATTTCATTTGTCAAAGCTGTATAGCCATTCTTTTTTTCCATAATATAAGTATTTATAAAAGCTGTCCAAGTCTTTTTTAGGTTTGCTCTTGCATATTTTCAAACTCCTGTATTGATGAAAATTATTGATTGCCTACTACTGTTACAATTCCTTTAAAAAAATCACAAGCCTCCTGATAAAGTTTCTCTTTATTTGAAAGATAAACTCTTAATTTTTACAGCTATGTCATGATACATTTAAATGTGGTTTTACAATAAAGACAACTTCACAATGCATAAATATAAATAATTTGATCTGACTGCCTCTAAAGTCCAATGGAAAGTTTATTGTTCATTTCAGAGGGGGTAGTATGAGACCAAGTAATAATTCTTATACTTAATGTGCAATTGAAATGCAGTCCATATCAAAATGAAAGCAACATAATTTCATTTGAAAGCAGGTGGTTGCACCTGTGTTCACAAGATAGAAATTAAATTAACCTCATTTATTAGTAGGCTTACTACACATTTGCATTGTGTTTCTTATTAGCAGAGTCCAGTGGTTCTTGTGTGCTGTGGGATCATTATCATCCCACTGCCAAATTTTCTTTCCCTGGCCTTTTTATAGACACTGTGTTCTACAAAACTTATAAATACTTTTCCATCTAGAGCACTATGAAACAAGAAATTTGTCCGAAAACCTGTAGCAAACACCCTGCGGAATGCAGAGGTTTGTAAACCACCAGAGCAGGTAATGTTTAAAGTCCTCTAGCAAGCTGGATTCCCTAATGATGAACATTTACAGGACTTTATATTCCATCTGCAGTGACAGAATTTGCTTCTTTTCCTTAAAGACTCCACCCCACCAGTTTTGTTATTTTTTTTCCCTCTATCCAGTCGCATTTGTGTTCATCTGTTGTGCCATAAAGAGCACTAGCATGTCCCCTTTCACAGACTGAGGGTGTTTGTCCAGGGAGGGGTTGCAGCAGTGCAACCTCAGAGCCAAGCCTGGGGGTTCAGCCCCATGGGGCTGGGGTGGTTAATGGGAGACATCAGTATGGGATGTGCTGTTATAGACAGTAGCCTCAGGAACCAGGAAACTGTACTTCTTCAAACTCAGCACAGAAATATATAGATTCAGAACTATTTACATTTTAATACAACTATTTAATGTAATTAAAATAAACAGATAAACAGATCAATATGTTGAAACAGATGTAGAAATATGTAGATAGACATATTGCACAGAAACCTTAATATTTCATCCAAATGAAATACTCTATTCTAAATATGCCCTATAGGAGTTTTGCTCAAGGCTATGCTTAGGTATAGTCAAAAATACCCAATAGCTAGTCATGAGGGAAAATATGTTCTCTTACAGATAATTGCTACTGGCAGCTAGAGACCTAGAGAATTTGATGTGCAATAATGTGACCTGACTATGTGTTAAACTTTTTTGAAGGACATGTGTAAGGAAATTTTATATGCTTCTCACACACCATAGTTTTTTTGGATTTCACTTGTGTTAGCACATTTTTAACAACTTCCCTATGTTTAATATCTGTTACATTTCATCCTAATAGTTCTCAGTCATAAAAGCTCCTAATATTATGGGGCTTTTTTTCCCAAATAAATGAGCTAAGAAATGTAGGGTGGAGAGGAGATGGGAAGGAAAATAAAGCCCAGGTGACTTGTAAGGAATATGTAAACAAAGCAGACTTGCATTATTGATGATAGCACTGTACAAAACAAAACTGGTAAATATTTTTTTCTTTAAAAATACATGAGATTAACCATTCAAATGCTGCCCTCTCTCCAGGATTCAGTTTGATTATGTTCCAAGCATCTACTTTGTCTCTATATATGTGCTATTTACCACTCTGTTATGTCTAAGCAAATCTTAAAATATAATTACCTTTCTATAATAAAAAGGATTTATGTTGTTATGTATCTTCCTATTGGAAGGCACATAGCAGTTATACAAAAAATTAGTAGAAGCAAATACCACACTTGTTTCGTTATTGGACATTTTTTTTCTTTGGTTCTGGATTGCAATACTCATTTCCCAGTATTGTGATGATCACTAAGTTATGGTATATACTTGACATTTTTATAAAATGCCGGAAACCACAAATGAGCTTCCAAAAGATGCAAAATTACACAACTTCAATAAATACATTAATAGAACTTATAAAAAGTATTTATACTATCTTGGTTTGTGGTTGGTAGTTGTTAATAGGCAATAAACTGGTGTAAATACATTAGTTTGTTGGTTTATCAAAGACGAAAAACTGAAGTGACTCTTTCATTGCATTATAAACTCCTTTTATTCCTTTTATTTACTTAAATGTCATCCCATCTTCCAATTTTGGATCTGTAATTAAGATAAGTTACTGAAACTTTAATTTTACCCTTATAATTTCTATTATTTTGTCTATTTTAATGTTTTAATATTATATATGAACATAGACAGCAATGCGGTGTTTGTGTGTAAGTTGTGATATTTTAATATAGTGTAGAAGGTTAAATACAACATCACTTGACAGTGATAATGTAAAACTATCATTACTTATTCTTGTAAAAAAAGTTCTGGTACTAATGTAGATAAGTGGTAGTTATGGAAAGTACTAGAATGTAGATTATCAGAACTAATTAGAAAAATTAACTACACTCCTGCTTTTTCATATTTTTTGAGCTGGGTAGTTTAACAGGGTTGCAAGCTTCCTTTGGTGCACATCATCCCAGTTTTATGGAGGTAAGGTCAATAGATGTGGTTTGCTGGAGTTCAGCAAATCTTTGGTCTTGATCCTACTTTCTTCTGAAGTCCCACTTTGCATTGTTGCCATGTAGTAAGTACAATGTTGGCTAAATAAAGTATAATGAGGCATTGTAAAATTGTCACATGGTTCTCTCAGGAAGAAAATCTCATGGCTCTATTGTCTGGTGTGTCAGTAACTTAACTGTTTGACTCTCTCCTAACATGCTGCAAGCCTGATCTCTCTTTTCAGAGAGATTTGAATTAAAAGTTGTTCCATTTGAGCTGTGATGGGAGTATTTTTGTGCCTCTTCAGTTCCATGGGAAAATATCTTCTTGTATCAGTGGACTTATAAACACACTTGGATGGACATTTACTTACAGTTTTCTGTGTAGTGGAGACAGTGTAGTCCCAATTGCTGTATCATGCGAGGTAGGCAGGTGGCATTGTGCAATTATCAAATAGAAGATGAAGGTGACTGCAACAGTGGGTTATGGCTTGCGCTCATCAAATACTCCATTTAGCTGCAGCAGGTTGAGGCCAGAGCTGGAGCAGTAAAGCTGACCCCTGCAGAAACAGATCAGATCTGTCACCAGTACAGCTCACCTGTGAGTGTCTGCACCAGGGGTGCTGCAGAAGCTATGTGGAGCTTCACAGTTACAGGTTAGCTATGCAGTTTGCAACATCTGGCTTGCTCCTTAATCCAGAGAATTCCTCTTGAAATAGCAATATGGAAAAACATGCTGTGAAGAAACCCCAATTATTAAAAGGTGCATTGTGAAAGAGTTATTTTGTTATTTGGAGAATTTGAAGGTTGTTATTCTGAAATGCGAGAGACAGGTATAAGCAAACATAGATGTATTAGATGTCCTAGCCCTAGCTACTGATAGCTGCTGAGTAGTCCTGTTGGTCAGGTTAAAATCCTGAGGTCCCTTGGAGGTGCAAACACACAGGATTAGCAGAATTTTTTGCCTGTCAGGAAAAATATGACATAAACAGTCCTTTCCATATGCTCGCAAGGTAATCTGTATTCAAGCAAATGCTGTTTCTTTCTTTTATATGTACGTCTTGATGAAAGGTTTTTAGCCCAAACCCTGTTCATTTTGCCAGTATTGGTCTAATTATCATTTTCCTTCTGTCCACAAAGCTCTTGGCTGCTTAAGACTGAAGATAGCTATAACAGCTCCAACACTTCTGAGCAGCAAAAAAAAAAATCCTTTCTTCAAAAAATAAACCAAAAATATCTAATTAGCAGAAATTTCTATCTTCTAAAATTCAAAATGTGATTTCCCAACAAAAAGAATCCCAGGTTTAATTTAACGTTGACAATGAAACTTGTAATCAGTTCATAATGGATGCAGAGTGAGCTGTTACCTGCCTGCAGTCACAGTATGTAGTCATAGTTGCAGTGTGCAGCCTTAAACATTCAGGCTGGTTATTTCTAATGCTGAGAGCTTGAAGTCAATGGGAACTTTTCCATTAGTATGAAGCAACAGATCAATCCTGAAAGCATAAGTTTTATTCATTGTAAGGCTAGACCTCAATAAAAAACAGTTAAGTGAGCTATAATTCATAGAAATCAATTGGTATATTGATCTTCATACACTGATGTTAAAAAAAAAAAAAAAAAAGCTGGTTTTAACACTATCCTGCTTTACAATCTTCAAGAGGATCAAGAATCACAAGGAAAGGTCTGGCTCTCCAGAACACGTGTTGCCTTTATACATGAAGGACTTTTGAAATTTGGTGACAGTGCAGACTATGAAACTGCTACTTTAAGAAGTGCATCCAGAGAATGATTAAGTGCCAAGAAGTTTCTTTTTTGCCAAGCATACTTTCACTGGTTTGAAATGGAATGAATTCACTTAGCTCTTTTTGTAGAAAAGAGAAATGAGAAGTCCTCTGGTCTCATCAATTACCTCAAAATATTTGGGCAAAGTATAAAGTTACTGTGTAGTTGTATAATGATTTACTTCATTGCTAGGATGCTTGTCTGTGTGAATTTATCCATGGGTGTATTCTACTGTGATTTTGAAAGTAAAAAAAGTAAAAAAACTATGTGATTACTGAATAAGCATTTTTTTGTGATGAAAAGTAAACTAAATTTTTGGAATAATGCACGTTTAACATAGATTGGTATCTCTGAAGCAGATGTCTCCTTGACATGTGTATTCAAGCTGTTGACAATGACCTTGCAGGGCAGAGGGTTTTGAGAATTAGTTTTTGCCTCCCAATCTGTGAAAATAATGCTGTAGTGAAGATTTAATAAAAATTGTAGCTTCTCATATGAGTTTATTTCGGCAAAGCAAGCTATTAATTAAAATAACAAATGCCAGCTATTACCACAACACAGCTTTTGCTTAGCATGATGTACAGAATGTATGGGAGGAGCACCTATAATTCATTGTGTCTGTATATGGTTCACTTCTTATATATTAATGCAGTGATAAATTAGAAAACTGCAGCATGTTTTGTTTAGTGGTGTGAGAACTTGAGGAAAACCATCTGGCAAGTGAATAGCGGATGGTTGAAATGCAGGGGAGAAATGAAATTAGGGAACTTCTGAAGGATTTGAAGATTTTCAGAGCGAAAGGGAGATTTTGCAACTCCATTGCTTGCTTTTTCTGTTCAGTTACCCGATGGGGTGGAGCAGAGGCAGAGGGATGGAAGGTGTGCATTTTTTATTGTAATGTGGTTTTTGCTTAAAATGAAAAAAAGGCAAGAGAGTGGGGTTATGGGTTTGACATATATGCTGGTATGAGGTTAAGTGTCACTTAGGAATTGAGTCATAAGGTCGCTGCAATCACATTGTAAAAGAAGCTTTGGTCTGGGAAAAGGGCTTGCTGGATTGTAGCACAAGTTAAAACATCCCTCAGGGGTTTTGCCTAGGATTGCCACCTTTTCTGCCAGGTGGCCTCTTCACCAAACAACACAGAAGGAAGCAGCATAGCTGTGTGGGTCTCCTCTGACTGTATACAGCAGCTGTGCAAAGGAGCTGGCTTAGATTCTTTGTGCTGTGGGCATTTCTGTGGATGCTCTCTGCCTTTGTTATCCTACTGGCTGGGTGTAAAAGCATAGAAATGAACACCTGAGGTTCCAGTTTCTGTTCTTGATTTACATGTAAGCAACAGCGTTAAGCCTGTGAGAGTAACAGGTCATAAGAAACTTACTATTTTGCAGCTCTGTTTTTTTAAACCCAGCTTGAGGTGTCTGAGCAGTTGTAATTTCAGCTACAGGCATGAACTGCTGAACTGCTTGCTGTCTTCCACTGGAATCCCAGAACTAGGAGAGCACACTTTGAAAAGTTTGTATTTAACCTCTGCCACAGATTTTTTTACCTACAAGGTGTGTATAGGACTTTCTTCTGTCTGATGGTTTATGAAATAGAGATAACTTGGAATTTGATATTCTTGTAGAGTTAAGTACCCTCATAGCTCAGAAACCAAATCATGGAGACAGATGAAAGGCCAAGAGCCAATGTAAACAAAGTATTGGGTTCAGAAAAGTTCAAGCACAGGTCCAAAAGCATTCAAAAATCTTATGAACCCTCATTTCACAAGTCAACATTGTAAAATTTGGTGGCCAGTGATTAGGAAACTTCATTCTATAAAGCAAGGTACTTTGTATGCTTATTCAGGTATAAAGGGTCTTGTTGCCTAGAGAACTGAGACTTAATGTGCATTTCTTTGACTAGTGTGTATCTTTCTTGGATACAGTTAGGAAAACCACTTCTGTTTAAATACCAAAAGAAATGAGTGGATTCTTCTGTCTCTGATTTTTATGTTTCTTTCTAATCCTATACTCTGTGGCACAATACTTGTCATAGTCAAGGGGAGAATGTTATATTGAGCATATAATCAAAATACTGAGAATGCAACTCTGAAATTTCTTTATAAATAGTCCAGAGTGTACCATCCATAAAGTGAAAACTCCTGTATGCTAATTGATTTTTGCTTTTTTTGCAAGGAGTGAAGCTAAACTTATACAACACTGCACTCAAACCTGAATGGCTAAAATGTAAAGATTTTTTTTTACAGTGGGATTCTAAGATCCCTATTTCCACATCAATGATTCAATGAATCAGGGAGAAAACATAGAAATAGATGTTAATTATAGAGTCAGCCTTCAAAAAACATTGACTCATCAATTTTTTTGTTACAATTTTATTCACAAAGATGTGGTATCACTGTTGAGTGTTTAAATTTTAGCAGGCTCTGGCCTTGATGCTGTGCTATATGGTGCATTAAGTAGAGTCACTAGCAAAGGTTATTCCTACAGCTCCTTTATGTTTAGCTTTCTTGAACTCTTCATATTGTCCTTGAGCTTGAGACCTTGTGTAGAGTGCTAGTTATTTGGCATTTATAGGAATAATTACAGAGATTAAGAATATATTTTTAGTCATTAAAAATGGCTTTTATTGCTCTAAAAGCTTGCTTGGATTCATTAGCAAGCTTGAGTAACAATCTGAAGTTTTTATCACCGCCGTCAGTGTGGCTGACACACTTTATATAGCAACATTGATCACAGTGAATGAATGGGAAGGAATCACTCTGTTGGCTGAAAGACTGTCTGCAGAGCAATTCAGCAAGAGGAAGCCAGAAGCAGTATACAGTAGATGAGACAATTGTTTGGCAAACATTGTCCATGTTTTCACTGTTGATTTTTGCCTTGTGAGTCTGCAATCTGTCAGTCTCTAGGAGAGGAGTCACTCATGGTCTTGGTGACAAATACAGAGATTAAAGGCCAGCTTGAGAGCTCAGTACCAAGGGATGTATCTCCTGAGAAATCTGAATCCAAATACTTGTGTTCTGTGGGTAGAAATGAGTGATGTCAGCTCTGTTCTTGAGGGAAGGTCTTCATTGGGTGTCTGTTGGGTCCTTCACCGCAGACTCTTTGGATTTGGGTGTGAAGCATTTATTGAAAGCTAAACAGCCCATGGAACTTATACTTAACAAATGAGCCCTTTTTTAAAAGGACAATTTATTTAAAATTAAATCATGGAGTAAAATTTATCAAGGTATAGATCTGATAATATTTAGCAAACAAGTCCATTTACAGAGAAAGAGTACAGTGTGTGAATGATCCCAGGATACCTCTCCTCCACATTTGCTATGTACCAGCTTAGGTGGAACTATACATGTCTTAATGACTTAAAGATAAAACACATTGTTCTGCGGTAAGGTAATTTTTTGAGAAATTACCTGGAAAATAAACATTCACAATTTTAGTGTGTGCAGATCACAGTATCACAGTAATGATGAGGCTGGAAAAGACCTTAAAGATCATCCAGTCCAACCTAAAACCAACCAAGTAAATCTAACATCTAGGTCATGCCACTCAGCACTTCATCCAGCCTAACCCTGAACACCTCCAGAGACGGCAAACTGACCACCACCATGGGCAGCCCATTCCAAAATCTGATCACTCTTTCAGTGAAAAATCTTTTCCTAATGTCAAGTCTAAATGACCCCCGATGGAGCTTAAGACTGTAACCCCTTGTCCTATCTCCAGTGTCCAGGGAGAAAAGACTGACCCCCGCCTGACTACAACCACCTTTTAGATAGTTATAGACAGCGATAAGGTCACCCCTGAGTCTCCTCTTTTCCAGGCTAAACAAACTCAGCTCCATCAGCCTCTCCTGGTAGGGCTTTCCTTCCAGGCCCTTTACCATTCTAGATGCTCTTCTCTGGACTTGTTCCAGCACCTCAACATCCTTCCTAAACTGAGGGGCCCAGAATTGAGCACAATACTCCAGATGCAATCTAACCAGTACCGAATATAGGGGGAGAATAACCTCCCTCTCCCTGCTGGCCACACCATTTTTGATGCAGGCCAGGGTGCCATTAGCCCTCTTGGCCTCCTGGGCACATTGCTGACTCATGCTAAATTCGCTGTCCACTAGGACCCCCCAAGTCTCTTTCTATCTGAGTACTCTCTAAGAACTCCATTCCCAGCCTGTAGTTCTGCCTGGGTTTGTTACAACCAAAATGCAGGACCCAACACTTGTTAAAACTCATCCTACTGGAGTCTGCCCATCTTTCCAGTCTGTCCCAGTCCCTTTGCAGGGCCCTCCTACTCTCCAACAGATCAACACGGGCTTCAAGCTTGGTGTCATCTTCAAATTTGCACACACAGGGATGGCCTGGTTTTGTGCCTTCAACAATACATTCCTGAAGTATCCACAGCTCTCCTGGACTCCCTTTTTGTAAAGGGCTGCCTCCCAAGGAACTTTCCTAATCAATTCCTTATATAAACTGAAATCTGCCGTGGAAAAAATCCGGTTTCGATGTTTTCCTGAGCCCTCTTTTTCAGTCACTATTAATTGAAAACTTAATCACTTCATGATCACTGCCTCCTAGACAGCCTCCAACAACCACATCATCCACCACGTGTACCCTATTTCAAAATAAAAAAAAGCCTCACCCCTGGTAGGCTCACTGACCAAGATGGTTAGTTACCAAGGCTCAACTGTGTAGTTCACAGTAGGTCCCAAGAAAGTGAATGTGTGTGGGTCCCTCCTGTTATGAATGGTATTAAAACCATAGCATTAGGCAGAAAAACCACACCCAAAATACTTGCTACAAGATGATACCATGCATTAAAATACCTATAAATATGAGAGGGGTGGGTGTCAGGAGGATAGAGCCAGGCTCTTCTCAATGTTATCTGGTGATAGCACAAGGGGCAATGGGTGCAAGCTGGCACATAAGAGGTTTCATATCAGTATCAGAAGGAACTTCTTCCCAGTGAGGGTAACAAAGCATTGGAACAGGCTGCCCAGGGGGGTTGTGGAGTTTTGTCTGGAGATGTTCAAGACCCACCTGGATTTGTTCCTGTGCACGTTGGTCTAGGTGTTGCTGCTGTGGCAGGGGGATTGGACTAGATGATCTTTCGAGGTCCCTTCTGATCTCTAATGATTCTATGTATGTGGTGTCTATATATATTAGAGTGCATTATCTTAAATTTTAAAACCTTGTAACTCAAGTGAATGATGTTGAGATTATTTGCTATAGCTGCTTCATTGTAAAGTTCCTGGCATCAGTAATGTCAGGAACTGGTATATGGAGCACTGAACAAAGGTACTGTCTGAAGCTTTGCTTTCAGATTTACTCTATTGTTCTCAGGACCACATCTTTGGCTTGTATGGAGATTCTTTTTTCTGTAGAGAATGTAAATAAGAATCAGTATCTGGAGAAAAACTGAGACAGACATACTACTGTAGTCAAAATGAGTTGAGTAGGATGAGAGACAGCTCTTAAGAGTTCTGTGTCCCCCACCAGATTAGAGCCAGCACTGGGAGTTTTGCACTGCTGAGAACTGAACCCTGGTAACAGACTTCAGAGTTGCATGATCCACTACACGTTGTTTGTACTAGTCACCACCAGCACCACTAGAGTGGATTATTCCCAGCATAGCTAAAAAATGTATACATTGGAATTTTTCAAGCTTATTCTTAAAAAAACCCTTTTATTTGATGCATGTGTACAATTTATACGTAGACATACCATTGTACTTTGAGGGTGTGTTTCACTTGAGACACTTCTGGTACTTATGGTACTTATGTAGTTATCGTTCACAAAGGAATTAATGGGAAAATGTCATCCGGCTGAATGAATTTGGTATAAACCAGATCTATTCTAATTGTGTAATGCTTTTTACAAAAAGAATACTCTGGCTGTATCGAAGAGGATTCTAAGCAGTAAGAGGGCAGTTATGATACAGACATAACTAATGCTTCTTTTGTTATGATCTGTGTCAGTATCTGCATGTCAGAGTGGGTCAAACAATATGAACTTGCTTAAACATTTGTCTTTGACATAAATAGAATAAGGATGTTGTGTTATTTTTCACAGGTTTTAAAATACAGAGTTAATGATGGCTATTACAGTGCCTGTTTTCACAAGATGTGTTCAATTATCTCTGTGGTAAGGGATTAAGGAGTTGATTTTCCTTTCAAGGAATTTGTCATATGTTTTCAGCATCAGAATTTGGGTGCTTCTGAGAAGTGACTTTTTTTGACCATGTTTTTCTTCTCTCTTGCATGTGAGTAAGAGCTGAATGAATGGGATTCGTCAGTTTGTATCTACTTTCTGCCTCTGGAGGCTGGCAGTTCTAGTGTAGCAAAATCTCCACAAACTCCTTTTAAATGCATTGATTGAGCAGCTTTGTATTTCTATTAAACAACTCTAATACGTTATTCCTCTGTGTGACGGTCATGTAGCCACAACTGAGGTTGGTGGTGGACTGTTTTTATGCATGAAGCTGTTATTCCAGGAAAAATGTACTGCTAATAGTAACAGAAAAAATATTCCTATTTAGTTGACTTTTAAGGAAAAGTAAAATTTATTTATTAGGTCATAACTGCTTGGTACTGTGTGGTAAAACGTGATTATCTGCTGAGACCAGATCCATAGTACAACACAAACTGACACAAGGTGTATGCATCTTCTGGAGAAAAAGCTGTGAACATGCAGTCTGCTTAAAAAAATAAAGTTTGGTCAATTACATAAGATATGAAAGTTGTTTTGCAAAAGGTGGGATGTCACAAAATACATCGTTTTTAGAAAATGATTGCAAGGAATTAGTAAAATCTGAAGGATACCATTGTCTGTACAACCTGAGTCTTGCTCCATTCAATCAGCACCTCAAGGTAAGGAGTTTTACCTTTTTCTCTGTATTTATTAATATATTTATTTACAACTGTGGTAGTGCTTAGATTCAGGTGAGGACCAGATTGTTGCTGCTTTAGAAACTGGTATCAAACATTTATTTACTTAAGATATTAACCATGTATTTCCTGTGACTTTTTCATGGGATAGGCAGATGAGGCTTCTGGAGATAACGGTTTAAAGTATGTTAAATGCAACAGACTTTATGGGATGTTGTTACAATCATAGAGGTGAACTTTAAAAGACCTAGCCTTTCAAATGTGATCACTGATCCTGGATTTTAGTATAAAATATCTTTGGAGACTTTAGAATAGTATTGCAGACTTGGGCTGTAATAATTTTCTTAGTGCCTGTGGAAATCAGGCCATGACTGAAGTGTGAGTGCATGCTGCCTATTTAGGCGCTTCTGAGTAGGACAGTGTATGCCTTTTCAGTATTTTAACCTATGATTTTATGGATTCTTAAGGGTGCACCAGCAGTAACTGCACATACTCTGTACTTGTTAAGAGCAAGCCTGGTCCTAATTTTCTGGATACTGAAGTCCCTTTGTGCTTAGTGCATTAGAGGCAGCTGTGCTTGCTCAGCAGCTTACAGATGTGAGTCCTTACTATAGATAGGTGCAATTTGAAATACTGGCTCTTTTCCCAGAATGAATTTGGTTTAGCACTGTGCAAGAGAGGAGAGCTTGTCTTACCTTTTGTATTCATGCTCACTATTTACATGTAGCTGATATTGCTGGTACAGAATAATGCATTTAGATGCAGGAGCCTGGTCTCCATGTTTCAATCACTTGCAAGTCTTCCCTAGCAAGCAGCATTGCAGCTTTTTTTATGGTGAGCTTTAAAATTTTTTAAAGCTGGGAGCATATCTGTAGTGTCTGTCTTGAGTACCGTGTTTCATAGTGCTGGCTAAGTGCTGCTCAGTTGCATTGGATGCCTCTGTTATCAGTAGCAATTGACAACTGACTACTTACAGAAAACAAAAGATTTCTTATTATAAATATAATTCAATAATATATAAATACATGATTTAATTTCTCTGTCTTTGATGTTGGTAAAAATATTTGTAATACAGTTCCACTAAACTAGAGAAATGAGGATAGTCCTGATGTATAGATGGTTTTATACTGACTGATAGATTTAAGACTATATTGTTGAGAGGATGAATAGCAACAACTGTAGATCCCTGTTTGTATTTTCTCTCTGCTACTGTCACAAGCACTCTTGAAGAGCCCAATTTTTTTGTTACAAAACAGTAGGAATAGCAAAAATGATAATCTAAAATAGGAGAATGCTCTCCCTCATCCCAGGAAATTAAACTACCATATATGTGTGGGCTATTTCGAATCTAGGGATCATAAATTTCTTACAGACAGTTATTTTATTTTTCATTTTAGAATGCAGTTTAGGGATATTATAAACATCTCAAGCTCGATGTACATTTATAATGTGAACTGGGTTGCTTTTATGTTTGCTGCTCATTTTGTGCAATAGCTGTCTCCTTAAAAATAATGAATTTTTGTGGTCAACATGTTATCATTGACTTAACATCTCTCATAGATTTCCCATTCTCTGAAGATGAAATCTTTCCAGCTACTATACATATCAGTCACTTACCTTGACAATGATTCCTTATCTTGACAGTGCCTATTTCTAGTTCATGAATATATTAAAAAAATAATCCGATAATTTGCTCTATTTTATGTCATTTTTCAAGTGAATATATCTTCTATAAATACTTATTTAAGTGGTGCAGATATATTGATTGAAATTGAAGTTCTCTGTCCTTTGCAGAGGAGGACTTTTCTGACTAGAAATAATAGTGAATCTAAGCAAAATATACTATTTTAAATGAAAGTGCTACTGCATGATTTCACATAAATGTACTTAGAAATTCACTTACCACAGGATGTATTTGTAGGTAGTCTGAAAAGAAACAAACCCCTGTCTTCTGTGAGAGTAATATTGGAACAATTTGGGCTCATCTTCTTACAAAGGCAGGGAACTCAGCTATTAGTGGACTTAATAATAGACACAGTGAAAATGATGAAAAAGCCCTCAGTTTCTTTTTCATGTTAAAATTGAACAGTATAACAAATATCTTGGACACTCTGTTAATCACGATCTATCAGACTTTATTGAGAAATGCATTTGCTAAATGATTGCGCACAGCACATCTTTATCAATATCATTATTGCTATCAGACATATGGATAGGAAGATTGAGTGTACTTTCAGTAAGTTTGCAGATGACACTAAAGTTGGGTGGGAATGAAGATATGCTTGAGGGTCAAAAGTCTCTACAGAAACACCCGGACAGACTGGAGTGATGTGTTGAGGTCAACTATATGAGTTTCAAGACCAAGTGAGTAGTATTGCACTTGGGTCACAAGAACCCTGGGAAAGACTACAAACTTAAGGAAGAGTGACTGGACAGCTGCCCAGCAGAAAGGCACCTGGAGGTATTGATTGACAGCTGACTGAATTTGAACCAGCATTGTGCCCACGTGACACTACTGGTCTGTATTAGAAATAGCATGACCAGCAGGAGTAGGGAAGTGATTGTACCTCGGTACTGGCACTGATGAAGCCTACCTTGAACACTGTGTTCAGTTTTGGGTCCCTCGCTACAAGAAGGACATTGAGGGTCTGGAGCATGTCCAGAAAAGTGCAACAAAGCTCATAAAGGTTCTGGAGCACAAGTCCTGAGAAGCGTGGCTGAGGGAACTCAGGTTGCTTAGCCTGGACAAAAGGAGACTAAGAGGAGGAGCTATCTACAACTACATGAAAGGAGATGGTATCAGGATGGAGGTTGATCTGTTCTCCCAAGTACCAAGCAATAGGACTAGAGGAAATGGGGCAGGTTTACATTGGGCATTTGGAAAAGTATGTTCACCAAAAGGCTTGTCAAGCAGTGAAACAGGCTGCCTAGGAAAGAGGTTGAGTCAGTAATCCTTGGAGTATTTTGAAATATGTATAGATGTGGTGCTTAGTGGCATGGGTTTGTGGTGGATTTGGCAGTGTTAACAGTTGGACTTCATGATCTTAAATGATCTTTTCCAATCTGGAAGAATTTGAGATTCTGTAGTCTAGCTTAGCTGGGTCTAATTCTGTTGCCTGCTATGGGGCATATGAGGTTTGTCTTATGAGCTGGCTAGAATAAATCAGAATTACCTGTAATTTGTTTTTCCCTATATGAGCAATCTTATGCTATGTTTAAATTTGCATGAAAATGAAATGTAATTGGTGCCCTTAGTCTGTCTACAAAGAGGATGCTTCTCTTCTTACTTTTGCAATTGGTAAATGTGGGGGTTTTTTTGCTAAACCTGAGCTGTAAAGTATGGGCCAGTGAACTTGCTATCCCACTCTGCACATGTTTCTGGAGAAGGCAGCTGCTAGTGGCATTGCTGCCTATCTGAATGGGCATTCCCTCCTCCTGTTAGAGGTGAGAAAGGCCCCTCTGGTCTCAGCTGAAAGGGATAGTTTTGGGGCTGCCTTTTGAAGGGAAACTAGCTGCTTCAGTGTGGTTCCTGGCAGGTATTCTTTCCAGCCACAAATGGCTGTTATTAGTTGCTGCGTTCCAAGAGTGGGGAGGAGATGCATGCCAGCAGGTAGTTGTGGTCTCAGCAAAGATTTATGTGGCTGTTAGTAACTGTGAGCCATTAGGAAATAGCCCCATGAGCTCCCCCTAAGCATTCATTTGGCTTTCATTGGAACACTGTTGGAGAACTTGATCACTCGGATGTTTCATGTCTGCTTTGATACAGATTGAGAGACTTAGCATAACACATAGTGTATAAATTTTACCAATAATGTGTTGGTGAGGATTAAAATACACAGACATTTTTTACTGTCTCTGGTTTAGTTTAGCATTTTGTTTCGATTGTTTCAATTACTGCAAGCCTGTTGTCTTTGAAGAGTAGACTCCTCTTTGTACCTGAATATTAACTCTTACTTGAATTTGCTCTAGCATAAAGCCTTAAAGTAGAATGTTCTAAACATTCTCCTTTGAGTTGTATAACTGAAAAGCAGTGAACACAGTAACCACAGTTAGCAGAACTTGGCAGCTCATAAAATATTTCTTTTTTTTTTGTTTTTTTTCTGATACATTTGTTCCTCTAACAATTTAGTAATGTAATCTGACTCTGCAGCTTTTGGTGATGACTTCTGGTTTTTGTTTTTTTTTTCAATTGGCATGTTGTGTACCTTGAGTAAGAATAATTAATTTAGGAAGAGTTAACTCAGGTGTGCTTAGTTTACTGTGAATATGTAGCCTTATCTGAAGCAAAGTTCTTGATTATGAATTGAATCACCATAACACATATGCAACTTTTGCACTCTTCTGAGTTGTTTCATTCAAACACTGACCTGAGCTGACCTAGCTTAGTTTGTGTGACCTTGTGGGATCATAGTTGGAGAATGTATGGCTGCAGGCATATTGAACATAATCATCACACTATCAGAGTCACTTAATACTTTGTCTACTGTTTTATAAATTAGCCATTTCTCATGGAATGGCTGTTGTGCTTCAAAGGATTATGTTGCTCAACTTTGTTCTACCTCAGGCAAGAATCCTGTTTGCTGCAGTGTAGTTTTACCATCAGACTGTGAATCTGGAGTTTTATTTTACGTCTGCTGAACTGTTTGAACCATAGATCACACAACAGGTGCTGGCCTTGCAGCCACTTGTATGACAGATATCTTCGATACAGAACTTTTGCTGTGTTTTAAAAAACCTGACAGTCTAATTTGTTTACTTTTTTAGTTCTATTACAGTCCCTCACATTTTAGTGTTTCCCTGCTATCAAATATGGTCTTACTGGTTTGGATTTTAATTGTGGATCTTTCCCAGAATCCAAAGGGTGGAAGACTGTGTATTTCCTTGCCTGCCTTCATTCTTGGAAGTGGACAAGAAGAAGTCAAATCGGAAGTCACCAGATATTGGACTAATAGAAAAGGAGCCTTGGTATAGTGGTCAGAGAAACATTGATTTTTTTTAGTGCTAGAAATATTTTCACATTTGCCCTTTAGTATTGTAGTGACAAAAAAAAAAAATAATAGTTGCACTGGTTTGTTCTTCCTCAGGCAGAACTGTGTAGTACACACTAATATTGGCTGCCTTATTTGACCTTGTCCCAAATTATTTGCATCATAGAACCCATTTTAATTTTCTGGTTGTGTCGGTTTTTGAAGTATTTGTGTGTGAAAGAGATATTGTTGACATACCAAATGCTGTTTTTATTCTAACTGCTTATTATAATGTATATGCTGCATGGAATTGAGAAACATTGCAACAAGTTGATTGAATTTGTTTTTTTCAAGATAGAAGTATATTTATTTAAAGGAAGGAATAAATGGCCAAGCCTCAAAATATCGAGCCTAGTATATCTGAGTAAATAACAACAAACCCTTTCAGGTACATTTGAAAGGCTTCTGTGTTTGTGCTTTAATGCTGCTTGCTCTAAGAAAACATAAAAACACAAAGCAGAAAACTGCAAAACCCAAGTGACCTGTACGTCGATCAAGGCATGGACATTTTGAAAGATGAGGGCATGGTCGTGCAGCCAGTCCTAGCCCCTACCAGCCATAGCAAATGTCAGAGACAGAAGTGGACTTTAATAAGGGACCTCTTATCTTAGGGTAAAAGAAAGAAGAATAGCACTTCCATTTCTTGCATTTTATAAGGTAACAGGACCACATCTGCTGCCTCTCTGTCTCACCTAGAAGTCCTTTCTGTTACTCCTGAGATGGAGAACAAACACCCATTTAGAATTCTGGTTAAAAATGAGTCTCATGGGTCCACCTCTCTCACTGTAGCTGCTTGTTTGTACAAGTGGAGCCAGCTGCCTTTCTGGGTCTTAAGAGGCTCTCATGCCCCATTTTGACTCCCACATGGTACTAAATTAAAATAAACCAGTATAAATTTATCTAAAACAATAAGATGAAATTCCAGTGTAAAAGCATGACATAAAACAAGCCAACTTGAAAGTAAAGGTCTCAGATGAAAATTGGGGAAGCAGGGGGAGAGGTTAAGCTGAAAGACAGTAATAACTGCAATAATCAACATCCCAGAGGATGTGCAACCCAAATGAGTTTTGCTTTAATCTTCTTGAACTCACAGCAAAGCCATCAGGTATTGCTTACTTGAATTACAGTGCCTACTAGAGATCCTAAATAAGGCTGGGACTCCGCTGTGCTAAGCAGAGAGTATGTGTATAGTTATAGGCCTGCCTTCAGCACGTTTTTGCCTGAATAGACCAGTCCAAATGGGTTTTAGCATCCCTGAAAATGTAGCAGCTAAAAATTTCTTCCTGTAATTTGAATGTCTGTGATACTAGAAGAGCTTTCTGAATAAGTGAAAGCTCCTTTACTGGAGCCTCTTCAAAGTAAATGGAATAAGGGCCTAGAAGACTGCAACAAGTAATCTTGCATTGTCAAAGGAACATGCTGTAGATGATCTAATAGGTCTTTGGTATCTCCAACCTTGTTGTGTATTACATGATTTGAATCATAATCATCTGGGAAAAAGGCATCTATTTATTATCTAAAAAAATAACCTTTAAGCATCCAAAGAGACATTTATTACTAGAAAGCTGTAACAGCTTCTTTGAGAGAAGACACACAAGTGCATTCTGCAGTGCTGACATAATATTTATTGGCAAAAAGAGTAGATGTTCCTTGCTTTCTGCATTGTGCCATCTCCTCATTAATTTTTTCCTTACAAGTGTATGTTGAAAAGTACATACCAAGTTTAAATCGGACAGAATCAGGTGGGATTTAGGGAGAGCTGCCATTTGTTTATCAATGCCTGGAGGCTACTGAAATCTTACAGTTAAATGCAGTTCCTATTGAGTATAGCCAGGGTTCATGTGTCATGCATTACGATGTTGCACCTTGAAGATAACTCTTGAGTTAGTTATCAAAGTTCCGTAGTCCCAAAGAGACCTCCATCTTTGCAGTCGTCTTCTATCAAAGTTCAAATGGGACAGTTAGAAACAAATGCTACCCTCCACTTTCCCCCCCAGTTGTGTATTATATAACTTAATCAAGAGGGAAAGGATTGTCCCCAGTGTTTATACAGTCCTGACCACATAAAAAGTAGAAGTTGTGCTAGCTGGGGTTTGAATGTCTGGGGAACTGTCTGTATAATGGAGAATGCTGTAGGACTGAAAATAAAAATTTAGCAAACAGAAAATATTAGCAGTATGAATTAATTATTTAGATAGCTGTGTAGGCATTCATTGCCTTTTATTTCAACTTCTAATTATTAGCCCTTGTACTTAATTAAAAAAGTAAAAAATTAATCTACAGAACTGTTGGACCCTATAAATATCATGCGAGTTGAGGGAATGGATAATTATGTTTTAATCAAGCAATAAAATTTATATATAGTTGCAACAACATAACATTAGAAAAACATTTACTCTGTGTTTGAAAACCAGTATGCAGAGCTTCTGAATAGTTCGATTTAGCGTCTTCTGAAACAGAGTTTGTAAAAATAACATCAAAATACTCATGTTTGTTTTCCTCCATAGGAATTTAGAAATTCAGTCTCTCATAAATTGGGTGCAGAAAGAAATAACTTATTATTCCTCACCTGCAACAGAAAATAACTGCAGTATGACTGTTAGCAAGCTTACATAAGCACATTATTTATACCATCATGAATTTTTCCGGTTTTTACTGTATTTGAGTAACATGCATACTTTTGTTGCAGAGCTATTTCAGGCAGTTCACTAAGTTTGGTAGTTTCTTATGGAGCAAGAGGACAGATGATGAGCCCTCAAAGCTCACAACCTTTCAGTAGCTTTTCTGCTTCTATTCCCAAATGAACTGAGTTGTAAGAGTTGGAGTGGTCTGCATACCCTGTCCAATACAGAACTTCATTAGCATAGGTCAGTCCTCAAAACCAATGTATACTGTGCTTAAATTTGATGTCAGTGTTACATTTTTTTCATTATATTTTGAATTTGTTTTTCTGACAAAACATATTTTCATAGATGTCACTAAGAATCTGTTATGGTTTTTTCTGTTATGTTATGAAACTTCTTTAGAGATGTGTCTTTAATCATGAGATCCTTGACTAGTCAGCCTCAAGCTGTTTGCTTTTTTTGGTATGAGCAGTGCTGGTGTAGAGAGACGGACACTGGCCATGTGTACTCATGGCTGTCTTTGGCCATGACTGCAAGTGCTCTTCAGTACCATTGAAGCTAATGAGTACCATTGAAACTGATGTACACCAGCTGAATTTCCTAGAAGCTTTCAATGTCTCATCTTACAAGAGGGATAAAAGGACTTTAGCTGACTTCGAGACAGCCCAAATGGATTTGGGTCAGGGGTGACTCTTGCTTCAGCTGAGGTCAAACCACAGCCCCTATGGGGAGAGACAGTTTTGCTAATGAGGTCCTCATTTCCATAGGTACTTTATACATCCAAATAAAGGCACATTTGCTAAAAATTATCTTGTTTAACAAAGGGCAAAACACCTGTTGTCTAAAAATACAGAAGGAGGAAAAGTGCTTGAAACATTTCCATTGAGTGGCTTTCGTGTTCAGCTACATTTAATGTGTTTAGAATATGTAATATGCCTCTTGTCCCACAGGATAGTCCAGACATGTGCCATATTAGACAGCACTCTTTATATGGGCATATAATAGTGTTCTTTACATACTATTTTGGTCTACAATTTAACAGAATACTATAAAATATTTTTATATATTTTATATATATTTGTTTTGATATGTAATATAGATTTTCTGTTTATGTACTTCTTTTTTTTCATGGAATTATGTAAGATTCTCTCCACTCACTGTAGAGCTGAACATGTTAATGGCATAAATTGATGCCAAATCCTTCTGATGCCTGTCTGTAGAAGGATAAAGGATCCATAGTTTGTTCGGGCTTCTGGGCTTTTTGGGATTGTTATTTCATATGTGTGTATGTATATATGTGTGTGTCTCTGTGCTTCCAAAGTACAACTTAAATAGAAACCTGGAACTGTTTAATGCTCCTAGTACAAATGTATAAATTTTAAGCAAAAATTAATTTTTTAAGGCTCTGCTGTCCTGTGCTAGCTAATGATGTTTTGGTACAACTTTTGGCCTCTTGTTTTACAGAACACTCCAGGCATGTGAGTGTTAACAGTTGTACAGAATATGTCCTGCTATTTTGCCCATGCTAGAAGGGTTGCAAACTGCTGTAAAGATCCTCCACCTGCCCAGGAATATGTGTGTCTGATTTTCCTGCTATGAAATTCAAGATCAAAAATCATACTTACAATTTTTCCATAACGACTGGCATTTGTGGTGTATAGCACTTTTTCAAAACAGCAATCACACTGTGATATCGAAATACAAAACACATATATAGCCTGTAAATAATATTGTATAACAAAGTCTGTGATGAATTTGTAGCGAATCATTTCATGAGAAATCAATACATTTTAGAATCTGTGGAAAAGTGTCTGCCTACCTCACACAGCTTATTTATACTTTAAAGTCCTAACAGCAGTGATAGGAATTTGTTCATTATTGTGTTGACATATGTAAGTCCTCAGTGTAGGGCACCAGAGCATTACCTACAAAACAGAGTATTTCTTAATGTTAGCAAAGTTACTGGAATCCAACAGAGAGGAAACCAAACAATAATGTTTATTTCAGTAAGGATTTGAGTGCTCTACATGGCATTGCAGCTACATGAGTATCCAGATCACTCAAAAATAGTATGGAAATAGAGACATCTTCTGAAATGGCATTGTGTGCCCCTTTCTTTTTAAAAAATATGTTTGCAGCTTTTCTTTTGAATGTCTATATTTAAGTTGTCCTGTATCGACAAAATTGCTGCTTATTCTTTGTATTTGAAAGGTATTCAGATGGTTTTAGTTGTATTTATTGTTTGAATGATCTATTTCAATGGTGCTGGCTGCTTGCTTTGTAATTTGTTGCTGCAGGTGGCTCTGACTTTGAATTGCATCAGTCTTTTTATCTAAACATAATATTTTTGAGCAGTCAAAACCGATATTCAGCCGTTCCAACTATGCCCCCTGTATTTAAAACAACAGAGTCCTGAGCTGTTTTTTTCTATTCTTCAGTGTAAGCCTCATCATATGTGTTTCTTTATATTGTTCCTCTTATAGTTGCTCTGGTATTTTGTGTGTTGACTATATGCAGCGGATCCTTGTAATTCTAGCTATGGTTTTAAGTTTGTAATGCATTTTTGTTAAGAAAGCCAGAACCTCAGCTGGTGCTAGTATAGCCTTCCTGAGATCAGTAGTGCTCTGCCAGTTTCCACCATTTGATGATCTGGCTATAATAATGTAATATTACTAGAGAGATAACACAGTGAAAAGAAAGCATTATACTGATTCAGCTGGGGCAGCTATTAGATTGGAGTACTGCTGAGCACATTTTGTCTAATATTCACCTAATGGCTGATATCCATTTCATGGGACCCAATTTTTAACTCCCTATTAAGCGGAGTTAATGAAGTTAATTTTCCAGTGTAGAGGGGTGGATTTTTTATAAAACTCAGTTCTTTACCAAAATGCAGGCAGGGTCTACTATTGAAATAAGATTCTCTCACATAAAAATGAGTTTAGCCCCCTTTTTGCTGAAGAACCGGCACTAAGACTTTTGGTTTAGAATGAAAACATTGATTGCCTGAATACCCTTCATAAAATCCCAAGGTGCCTCTATTCCTAGTTTTCATTGTGAGTAGCCATCCTCAGGGTGTGACTTGGGGTAAAATACAGCTAGTTGGTTTTTTCATTGTGAAGAAAAACTATGCAGCATTTCTTAACTGCTCCTTAAAGTAGTGTGTAACTTTGATTTTATTTCTAAATGCAAATATGCACTCACATATTGTGTAAATTGCAGTTACTTTAAAGAAACTGCATTCAGGGATAAAACAGGTGTGAAAGCAGAATAACAAGTTTCACTTCTGAATGTGCAAATATTCATAATCCATTGATCCAACTGTACTTTATCCATATTTTCTTCCTGTTCTAAGGAGAAAATTTACTGAAGTGGTTCTTCCTTCTGATAGCTTCTTATAGCATTATGATATCAAATGCAGATATTATTGTCTTCTTTCATATGGGTTTAAATAATTTTAAATCTTCATTTCCTCAGAGGGTATATTATTAATTGAGCTCATTTTTTTTTTTTTCTGATTTACAGTCAGTGAAGAAGATACTAATTTCTTTACTTTTGTCCTCTAACACATGCTAGTGCTGAATCCAGTGGTTTTGTTTTATAATCTAGTGTCTTAATGTGACTGCAGTATACACACAGTGCTGTCTGTGTGTAAGCATTTAGGGAAACTGTTGCTAGCAGGAATACACATAATGTCCAGGCTTGCATACAGCGTACTGGAGTGAAAATCTTGGAAATACCATCTGTGATTGCTCAGATATCTCTTATTTTCAGGACTTGTACCAAGTCTTTTCCTAAAGTTATATAAAAACCTGAAGTATCAAGTCATGAAGTTTACTGGATTTCTCTATTTTATTCTTTTAGTATTGATAAAGAAAAAAAATACATTAAATAAAACTTTCGGAAATAATAGGGCTCCTTTACTGACTTTTCTTTGCTGTTGGATATTGCACTGTCTCTTGGTCGAATGTACTTTGTGGTGCTTGAAGAAACATTTCACAAAATCCCAACTGTCTTTGAAATGAATTTTTTTCTCTTGTTGAAGAGATATATTCTTTAATTGCAATTCTTTTATATTAAGAATCTTGCGTTCTATTATTTTTTTAAGAAAGCATACATGTCTGAATGAGCACACTGCAATATTGTAAGGAAGCAAAATTACAGTTCACTCTTGTTTTTCCTTACTTTGTGGAGAAGAAAGTTGCACTAGTTATCTTCTGTCTCAGCTAACTTCTTTATCTAAATGTTACTTGTTCAGCTTTTAAACAGGGAGATCAGTGACAAATTAACCCTCCTTATTTCTCACTTGATCGGAATGCTAAATACCAGTAGAGCATCTACTTGACTGTCAGCTTCCCTGGCCAGCAGTGTTAATTCCAGCTGCAGTGGCATATGTATCATACCCTTCCTGATAGTTACACTATAATAATGAAGTTTGGATGGACATATGGGTGAAATCACTGTGGAATAGACAAGACACTCAAATGAATGCTTTATTGGCATCTGCATTATTTCATCTACATAGAGTGTACTGATGCATATGACCATGAAATTTTGCCTTCCGCTGACTGTTATAAAGTTGCCTAGTTGCTGGACTTCAGCAATCTGTCAGAATTATTCAGATGCATCTTTTTATGTGTCTCATGAGTAATAAAACATAAGTCAGCTATCCCTTAATCAAAAAATTAAACCAGACAAAATTATTTTTAACATAAGCACTACCTATTAACGAATGCTATTTTGATGAAAAGGGATGATTTTCTTTTCCACCACCCTATGTAAGAGGATAATATCTACAAAAGAGGCTTCATACTTGATAATCCTTCCAAGCAACTGTGTATAACACTGGTACTACAGCATATCAAACAAAGATGGAGTGATCCCCATTGCCTTGGTTTGATATACTTTCAGCTTCTTGAGATCAGGACCCCTACAGAGTCTTTGAAGCTTGTGGGTTTTCTTTCACTAGAAACTGAAGCTTTGGCTTTTAATGGTAGCTCAGCAAATACCTCATCAATATTTAAAGTGTCAAGTGTACCTCTGTTAGTGATACCAATCGCAGATCAAAGATACTAGCACTGAGGTTCAGCATTTCCTTCAAAGGTCTTCACAGTTGAGCTTTTCCTTTTGTTGGAAAAGAACTTGTCTTTTTAACATTTTTTGCTTGCATGAGTCTTAAACATGATGTTTGACAACTGTGAGGAATTAAATGTTTTTGTTGCCATACGCAGTGAAGATGGTGGACTAATTCTGAAGAGTCCCTCATATTTGTTTAAGAAAGGAGAGTACTTGGAAAAGCGTTTTGCTGTCTCTTTCCATCTTTCTTCAGTTGACCGGAGTCTGTTGCATTTAATGGTAGCAATAACAAACTTTTTACAGATGTCAAGAATTAAGATGGATAGTTTAGTGGAAGATACAAATGAGTTGTATCAGAATGGTTCTTACGTGACTTTTTCAGTGAAGGTTTAGGATATTTTCTAATTTTTTGTATCCTCTTGTGCCTTCCTTCCACTTGTTATGTAAGGCTTAACAAATATGGCTGTGAAATCTAATCCCTTTATAATTCCTCTTCTTCTTAAGGTGTTTCTCTTTTTTTAACATCTGTTAAAATGATTACAACAATAATGACAGTAATAAGGATTCTGAGCATTTTGTACTCGTGGTTTATCTATTTCCGTGTAATTTTGGTTGACACATACCCATAGGCACAAACCAATGTCAAGGTGTTAAACATAGTTTGAATAATCAATGGCTGAAGCGATGGCATCTGAAAAAAGAAGGAAATTTGGATTAGGCATGTTTCATGATTATGTATAAAGCAGAAAATTAGAATTAGGAAGCTTATAAGATGGCTGTTGTAAAACAAAATATTTTGTGCTGCTATATGTTACTGGGAGTAACAGGTTGAAAATGTGTGCTACTGGAGAATGTTTTACCCAGAAGGCTGACTTTTACTGAATATTTGCCTCTATATAAAGCACAAAGAAATCACTTTATGAACCTCCCTATTGTGCAGCTCACAATACACTTAAGCGTTACAGCCAGTTTATACTTTTCAGACCTGTTTGCAGAGCAAAGAGTCTAATGCTGCTCTACCATGCATGAGATTGTTCATTTGCTACCCCTCATGATCCAGATTTTAATATGTTTGAATATTCAGGTGTGTTCTGTTTCTACTTACAGCTGCACTTTGCATTAGGACAAGGATTATATGTAAGTTGACAACACAACATAAATGTTGCTTAAATTAATTTTCATTGCGATTACACTCTAAGCCTTAAAGAAAAGTATTCAGCTGTGATTTGACTAGTGCTAGGAATGGGGAATCCACTGCTATTGGTGGCTGGCTGCTATCCTATTTTGTTTTGCTTGACTCTTTATTTTGAATTAGAATTTGCTTCTCAGCTTCCAGCTGTGGGTTGTGTTGTGCCTCTGTGTTCTCAACACAAGTATCTTATAATTATTTGTTCATAAGTTTATTGCTCTATATTGACCATGTTAAATTTAATATAATTAGTTTGTATTCCATTCAGTACAGTGTTCTGCTCTGTATCAATGAGCTGTTCTCTTCATTATTAACTTGTGCCAAAATCTTCTTTGCATGTCAGCTTTATATGTAAAGATTCTACATTTTCCCACAGGGGACTGATAAATATGCTAAGTAATAATGCAACCAAAATTTGGTCTCGGTAGGAACTCAGAGTATATATATAATGAGGATTCTTCATTTGCAGTTATATTTTGACAGATCTATAAATGAGTAAGTCTTGAATCTTCCACTGAACTTTTTTGAATCTTTACTGAGTGGAACAAGCAGCTCTAGCATTGCTTGTGGCTGGGACAGGACAAATCCACTCACTTATTTAAATCATACCATTTAACTTTTGAATGTATGAGTACAGAATTAGTTTTCAGAACTTTCCTGAATTTCATGAGCTACCAACAACAAAACAAGCTTTTGTTGCAACTCTTGCATACACAGGTTTTTTATCTGGGCTGATCTAAACCCAAAAGTATTAGTGTGGCAGCTCCTTGGTATTACTTCCTTGAGTCACTTTTGGATCATAGTTTATTTTCCTGATGGATTGAGTATTTTTGGAATTCTCCCAAATTCAGAATTAAACTAGTTTGCTAGTCTTCCCAGGTTGCTTGGGTTTTAATGTCCATTCTACTACATTAATCTATTACTGTACTAATACTGCTGTTAGAAGGCATTTTTTTTGCTAATGTACTTTGAAAAATCCTTATTGTCCTTAATTGTGTTGGCTATTGATTTTTTGTTGACATTAGCCTCAATCATTCTAGCAGTCTCCTGGCTCTTCATTTATATTAATTGCTATCAGTGTTCCCTTCTTTGCTTTCATTATTTATTTTTACATGTGCTTTTACTTTCACAGTGCTTTTCCTCTAAAGTTCATTAGTTTTCCCATGATTTTGGATTTTGTGGCATTTAATACAATATTCTTAATTCTTAGCAATTTTCATAGATATAGTTTCATAGATCTTCAGGTTTTAAAAGTTGTTTCAACCAGAGTATATTCCATTGCCATTTGCATTTCAGTCTCGGCATTATTTTCACTGACAGCATTAAACTCTTGGTCAGTGTTACAGTATATATTACAGTATTGTATAAAAAGGAGAAGTTGTACAATGAGCAGCCTCTAAATAATTTTCTTAAGTGTCTGTAGATGTTATGATCAATATTTTGAAATTATTGGTGTAAGTAATTTGTGGATGAGTAGCAGTCTTCAGAAAAACATTATTCTTTCAAGTGGTTTGCGCTTCAGTTTTTCATCTTTCCATGCTCAAACATGTACATGGTTCTTCTGGCAAAATGCTGAACTAAACTGGCATGTTAAATCCTTGTGATGGAGACAAGTTTAAAGCATTAGGCTGTCAGAAAGAAAGAGTAAGATGTTTTAGTAAAGGCTAAAAGAATTTCTTACTAAAATATTTTCTTACCTTAAATATGAAATTTAAATAGACATTTTAAAGCCTCTTTTTCCCCTTCCTTTCCCAAAAGTGTGATCTAGTGTGCTGTTTCATGAAAAATACCCCTCAGATACTTGTTCTCTCACTCTCTGTTAAGACACCTGAGACCCTTGAGACTTCAAGGCCATATCTTAACTGTGATGGATTTTTGGATGAATCTAGTAACTGTATAGCTGTGCAGCTGCAGTACATGGCACTACAATAAAAAGTAATACAAACTAAGAAAAAAGATTATGATCTTCACTGTAAAAAACATAACTGTATTGCAGTCTTGAGGAGACACCTCTGTGTGTATCTCAGGGATGTACGAATTTGTGCTGAGCTCTGTGATATTGTAGCTAAATGGGTGTTTATGATGAATGTGTGATTAAGTTAACCAAGTGATTTAGTTCTGCTGCATGAGTCTGGTAAAAGCAACACATGCCATGAACTGATAAAAATGTGCTGAAGATTTTAATCTTTTAGCTATAAGAATTGACATATTTGAATCAGCAAATACAGTGGAAAAAGCCTGTTTGCATTTCATTGAGCTTTTGTCTGATCTTCCTCTGGTAAAAAACTCTAAATAAACATGTCCATCCTAACAGAACAGAAAGTAAATTTATCATTTAGTGGGAGGTAAAGTTGGTTGCAGCTTCCAGAACTTTTAATCAAACTCTGTCACAAAGACATCACATCTATTTTTATAAATGGTTCCTTTTATTAAAGGTAAAGGAACCTTACTTCTACCCCAGTAAGGATAGGTCAGTTTGCCAAAAGCAGTGTCCTAGACTGGACCAGTTTCATCTGTTTCCCACAGCAGTTGTAGCTCTAAGTACCTTTTTTTTTTTTTCTTTCTTCATATTACAATTTTTTACACATGATTTTCTAATTTACGAATATGTACTTCAGAACACAAAGTTCTTATGAACTGGAAAAACCAACAATTTTAAATTGCGAAGATGTTGAAATAGCCCAAACATATTTTTTGTGTAGTAATAAATTCCTTTAGACTACTCAGGTTCAACTAGTTCATACTCTGTAATGGGTAAACTCCCCAATATTTAAGTGGAAGATTCCAGGTCGACCTATTTGTAAAGTTTGTTGAATAACAGGGTTCTTACCAAAGAAGAATTATTTGCCAACAATTTCTTCACCAAACTCAGTTTCCTATTTGCTGTGTTTATGCTTTTGCCATCTATGTGGTTTCATAAAGTGAAGTCAGAAATGTTACTGTAGTTCTAATCTTGACCTGTTTTTAATCCTAAGTCACAAAGTTTCTTTAGCTTCTGGTTCCTTTTACCCTTCACATATCAAATATCCATAAGTAGAATATTTTATTAATAGTGAAGTTGATGCCTGTTTTATAAAAGGACAAAATACAAGTATTGAGAAATCTTTGTACTGATGTCTTATCAATCTGTAGAAAGATTTTTTTTGCAGAAAACTAAAAAAAGAAATGTATTCAGCTACCATTTTGATTTGCTATTATTAACATTATATGAGGCACTATAGATTTTGTTTTTTTAATTAAGAGAAAGTAAGGAACATATATATTTGAGAACCATTATTAAATCTCCTCCCCTCCTTGAAAGCTATTCACTATATTAGTTCTGTGTTATTTCTGTTCTGAAGTTTCATTATCTTAATAACCAGTAAACTGGTTCTAATAGGTAGAAGTTGCTTGAAGCTGGTTTCTAGGTGCAGTAGCAGAAAACCACTAAGGACTGTAATTAATAACAATACCGTAAATCTAGAACGTAAAGGCTGGCAGAATGTATTAACAGTAAAATACTAACTTTTAAGTCTGGATTCTACAGGAGTGTCACTCATACAGGACAAATAAAATATCACGGTCAAGAATAAATTTACATACAGAATTCCCAAAGCTTAAGCCATGGTGAAGGGTAGCATGGTGACAGAAAATCAAGTATATTCAAATCTGCACAGCTTTTACAATACCTTTCTTTTCCTTCCCTCTCCTTTTTTTTTTCCCATTCATCCTTTCTTTCCCCTGTCTGCCTTTGGAGAAAAATCCAAGAGAATTTAAACATGGGAAACTAATAAAAAACCCTTTGATGCAAAGAAGCAGTACATCTGTCTTCACATTGTTTCTGTTCACAGCTAGCTAATTTTACATTTTCTGATCAGTGACTACAGCCAGTAAACCAGTTAAGTCTAAGAATAGCAGTGGCCTGTATGGAGGTTCTGCAGTATTGATTTTCTGCTCGTACTTGTTGGTTTGTCTTTCAATCAGTGGGCATAAATTCAAGATGACAGTCAATAAGCAAAAGAACTGAGCTTCCACAGAAACAAAATAATTCACAAGCTTCTGATTTGGAAAGTACCAAAATCTTCAAGATGAAACAAATTGGTGACCTTTCTAAAAGAATAACGTGAACATATGTTCTTCCTAACCCATTTTTTGTTACCGTCTATTGAGAATGCTGGTTACAGGATGCATATGAAAATCTGCCAAATCATACAGTGTGAGTAAAACTCTTGAGAAATATTTGTAAAGTTCTCTGGGGGTGAGATGTTGGGGTACTTTGTCAAAAACAGATTCCTACAAAGCAGTTACATGGTTGAATGTTTCCCCTGCCATCAGCCTTCAGCTCTGACTTTCATTCAAGTGGATTGTTGCTCAGGTTAGGCTTCTGTAAGGTATTACTTTTTGTCTAGCGACATTTCTCTTTCCACAGGTAACTCAATACACAGCTAAGTATATCTGCTGCTTATTGATTTCATTAATGTAGATCAAATTTAATTCCTAGTATTACAAAGTGAAATTTAAAAACTGTCTATTATTAATCAGGTTACTGAGAACGTGTGATGTAAAATTTAACTCTCTCATTGCGCAGATTACAGTTGAACTATACTATCTGTTCATCTTGCTATGCAGCACAATTTGGTATACAGATATCTCAGTTAATTTTGAACTAAAATACCAGGTTGGGTACCCAAAGTGGTCTGTCTGACAGCCCTAAGTTTAACATAGTCTAATTGATTTTTCTACGAAATAGAATGCATGAGCTTATGTGTAACTTACCCTGTCATGTTTAAATTACTATTGATGCCCAAGGTAATTCCCACAGATATCTGATACCAGGTCAGGTGTCCTCCTGTTACATGAAGTGTATTGTGTGTGGAGCCCTGTTGGTTAATATCATTCCTGCAGAGTTAGAATATAGATGAGGATCGCTCAGGGAAAACTGAGACGAAATAGTAGCAATGTTAGGAATTTGGTAGCTTCTACTCTTAGTCAGTAAGTAATCCTGTGTTCGGTTAAAAGCTGCTTGCGGAGCATATGGAGTTTCCTTTTGATATTTGTTAATGAGAATCCCCACTTGATGTGCTTAAGGGCATTCTCCAACAAATTCCCAATTCATTTTAAAAATTTGTGAAGAACAGCAGGGAATCTTCACTAGGGGAGGCTTGAGCTGGCTGTTAGTACAAACACGAGCTGCCCTGGGGGCAAGAATGACAGTTGCTATCACATAACTTGATGTCCAGTACTAATATTTATATTTTGCATGATAAATGCAGGGGCAAGCAAGTAACTTGATTTAGATTGTGTGCCAATCACCCTAGTGACTAAGAGCAAATATTTCCCCCCAGTATAAACACTGTTTCTTTGGGGTCTTCTTTTCCTTTTAGGCAGTCAACTATCTTATTCAGGGTACTGAGTAATAGCAGAATCAAGAGACTACCAGTGCTGAAGAATACATCTTTAGAAAGTTCCTATGTCTCCTTCTGGCATATCTGTCATTGATTTTGCCTGATACCTACAAATTCATTGAGATCTTTCTTCAAAAACATTAGTTAATTGGACCTTAGCTGAACCTGAGCTGAAGCATGGCATTTGGGCTGGCAATTGCCCTTGAAAAAAGAACTGCAGGCTTCTGGGCAGCTGTATTTCTGACACTTGAGTTGGGTTGAATTGAGTTGGAACTTAAGCACTGCAACTTGGTTGTAGATCCAGTTCTGGTACTTCTGACTATTCAGTTAGGATAGATAATCTTTTCAGATGAATAAATTTGGTGTCAAGAGGACAATGGTTGAGCTACATATAAAATACAGTGCAGTCTGATATAGATGTGCATAAGCAGAGATTTTAAGACTTTTATAGACAAATTCTCTAAACTTGTGATATGTGAATATCTGTCAATTAGCAGAGATTGTCAATGGTGGATTTTAACTCCTATATGGAACTAGGGCTGTTTACAAGGGTTTGTGGTGGTAGGACCAAGGGTAATGGTTTCAAGCTTGAAGAGGGTAGGTTTAGACTGTAAGTCAGGAGGAAAGTCTTCACAATAAGGGTGGTGAGACACTGGAACAGGTGCCCAGGGAGGTTGCCTCTTCCCTGGAGGTGTTCAAAGCCAGATTAGCTGGAGCCTTGAGCAGCCTGGTCTAGAGATGGGTGTCCCTGCTCATGGCAGGGAGGTTGGAACTAGATGATCTGTAAGGCTTCTTCCAACCTAAACTATTCTATGAATGTCGAACAGAAGAAAAAGAATTCTTATATCAACCTTGCCTTGCACTGACTTCTTATTACAACAGTTTTTCACTGCTTATGTAAAATTTGTGGAGAGAATAAAACTTAGATGTTAAAACTGTAGAAACTCAATCTCTGTTGGTTCATTGCCTTTTCTTTGAGCCTCCAGATGAATAAGATGAGCACATTTGGAGCTGGAGAATCACAGTCAAATCTGGTATGCAATAAATCTTGTTTTTCAGCAACTTCTCAGTGGTCACAGAAGGTGGATTTCTACTGTTATATACACCATTGCTTCCAAGTCTCTTGCAGTAAAGCTTAGCAGCTGTTTTGTTATTTGATGAATGGGTTTGATCTGTTATTTTAATTGCTTCCTAGTAAGACACTAATGACCTTTTTTTGTTCCAGTAAACACTGTTTTGCTTAATTCTAAATTAAATTTAACTAAACACTTGGAGCTTTATTACTAGTTTCTGTTTGATAATTCATCAGGCTATGCATTAACTCCATATGCAAAGACTTCTGGAATCATCATATCTTTGGTTGCACAAAGGGAAAAATTCATGATCATATCCTAAATAAGTAATATGAAATATGGATAGAATACACTTCTACATAATTACCAGGTACCTAACTGGGATCCAATGACTGTACATAAGGAGATATGTACATATTTTGTCATTTAGTAATTCATTAAATATATACAGTGTGAACGTTCTTATAAACTTAAATAAGAGTTCAGGGAAGAACCAATTAAAAAATTTTAGCATTATCTTTGTCCAGCTAGATATCAAGCAGCAAACAAGCTGAAGATTTCTCAGTAGATTTACTTTATTTCCTGACAAATTAAGAAATAAGTTGATGTGAAGCAAAAAGAAGTGAGCATGTACAAATGAGTAAAGAAAGATCATAGAATCATTAGGGATTGGAAGGGACCTCAAAAGATCATCTAGTCCAACCCCCCTGCCACAGCAGGATCACCTAGACCAAGTCGCACAGGAGCACATCCAGGCGGGTCTTGAATGTCTCCAGAGAAGGAGACTCCACAACCCCCCGGGCAGCCTGTTCAAATGCTCCCTTGCCCTCACTATGAAGAAGTTCCTTCTGATATTTATACGTAATCTGCTATGTTCCAGCTTGTACCCATTGCCCTTGTGCTAGCGCTAGATGACATTGAGAAGAGCCTGGCTCCATCCTCCTAACACCCATTCCTCACATATTTACAGATATTAACTTATCACATATTTGTAGACATATATATTAATGAGGTCACCCCTCAGCCTCCTCTTCTCCAAGCTAAGGAGAACCAGCTCCCTCAGCCTTTCCTTGTAAGGGAGGTGTTCTGCTTCCTTCATTGCTCTACGTTGGACACCCTCCAGCAGCTCTGTGTCCTTCTTGNACTCTACATTTACCCTTGTACCTCATTACATTTCTGTCTGCCCAGCTCCCTAGCCTGTCCAGGTCTCGCTGAATGGCAGCACAGTCTGCAGGGGTGTCAGTGACACCACCCAACTTTGTGTCATCAGCAAATTTGCTGACAGGGCCCCCTAATCTCTCATCCAAGTCATTAATGAATAGAATAAATAGGATTGGTCCCAGTATTGATCCATGGGGGACTCCACTAGATACAGGCCTCCAGCTAGATGTTGTCCCATTGACCACTACTCATCTATCCTGCAGCCAGTTCACAATCCACCTTACTACCCAGTCATCCAGTCCACGCTGCCTTAGTTTGGCCATGAGGATGCTATGTGAGACTGTATCAAATGCCTGACTGAAGTCAAGATAGACCACATCCACTACTCTGCTGTCATCTATCCACCCAGTTATGCCCTCATAAAAGGCTATCAGGTTGGTCAAACATGACTTCCCCTTGGTGAACTATCCCTAATGAGTCCTTGATGTGCGTAGAGATAGCATCCCAGACAAATAGTTCCATCACCTTTCCTGGGATGGAAGTGAGGTTGACTGGTCTATAGTTACTTGGGTCTTCCTTCTTACCCTTCTTGAAGATTGGAGTGACACTTAGAAAAGATGATGGGGAGTGGCTTAGCATTGACTTTCACTGACACTTGTGCGAGTGCATTCCATCAGGGTCCATGGATTTATGTACATCCACTTTGCTACTAAACAGATTCTGAACAGCTGAACTTCTGAGTACCAGCTGTTGTGATTTGTAGTGTGATTGTGTCCTGGGGCAGGGATTCTACTAGGGCTGTGGTGGAAACAGAGATTCTTCAGCATTTTGTCTGTTGACCTAAGAAGGATGCAGTGAAAGACAGTTATTCATTCTCAGCCCTTAACACTACCATTTTTCTCAGAGATGCTATGAAATCTTTAAGTATCCTTTGGGGATGAAGACACAGATTTTACTGTTTATAATATGTTTAGGTCAATCTTTCACTAATAATCCACCCAGATGACCAGTGTAGGGCGCTGTTTGCTGGGAAGTTCAAACAGATCCACATCTGGGCTGACTGTACTGTCCTTATTGCCAGCAGTGCATTTTTGTTTTTTCTCTAGTGGCATTCTCTGTGTTGTTGTGCCATGACTTGGACTGGAAATAATGACTGAAAGCCATCCCAGCAAACAAGCAATGCTGAACTAGTTGTACTGACTCATTGCATATCTAGGTAGGATTATCTGACAGTTGTGCATACATCAGTTTAAACTGATTGTCAAACCACACCTTCAGAGCCTGAAAAGCTAGAAGTAAGGGGAGCTACTCTGGGAGGGAGATACTATTTGAGCCTCTTGAAAGAGGGCATTAGCAGAGTTTGTTGCTCTTGAGGTACAAATGTTGACTGCAGTTTGGCCTGAAGAAGATTAATCAGAGGTTCATAAGGCATTAGCAGTAGCTAAGAAATGCATTTCAAGAAAGTTTAGAAGCCTCTCCCTTTGGGCTATCAGCTTGTCATAGAGGAAACAGGATCCCTACCAATGTGTCTGAGAGCATTAAAGCCTAATCTGCTTACATAGAAAACTGGAAAAGATGCAAGACTATAAAAAGTGCTATGTTAGCATGTGTGAGGATATCCTGTGGTTTCCTCACTGATGAGGGGGAAGAAAAAGGTCTTGAGCAGTAAGACCTGCCATGGCTGCTGTACCATTAAGGGGAGAGAGAGCTTTCCAGTAGATTAACTGCTGTTACAATATTTCTCTTGATAGCACTTGGCTGTATTGTAATTGCTTACTTTAAAGTTTTCTAAATATTTGTTATAACTTCTGGTATCAGTTGATCACTATTGAATCTTCAACTGTTCATATGCTTTCTTGCTTCCCCAAAATGACAGGAACTCATTCTTTTGGACTGAAAGTGCAAAATGAGTAACATTTCTCATTCTGTTGGTCTTTTGATGAGAGATTTGTACTAACATTTCTAATCTATGTCTGTGCCAGTTGGAACTCAGAGTTCTGGTATCTTCAGCTTTATAGAACAAAACAAGCTAAATCATATGTCTTTGTAGCAACTCAAACTGCCTTTTCCTCTGGCTTATTTTGGACTTCATAAGACTTTCCATGGGCTGAAAGGTGAGTGGCTTGGTTTTCTCTGCGATGCACAAGTCCACATTTTCAGTGATTTCTCCAACATGCCTAATTAAGAATCCTGGGGAGTTGTTCACAGAGCAAATTTCTGAATCAGCGTTCTCCAGAGAACTCCAGTGTTTCTTTTGGCAAGAAGGAAAACTAGGTTAATGCTGCAGTGTTGCAGAAGGTGCAATGTGATCTGTTGCTTGAGAAGGAGGTGCTGAGAAGTCAGGCGTGGTTTGCTTGGGAAATTGTGACAATGTTAATGTTGCTTCAGGGAGAAAATAAGAGCCAAGCACAAATCTGTACAACCTGGAAGTGAGAAAACCGTCAGGTCTGTTCAGTAGCAATACATGCATATCACACATATTATAGACAATCTGACTGTGTTACAGTTTAAAGGAAGGGTTGTGTTGTTTTTTTTTTTAGTGAAAAAGGGAGGGTAAAAGAAAAAAAAGGCTAAATATTTCAGCTATAGTGATGTTCTCTCCCAGCTGGTAGTGATGAGTGTGAAGAGTAAAGGCTTGAGGTACAGTAGATATCTGTTATATTTTGTTATTACATATCTGCTAAAGTTTAAAAAGCAAGTTACTTGGTGAGTCTATGAATCCATTTTAATTAAAAAGAAATTTTATCTTCTCCCTTTTTGCCAGAGTTACTATCCCTTTGCTTATTGTTACTATCATAGCCATTTAATTATAGCTGACACAATGAGTACTTTTATTTTAATATTCTAGCTGTAACTAGTCTATGAATCTTATGTTGATGGCAGATGTAAAATATTCCTGCAGTGATTTGTCTTCCATCTTACTGCTAATTTTTAGATTTCTCTATTTTTTAATGTATTCATTCTTTTTTATTTCTTATTACAGCCAGATTGCATTCAGACTTAGCTTCTGATCTCCCTTGCCTCAGTCTTGTTCAGTTTCTCGCTTTCTTTTGGATTTTCCCTGTAATATAAGCAGAGCCTGCTCTCTTGCATTCATTAGGTAAAACCCCTTCTATCTTCCCAATTATCCTGCTCTTTCTTTCTTCTGTTACACATTCAAACTTGTTGAGCATGATCTTCGCAACTATTGCCACAAGCTCCTTTCTGTAATCTAACCTCGATCCATCCTGAGTCACCTCCAACTTGGCAGTCAGCCCTTGATTTAAATCTGCTAAAATCTCAGTTGAATTTTCCTAGTGGTATCTTGGGGATTTTGCTGTCACGTCAGTCTTGTAGCTGCTTATGATATTTAGAGTGATTAATCTTCAAATCTTGCATTTGGTTTACTTTCACTCTCCTCCCTTGTTACTCCTTCAGTGTAATTGTAGGTGGGTGGTCTCTTTCCCCCCAAAGTCTGTGGGACTGTAATCAGTTGAAAGGTTTTGAAAATTAAGCTTTTGGACTGAATGTGGAATGGGAATAGTCTCGGTATCTGCTGTGATGTGCAATATGGAGTGAGTTACTATGTACTACCCTGATATGCCTCTTTCCTTTTCTTCCAGATCTTACAGCTCTAATCTGACAATATTAAGTAACATGTTATATGTTAAATAACCTGTTGCTGGTACATGTCCTACCATGTCCTGCCAGCTTGGCAATTTGTCTTGTTTTGCTAAGATTCTTACAGTCTTGGGTGCAGTGTAGATTTTCAGAAACATTGGTGTGGGAGAAACCCAAATGGGGCACTCAGGGATTCCTGCAGTGCAAAAATGAAATAAATGCTGAATAAAAAGGTGCAGAGTATACCCAGATGTGCCTGACTCACAACTAGCTCTGGTGCATCATTATTTTGAGCAGCTTTTGTCTTGTCTCTGCCCTCCTCTTCAGAAGTAGAAGCCTGCACAGTTGGTGGCTGGCCACATACCAGTTGAGTTTTCTCAAGTAGGTGTGCAGCTAAGCAGTGCACCCTGAGGCTGTTGGTGCTGTTCCAAGGACAGTTTTTCCTCAGCATTTCCTGAATCTTTCATTTGTGGTTGGGAAGTATAAAACTCCAAGTAAAAGCTGAACTTTTTCTCATGTTTGTGTGGAAAGAAGGATCCATAATTATGCTAATTGATACTGGCTCTTGCTCATGTTGACTGTTGCTGGCCTGGTACTTTGGCTGTGAGCAGAGGCCAGGCTTGTCCCCTTGAAACTGGCAGACAAGTGCTTATTCTTAGGAGATGGCACATATGCTGGCCAATAAAATAAATGAACGGGATGAGAAGTTTGCATGTATGGATGCACAAAGAGGAATGGTTTGGGGAATTTTTTACAGTATTTTAATAAAAAAAATCATTATCTTGGTTAGAAAATCAGGCTCTTCCCCTTGATCCCACCTCTAATACTTTAGCCTTAATTCTGTGATGTTACAAGTACTACTTTCTGTTATGTGAATTACATGGTTTTCTTTTCTAAGCCCTCATATCTAGTTAACGTTTGAAGAATGGGAAAAGAAAATGTGTTTGATCACATATTGCATAAATGACAAAAGGATAAAAAATAGTCCATTAGGTTAAAACTTCTTAATGGGTAATCTTTTTTGAAAGTTTTCCTTGTAATTTTTCAGCTTTTTCTATGAATGTATTTACTTATTTGGTATACAGAGAAAGGTGAAAATGTTCTTGAGGACTGGCCTACAAGGTTTTACTGTTGTGTTTTTCACTTGCCTCTCTCTTATGATAGAGGATTACAAAGCATGTTACTCTCCCACCACCCTTTTTATCAAATCCTGAGCAAAGAACCTTGTTACTGGTGCAGAGAAGCAGTACTTAGTTATTTCCTTTTAATGCCAATAAAGTATGTAAGAGAAATACAGATGTAGTGCTGAGGGACATGATTTAGTGGTGAGTTGGCAGTGCTGGGTCAATGGCTCGACTTGATGACAAATACATCCTGGGTGCTGAATGGATTGAGAGCAGTCCCAAGGAGAAGGACTTTAGGGGTATTCATGAAGGACAAGCTCAATACAACATGTTTAGTTGTGAGTGCAGCCCAGAAAGCCAACTATATGCCAACTATGTATCAAGACAAGTGTCACCAGCAGGTCAAGGGAGGTGAGTCTCCCTTTACTCTGCTCTTATGAGACCTCACCTGGAGTACTGCTCCAAAGAACATGGAACTGCTGGAGCAAGTCCTGAGGAGGGCTACATGGGTGATCAGAGGGCTGGAGCACTTCTCCTATGAGGACAGTCTGAAGGATTTGGGGCTGTTCAGCCTGGAGAAGGAGAAGGGTTTGGGGGGACCTTACATCAGCCTTCCAGTATCTGAAAGTAGCTTATGGGAAAGCTGAAGAGGGAGTTTTTCCCAAGAAAATCTAGTAATAGATCAAGGGGGTATGGTTTCAAGCTTGAAGAAGGGTGAGTTAGATTGAATCTTAGGAAGACATTCCTCATTATGAGGGTGGTGAGCACTGAAACAGATTGCCCAGGGAGATTGTGGATACCCACTCCCTTTAAGTTATTCAAAGCCAAGGTTGAACAGAGTCCTGGGCAACCTGATCTAGTGAGACTGGAACTGGATGAAATCTGAGGTCCTTTCCAACCTAACCCATCCCATGATTCTACAGGTTTCTTCCAACCAATATGATTCTGTGATTCTTCTATTTCTTTTTTTCATCTAACTTCTCTTGTTTGAGGAAAATTTCCTTCTTGTGACTTTCAATGCCTTTATTCCTAATTTGTGTTATATTATGTGTAAGGAAAGTTATTACTTTGCTATATTGGTGTAGTACAGAAGGATATTAAAAACTATTTAAAACAGGAATGGAGGAAGTCCATAGCTATTGATCATTTTCCATTGAAAAATTTTCTCATGTATCACATAAACACTTCAATAGGTGCCTTTCTGATAATCGGGCCATTTGAAGATTTAGTGGATCTCATTTGCAACACCTGCAAATTGGACAGTTGAGTGCCGTAACATTTATCAGAATTGCAGAGCCATAAGAAAAATCCTGTAATTGTTCTTCTGGATCACTACATGTTTAATATAACTTTTTCTTGAGTTTTCCTCACTTATGGTATCAGCTGTACTGTAATGGTCCAGTGTTAATGAATCTTGTGATTTTCAGGAAAGGAGTTTTCATCTCTTTTACTGCCTGCGGTGCTTCACCAGAGCACTAGTGAGAAAAGTGAGGTTGTGAGTAGCCTAGAAATCTAAAAATGCAAGTTGCAGGATTATCAAATTATGTATTTAATAGGTGTTTTGTGTTGTAAAAAAAAAAGAAAAGAAAAAAAGGGATCTGTATTACAGAGTTAAAGAAGAATAATGCTAACAGTTTAAAGACAGTATAGTCAGATGACATCCTGGTTCCTTGGTTCGGATCTTATTACACTGTGATTATTACATTGGCATGGTAGTGATTCCTCAAGAAGAACAAAAGAACCAGAGAAACCACTGAAAATCTGGTTTTGTTTGTCTTCCTTAGCCAAAGTCTCTGACTTTACAAAAAGACAGCTGAACTGATTTTTCTCTAATTAAAATATAAATCCTTTTTGGAATGAGTTTGTTTGCTACATTTTAGTATTTTTATAATAAGAGTTTTAATTGTACATCTCTGAAAACAAGACTGTATAAAGTTTTATGCCAGCACACTCACAAGAGAGTAGCTGGTTTGATCTGTGATAGGTGTATGATTCATTCTCCTCTCCCCATTTCCCCCCAAGCCTGGTAGGCTAGAACAGAAATAGCCCTTCATTGCATAATGCTGTAGGGCAGACTATATTAGAAAAACTGCCTTATGCAAAGCCTTGAGATTTTGCAGACCTATTGGACTACAGCATGGAATATTGTTTGAAAACAATTGGGCTTTTATCTAATCAATCTTGTATGGCTGTTTCATATGGTTCAGCCCATTACAACTTTGTTTGACCTCTTTCATCTTTGTGGAGATATAGAGTGTCATTAATGTTCCCAGCTGCATTGTTTTCTCCTAATATCAACAAAAGGGTAAAAAGTCCCAACTGGTTCTCTTGTTTTCCACTTAGATATCTCTAGTATTGTCAACAAATATGGAACAGGCTTTTACAATAATAGTACTTTCCCAAATGTATTGTTAATTTTCAGTAAACCAAAATAAAATGTGGCATTGTTTATTAAGACAGTGTGGCCCATTTGGACTCCAGATGATAGAAGTTTCAATGGAGTGCTTCAATTAGATGCAAGTAACTTGAGTGTTCTTTCAGTTCATATGTTTACATGTAGCCTAGGACAAGAATGGTCATTCAAGTTATGTCAGTGATTGGATTTTACTTACAAGTGTGATAGTTCTTTTCACTGGCATATCACTTTTCACTTGAATCTACCCAATGATTCTTGGTCCATCTGGGAATAACTTGAATACAAGACTGTTGTAGACACATTGCAACTTATGTATTCAAGCACTGACTAAGGATTTTCAGGGTGCTTTATAGGCTGTAACTTCTGGGGAAAATGTGTGTGTAAAATTGGCTTTTAATGTTCAGTGCTTATTGTCTGTATCACAATATATTGATGATTTGGACCTCAATAACTAGATTTTTCTGGTAAAATGAATATGAAAAAATCCACACAGCTTTATAATAATCAACATGTAAGTAAACATTTCCCTGCTGTATTTGCTATGTTACATCACAGTGTTGTAGGTTTTCGTTTGTTGTTTTTTTCCCCCAAACTGCCATTGTCAGATATTGTAAAGAGATTAAAATATTTTACGTATAGAAGAGGTACATCTTAGATTCACAACTGAACTTTTGTTCAACAGTAGTTTTGTATTTTTGTTCAACAGTATACTATACTTATAGCTGGTCTGTATTTTATCTTTGTCTTAACTGCATCAAATACAGATTCTTAATATTGTGAAAAAAATTGCATCTTAGGGACAGGAGCTGAGGAAATTCCTTCTTTTTCTTTGACAATAAGTTGCTTAGAGTTGTGAATATCTGTATGATTTTTTCAATTCACATGTATTACAGGAAAGTTATTTCTGAATATTTATACATCTGCATGATAATTGCAAATAAATAATTCACATACTGTGTTATGGAGTAGATATTTGAAGCAAATTGTATGGTTCCTGTAATGCAAGTCTGATAGAACATACATCATCTGTTGGTCTTTCAGTGTAACTAATAAATAATAATGCTCTTCTGGACAGTATACATTCTCATATATTATTCAAAGAAAAATTATTTCTGTTTTCCAATGGCATTTGGGGGCAGATTTTACACCATATCTTATTACATATCATATGAACTTGCAAACACAAGTTACTGCCATTAAAGAATTAGGTGCATGCTTGGAAGTATTACAGTGCTATATTTGCACTAAGTGGTGTGCTCTCTACAAGCCTTTCCTCATATTTTTATTAGATCTTTGCTTTCTCCGTTTTGATTTAATTGTAGTATGGTGATAATTTGAGTAATTTTGAAACTCAGTTTTAAGTTTCCACACTGCACACAGCTGTTTTTCTTTTTCATGTCACCAAAGCCAATAAGGCATTGTAATATCTAATATATGTTCTTTGCAGTCTCATCTGCAGAGCCAAAGAAGAATTGTATGGTCAGTATCTAGCTTAAATTTATCAAGAACTTGTTTGTCATTTGGATTGTCGTACTGTCTCCTGGGTATTATTTCATTCCATTTGATAATCATAAATGGTATCCTTCACATTCAGCAACTTCCACAGAGGAACTGCTTTCCCCTCTGCACCTGTCTTTAGCAGTGCATTCCTGCAGTCCTTTAAAACACCTGGATGAGTAAGTTTGATGAAAATATAACTGAAACACTAAGTGCCAGAATTCTGTTAACAGTCAGCCACTCTTTATAAGATTAGGATGAGCACTGTAATGACTAAAATCATGTATAACTGAATTCTTTGCATAAAAAAAGATCTGACTTGATTCATAGATTCATAGAATGGTCCAGGTTGGATGATCTTAAGGATCATCTAGCTCCCCTGCCATGAGCAGGGACACCCCCACCAGAGCAGGTTGCTCAAGGCCCCATCCAATCTGGCCTTGAAAATAGAGGTATTGTACCTAATATGTGGCTCTGCTATGTCACAGGTTAATGGCTGATTTGCTAGTAATGTTGCCTGTAAAATTAAGCAGATGTGTTTTATACATCTCTACTGTTACAGCTTGGTTTGTCTTAGCAATAACACAATCTGTGTTGTGATCCTGGTCTCACTATACATGACATATCAGACACATTCTGCAACAAGCATATTGACTAAGTTGCTTACTAAAATAATTAGTAACATTATCCTTGTAAACTCGAGCAAGGTATGGTTTATGCACATCAACAATGTGACAAGATTATGCATGAAATGTATTAGTTGCTTAGATTTTACATTATGATCTGAAATGCATAAGCTTGCCTTTCTTTAACACTGGTTTAGTCACTGTTTGCAAAGGAGACTATAATTTCCACCGTTAGCATCAAAGTGAAAATAAATGAGATTTTGCTCAAAGAAGTATGACCTTTATGCAGGCAATTCTTGCATATTTTGTGATTTTTTTATTTTTTTTTTTTTTTTGTGTCTAACTTCAAGTATTTTTGTGGCAACCAGGTTTCTTTTGGATCAGTCAGGGACAGTTTTACTGCAGAAAGGACACATGCCACCTTTAGAATGATGGAGATGCTGTGTCTGCTTTTTCTTCACGGAAGGTGTGTTGTCTGAGTACTTACTTATGTGTAATAAGTATTTGTCTCACTTATTTTCTGAAGAGACAAGTTAATTAGACTGTATTTATTTGGCATTACATCCTTTTTGGTTTCTTATTTCTAAGCACAGGCAGCTGAAAGTGATGTTTTGGAGGAGGGTAAATCATATAGTTTAAGTAATGCATTGAGGATATACATCAGTATCAGCTTTGTTCTTGCAGGTACTTGGTACTTAAGACTGGTGATCATGTAGGATGAAACTGTGCAAAATGGAGACAGGGAGAGTATTGTTGGAGGGTGGATTATGTTTAGTTTGTAAAGTGAGTACATTTTTCTTCATATCCTTGCTTATACTGCATGGCTTGGAGGAAACTCTTCCTGGTGAAAGTTTTTACAGCCTCTTTTATCTGGAGACCACAAGGGAGTTTAAAGAAAATTAGCCTTAAAACTCACCTGCATTTTTGTTATGCAGGGAATAGCTTTGCTGTTCCCTTTAAAATACAGATAATTTTTCACTTCCCTACAAATGCTGTGTCACAGTAAGCTTTAGCTTACCTATTGACCCAAGACTGCACTGCCAAAGGGTGATCACTCATTTTCCTTGCTAGATGCTCCCGCTGCTCCCTTGCAGTTGCCATACCAGTCAAGTTATTGCTGAGTGAGCTAGATCACAACCCACTGATCTGCCAGAGAAATTACTGTGACAAAAAGAATAAAAAATAATTTTCAGCAGATTTAATTGGTATAATGGTTGTATGCAGTGGAGCCTATACCAAGAAAGGGGAAGGAAAAAGTAGGCATTGCAGATTGGCCTATTCAGAGTCCATATACAGATTGACTTACATGCTTTGTGAAATTGCAGGCTTGGTGCACACTATTTATAGCCATATTAATTTTTGTACTACCAAGCACTCATTTTACATAAATCTAAACAATCTAAATTCCTGTATCTTGTTGTTCTCTATTTGAATGAGACAAGAGTTTTAGAATGACACTGACCTTGACATTGTCTAAGTTTTATTTTAATTTTACCCTGAGTACCTCAGAAAGGAGTTTCACAATTAAGTTACTGTTACAGGTTACTTGTGTATTGTCTTTCAAAGTTTAAAGAAACATACTTTTTAAGTAACAGAAGCTTAGAGCATGAACAGAAATGTTGCTGTTCCTCTCATACATGCCCCTAAAGAACTATGTTGATGAAAATTTCTGTTTCAGTCAAGCAAAACTTCTTTTTCTGCTTTATTTATAAAAGAAAAACTTGGAGAATGATTATTGTGTGCTCAGAAGAAATGTGAAACAAATACACTGTCAAAATGAGCAATGTGTACCAGATACTGAAGGAAAGGTCTAGCAGACTCGCAAATTAAACAATTTTATTGATGTGACTGCACAAGAACCAGAAAGCCAATTCGTGGTTGTGTTCCTCACATGGTAATTAAGAGTAAAAAATGAGAGTTCACAGCTGCCAGTACTTTATTTTCAATCTTAGTGACTAATTACATATGACTTTACTAAGATGTAACCAGCAAAATCAAGTTAGTGTGCATATACTACATATACAAGTTGTATAGTTTTTCCTGTACAACATTTGGGCATTCTGATGGTGGTGGAATCATCGTTTCTGTATCTCAGTGCTGCAACTGTGGCTGAAATACATGATGGCAAAAAGACTGACAAATTGGAAAATAAGCATAATGAGAATAGGCTAGTGTCATCCACAGAAGTACAAGCAAGGAATAGAGATACATTTTTTTAAAATCTCTGTAAGATGGTGTTAGTAGATTACTGTATACAGTTTAGATACCACTTATCTAAAAGATGTGTAATGGTAGGAGATGATAGAGCACTATCAGTCATACACCATTATGAAGAAAATGCTTACAGTGAAAGATGTGGAAAGCCTAATGTATGCAATTTTTTAATAAAGGGGATTTACAAAGGACTGATTTTGCAAAGAAAGTTGACCATTGTACAGTTGTACCTAGGATGATGGACGAAGGTGAAGTGAGACAAATGGTAAATGGCTCTTACTGTACCACGAGTACCACGAAACAATGTACTGAGTGGTATCTCTCTATGCTTCATGTGTTCAAATCATGACCAGATGTTTTAGTGTGATAATGTTGTCTAGTAAAACATATATTATTCTACTCAATATAGAAGTTACTGGAAAAAATTGAAATAGCTATTAAGATAATACATCTCAAAGTGAAAATAGATAACTAGGTGCCCTTCTGGATGCTTGCTCTTTGATTTTCAGATCCTGGTTCATATAATCTTCTGCCTTGTATCACACAGTTATTTTCACCTTTGTGAAGTAGAAGATATTCACTATTTTTATTTTCTCTCTGAGTAACACACAGAGCCTTCCTGCTAGTAGCCAGCTGGTACATTAGATGGTATCTTGTCATAGATGGTATCTGGCCTAGCCTCAAAGATTCTTGAGGATTAAATTCAGTTAGACTTCACCAGTTATCCTGTAATGTAGAGTGAGAATGTTTAGAAGTAGTATTTAAAAATTACTTTTTGGGAAGGAGGAGTGTTGCCTTCATAGAGGCAATGAACAGTAATTAGTCCAGACATCCTTTTCCTGTCTTGGCAGGGTAGCTGGATAGTGTTTCCAGGGGATGACAAAAGTCTCATGATATCCTTTGGGTATGTGTTAATTGGTCAGTTCTGTACTAACATCATTAGATAGGATGCATTTTTGTTTGCATGTCACTTGTATTGATTGTGGTTCATTTTGTATTCATGGTCATGGATTCCCCAAAAGTGTAGTAATACATCTTGTGAATAGATGTTTAACAATACAGAAATCACTGCTCATTGTTTTCTGTGTATACACTGGAAAGTGATACCTAGAAAGAATATATTGGGGAAAATATTGCTGTTTGTAATTTCAGCAAATCAACATTCAAAGGTTGGGTAGTATTTCCAGTGGATGTCCCTTAGTATTCTCAGGTATTCTGACAGTGATTGCAAGAATCATTTTGAAAGTTATTGAAAGAAACCTTTACAAGTGCTGGATGCACTTTGGAAATTTCTTCTGAATACAGACTTGGACTTCTTTAGTACTTGTGAATTTTCAGAATGAAATAAAAAGGAAATAAATAAATTTCCTTATCATTCTTCATCCTTGCAGTAGTTTTGGGGTTTTGTTTTAGATATTTGTAGTTTTTAAGCTCTAAATTTTGTGACTAGCCAATATTGTTATTTAATGAAATTTCAGTTAGAAGAACAGAATCCACAAAAATGAGATGGACAACTTTTCTGCTTTAACAGGAGTTCAGCTTGTCTTTAGTTTTTTAAGCATAAGAATGTACTGATTTGAATATAAAATTGATAAATAATAATGATGATTTTTTATATAGAGACATTTTGGAATACGCTGTCTATCTTTATGATTAAAATGTTATTCTTCTGTTTGCTAGATTTTTACAAAACATTTGGAGTCTGAAAAGCCAGTTATATGTTTTTAGAGTAATAGCACCAGGAGTTGTCTGGTCCAGTGTCATGGTTAAGAGTGAAGAAGCTATTACATTTCATTGTGTTATTGATTGTAATGCATAAGAACAGCTGTGGCAGATTATGTCTTGTGCTGAGTCTTTGCATAGCTGCTTTAGTTACATTTCCTAATGTGGGTCTGATTATGCACCATCCTAGAACTTCGAATGGCTTTGGGAAGTATACACGTGATGTATCATAACTAACAGAGCAGAAACAGGGAGGTTGTGGAGTGTCTATCCCTGGAGACATTTGAAACACGTATGGACATGTTCCTGTGTGATCTGCTCTCAGAGAACCTGTAGAAGATCTCCAGAGATCCCTTCCAACCCCTACTGTACTGCAATTCTATGTGAAACCTCTTGAAGGTGTTTCTAGGCTTTTGGTGCATTTCACATTAGAGGCGTCCAAAAAATACCCTGGTAGTCACATTCCTTCAACCTCTGTTTTTGCCTTATTACTTAGGCATGGGTGAACTGCATCAACATTAAGCAAAAAAGGACATAAAGGTATTTAATTATTATTTATTGCTGTATAATCAGAAAGAAAATATTCTTTAAAAATAAATTATGTAAAAATTGGTTTAATGGTAATTTGAAACCAAATTGTTTTATCCTATGCCCAGTTACTGCATCATGAAATGTCTTTAATTTCCTTGGGAAACCAGATGCAAGGATTTTCCCTAAAAAGATAAAAATTAGTCTTTCTGCTCACTCAGCTAAATCCTAATATTGCCAAGTTGTAGATATAACTTACTTGTATATAGACACAAAATGGCAGCAGTTAAGTCAGTGTTACTGTTGTTGTAGTGAGTTGTTGCTTGCTAGGGATTACAATGCCTTACCACTCCCTAAAATTTGTGGAACCTTTTTGTCAACAGCACATAGGGACCCATGAGACGTTGTGAGGTGGTGTCTGGTTTTGTTTAGTGAAATGTTACAAAACATTCAGTCTTGCTCTTCTCTGGTTCTAGATTAAGAAAACAATGACCGGAAGGGGCTTTAACCTCCGAGTCCCCAAGCCAGCCTGGCATTGGAGAATGATGTTATTTCCTTTTGTGTGACAGCTATAATGTTGCTATGTTAGGCAATGAATTAAGGAAACTCCTCTGGAAGCTATTTGGTTTGAGAGTGGTTAGGTGTTTTTTTTCTTCACTGTATTAGAGTTTACCATGACTTTAGGAGCATATGTTGTTGATTTGTAGAAACTTGTATTTCATTCAAGCTAAAAATGTATGTCTTCCTAAGAGAATATGTGGCTATGCAAGCAGTAGGGTGTTAGGAGCGGATGAGTTTGCCAGTGAATAGGAATTTTAACATACAATCAGAACTACTTTAATTGCAAAAAAAGGATTATCTGGTTGACAAGTTGTCTCCTGTGTCAGTCTTTATACTACAGTGCTTAGCTTCAGAGTATGTGCTTAGCAACGACAGATTTATCTGTCAAATAATTTTACTTGTTACCCTTTCTTTTCCTTCTTTCTGCACTTACCTGTTTCCTTAATATTTTGAACTTCTTGGTTTCTTTCCTGTGATCTAAGTGAACAACATGAGTGACGCTTGGATAATTTGAAATCCAGAATATGTTCTCACTGAGAGGTGTGCCCATCTGTGCAAGTGGAGTTGGAGTAAGGAGCAGCGACAGTCAGAAGTGATTTGTGTGCCTAGAACTTCACAATTAGCCATTTACCAAAGTGATTTGCAAGCTCTACATGGAAGCTTCAGACCACACAAGTGTGGCATGGCAATAACAATCTACTGTTAGACATCTGTTGCATAGGTTTCGAGAATGAAGTCATAAGATCCCCAGAAAATAATTATTTGATCACTTCTGTCCTGAATCAGAACATCATTAACTGTTATTGAAGGTGTTAGTGGGTCTCACACTGGTATGGTCTGGTCTCTCAGTAGCTTAATATTGATGGGACATGGTTATGTTCCAAGTGTTAATTCAAAACAGAATAAAATAAGTTCTGTTTCTAATATTCATTCTTTTCTTGTGTAAAACTCCTAACAACAACATTAACCAATTAATTGAGCTAAAGTGCTAAATATAAAAGGAAAATAGGAAAATGGGCTTGCAGTGGAATGCAGAAGTCCTTTGTAATTGATAAATAGTATGCGAAGGTTTAAGAATCCTTTTCAGGGTATAGAAAAGATAGATTGCTGACCAAAAAGCTGTGGCTGCCCTTAACGGTTGGAAAAGTCAATAATTAAGTACACTCTGTTTCTAGAGTTTTTTGCAGTCAGTTTCCATGTAGGTGGGAAGCTATTCTTCTTGAGGTTATCTGATTCTTCCCAGTGATGTTTGCAAAGTATTCCTTCAAGGCAAGTGGCTTCTATTCCTTGTAAGATTCCTTAAGAGAGCTTCTAAAATAGGCCTGCCTGGTCTTTTAAAAAATTATTCTGGAAAACAAAAATGAAAGTTAGAGGTTAGAGCAAAGCTTGTTTTCATAAACTCTGAATAAGAGAAGTTTTGCCTGGCTCAACTGGGTATTAATTGTTATCTTTTTTAATGATGCAGATAATTTATTTTCACTGAGGTTTTTGTTCTAGGAGAATTCATTATGAAATAAATATCTATGGTTAATTCAAGACATCTCTTCTAGCAGAGAAGATTGTGTGTATGTGCATGGGTACTCCCAACCTGTGTAGGTACAAGGCAGCTGATCAGGCAAGATTCTGTCCTTAAGCAGTGAACTCTACCTGTGAATACTGACAAATATCTGGAAAACAAACTTTGTGCAAAAGTAGAGCTTGTAGTGGGTCTCCTGTACTTTTTGTTTCTTTTCATCCTGCTCTGAAGCTGCAGATATATTGTTTCCTGACTTTCTGCCAGAGCCCAGCATAAAGTCTCTGGATACAAAGTGTGAGAGATTAAAAAGAGAATGACTTTTGAATGAGGAGACTGCTTTAAATTATTCAGAGATCCTCCCTCTTCCTCTGTTCCTTTTCTTGATGTTTTGGATCAGCAGCACATTTCTAGCTGTAAACGTCTTTAGAAAATATGCTTTAAAGGAACAATGTGTGCATGAAAGACTCTAGCTCTAGCATAAAGTAGTAATTTTTGCCTCATTGCATGACAGACACTGTCTCTGACTTATTTGGAAATATTAATAATTACTAAATACAGAGGTTCTGCATAATCTCTTAAAATAATTTAAAAAAAATTCCTTTTTAAGGAACAAACATGCAAGTGAGACTTGCCACAGTAACTGTTTCAACTTCAAACTTTTGGCATCAGGGTCCATTTGCTGATCCTTTTGTCAGTGAAAAAAACTATGCTTTTCTGAGAGCTGTCTAGGAAGAGAATACTCCCTTAGGGTGTTCAAGCATTTTGAAGAAAATAAAAACTGAGTTAAATCTTCCTTGAAAACTTGAACTGGACCCAAGCTTAATATTTCTAGAAGCTTGACAAGTTTGGAATGTTTCCTTCCTCTCTGCTCTCATTGCTTTACATTTTTGTGTTCCTCTGCATTTCCAGGATCTGGCCAAGATCTGTTGCTATGTGTTGCTGGAATTCTTTAGCAAAAAGGGGCAATATTTCTGTGGTATATTTTGGCCACCTTATAAGAGAAAAATTCACACAGAAGTTAAAGGTTAGCTTGTGCTTGTCAAAGTGCTGAACAACTTTCTACAAAACTCTACTAATAATGGCAACTATTCATAATTTAAGAAAGTAGTTGAAAATTTCACCTCCTTTTCTGTGTGAACTCTAAAGCTGTTAATGTAATTACTTAAATATTATAGTAATTTTATTGTGTGTATTTAAAAGTTGTGTGGGCTATTACAGGAAATGCAGATTTAAAACAACACAGGATGAGAAAAAATCCCACACAAAAAGGAAAAAGAATTGATGTCTCATACTTTTTACATTTGGCCATTCCTAATATCAGCTCGAATTGAAAGGTAAGAATTTGGCGTACTTGACTGAGTTGTCTAAGTAATGTTCTTGAAACCTTAAATGGTCTCTACTTCCCTCTTGCACATTTTTCTCAGTATGTCCTCTGCCAGTTTCTAAATGCAGTAAAATCTTCAACATGTCAGACACTGAGTGTAAACCTAAGTAGCTATGGCTTGCAGATATCAAATCAGTGAACTAAGCTCTTGAGAAATTCCCCTATAAACTTGCCTTGATACCTGGAGGGTTTTGCTTCTGAGATGTAGTAATATGCTAAGGACTTGCACAATTATGTTGTGATGATTGCACAGTTATGTTGTGATGATACATTGCTGTTCTAATAAAAGATAAAAAAAAATAGAAAAGGATTTATTTTTCAAATTTTAATAATTCTGGAAACATGGCTTCCTTAGGGACCAGCAATCTTCACAGCCAGGAGGTACATTTACTCTCTGACAGCCTGTCTGACACTTTTTGACAGCAGCTACCCTGAAATTGCTGTGGGCCTTTGGAAGAAATAACTGGTTTTGTTTTATTTGTTTTTAAGCAGTATTTAAAAGAGCTAACTGATTTCTCCCCATCTGATTAGAGACTGTTGCCAATATTTTTGTTGCTTATCTGTAATATACCTCCAGAAATTGTTTTTTATTAGGAATGGAAATATGCCTTTGAAAGGCAAGAATTTAACTAAAAAAAAAGAAAGTAAAAAGGTGGAAACCAGAAGTGGAAGATAAATTTGTAGGGTACTTAGTTTGATTCTGTACTATTGCATTGTTGTGGGGAGTGGATAAGGATTTGTTTATGTTAGCTAATTATACCTGACTGATGGATTTTACTTATTGAGATTTTTTTTTTCCTTCTCTGGTGAAGTGTGTTTGGATCATCCCTTACATGAATGTCACGTCTTTGCACTGTTAGATGCAGTACTTACACGAGGTTTGAATCATATAGGGCTAGGAGGTACCTCTGGGGATTACTCATCAGCAGACCCATGTTTTCCTTAGTCTTTGTTTTGCTGCTGATGTACTTAACTACTCCTATTAAAGCTCAATTCTAGTTGCTCTCTCACTTTAAGTGCAACACCACCACCTCGCCGTGCTGGCCTCTCTTTCATAAAATTACATGGCCATCCGTAGAAGCATTCTAGTCATGCGAGCTGTCCTACCATGTGGATCTGCCTTCTCTACAGGCATTTCCTCCTCCAGATAGCTATTTTCCCAGATTAGCTGTTAATCATAGCTCTTCCTAGCTTCCTGTATAGCCACATTCTTAGTTTTCACAAGTCTGTAGAGCTTTGTGAGAGACTAAGTGCTATGTTGTTTTAGATGAGCTGAGAATTTTGCCTTACAGCTTCAAAATCGCTTTTCCCAGAACGTTGTCGTTTTTTTTTTCCTTTCTCTTAAAGATATCTTAAAAAAAAATAGATGGTTCCTCTTTAAATTAAATTCTGTATGTTTTTTTCTGTAGAGGGGGAACTCGCATAACCCAATGTGAACTATTTAAAAAAGCTGACAAACCTGTGCCCTAGGTTCCTTTCATCATCAGCTGAGAGCAGTGGACAGTGTCGAGGGGCAGGCCAGATGATTTATATAGACTTTCTAGAAACCAAGGATAACTTTTTTTTGGAAAAGCAGATGCCTAATCATTAATGAGGTGCAGTAATTCTGATTGTCATCATTCCAGTTTATCATATGATGCTTCTGTCACGTACATTCAACAACTTCCACTTGATTTGAGGGCTTATACTAAATCATCTTAGAGCCCATAAATGAAGCCCCAAAGCTCTTTAAATTCTGTCAGTTTGGCTCTTTAATCAAACTGACTTGAAGTCCTGTTCCACATGTAAAATGAACTTGCTTGTTTATGAATAGTTGACCAGAGGCTTTCTTTTAATTTGTTATATTTGCACAGTGTTGTAGGCTTTGATGTGTTGATTTGGTACCCTTTGTCTGTTTAGATCTTTGCTACACTAAGGCTCAGTATTCCTGGACCAGATCCTGTCCTGTGAGGAATAATGAACTCTGAAAGGGTGAAGTGATGCAGAGTGGAGCTGGTGAAGAATACTTGTGTGTATCATGCATTGAAGATAGATGCAGTATTTGCTTTATATAGAAATATTTTAGAACTGTAAATCAAGATTATTACCACAGAATCACAGATTCTTTTTGCTTAGAAGAGAACTATAAGATCACAAAGTCCAACCTTTGACCCAGCACTGCCAAGTGACCACTAAACCATGTCCCTCAGTGCTTCATCTGTGTGTCTTTTAAATACCTCCAGGGATGATGACTCCACCACTGCCCTGGGAAGCTTATTCCAGTGTTTGATAACCCTTTTGGTGAAGAAATTATTGCAAACATCCAGCCTAAACTGCTTCTGGTGCAACTTGCAACCATTTCCTGTCATCCTATCGCTTGCCACCAGAGAGAAGAGGCTGTCACCCCTCTTTGCCCGAAATTCTTCACAGGGAGTTCTAGCAAGTGATAAGGTCTAAATTCCCTCAACTACTCCTCATAGGACTTGTGCCTCATACCCTTCACAAGCCTCAATGCCCTTCTCAGGACATGCTCTCACACCTCAAAGTTCTTTGTCATAAGTGGCCCAAAACTGAACACAGTATTTGTGGTGCAGACTCTCTAGTGATGAATACTTTTTACTCCTTCTGGCTAGTTATAAGAGTTAATAAGTGATTAGACTGTATAGTACACTTTATTGTTAACAGCTGGCAGACACAGTTGCTATGGGTGGCTCTAATGACTGTTAGGCCTGTGCAGTTAGCTGAAATGGGCTACATAGAAGACCTGCATATCTACACCAGGCTGGATATATGTTCTGTATAATATAGTAGATAAGTATATATCAATAGAACAGTAATAAAAAAGTAATAAAAAATGCTTAAAGTAATTATTAAGCATTTACCTTCAGTCATGAGAAGAGGTTTTGGATCCACACTTGTCATACTGTGTGGACATGGATGAAAAAGAAAACAATTATGTGTGTTTCATTTTCACTTCATTATGGACACGAAGAAAAGAAAAATAAGTCATCAAGTTTCTTACAAATCTTTCTGAAACTATGAAGTCTCATTGCATTTATTACAATGCAAATTTCCCCCTCTGACTTCAGTACCTTTCCAGTAGGGTATCTCAGATGCAGTTATTGCTAATCTAGGTTACTATAACATGTGCTTTTAAAATTTTGTTGTTGAAGACATTTGTTTACTTTGAGGCTGCATTATTGAGGGAGAAAGAACTTGCAATGTCTTTATAATGCTATAAGTTTAAGGTTCAAACTCTCAGGCAATGTAGAAATTGGCAGAACTCCACTGGAGTCAGAAGAACTCTGCCAGTTCACCATTTATTTTATTTTTTGGTAATGATGTTGTATAAAAAAGTCATGATCAAATGCAGATAAATTATTTGTAATATAACCTGAAAGTCTGGTGCATAAAAGGTTTCCTTTATATCACACAAAGTCTGTCTTAAGCTGAAAATGAAAAAAAATGAAATGGAACCCCCTAGAAATAGAATTATTCTGTTTTATTATCTGAGTGCTTAGCACTTTGCCTGAATAATAATGTTTTTCTTAACATGTAAGGCAAAGTTTCTGCATGATCTCAGTTGTCTTTTTCTTCTTAAAAGAGAAATGAGTATTTGGATAAGTTGCTGAAGCGATGAGAGGAACAAAAGAGGTATTCTTTTCCTCTTCAGAGATAATGAAGGAAACCAAGTGCCCTGAACCAAGTGTCTCTGCCAAGCAGTCAGTCTTTTAGGGTCCCAGGAAATAAAATGGAGAAACAAAACAACTAAATGAATCAAAACCAAAACCCAAACCTTGCCTGCCTGAAATAATAAACTGAAATTCCAATGTGTATTATAGTCCTCCAATCTGAGAGGAGGATGTGGAGTCTTATATTTCTATATCAATTCGTGTATTAGAAAATGTATGGAACTAACATGGTATAATTAGGAAATTTCATTTGATATTTATACAACAACATCCTTTTTCCAAAGATAAATTAATGGATTTTTTTTACGCCTGTCTTCTGTCTCAGTGATAAAGATAAAGTTCAAGTCCTAAGCAAAACCTTTAAATTGATGTGCTAGGAAACCAGAAAGTACTTACAGCTTTAGCCTTGGTCCCACTGAGCATAATCATAACACTGTCAACTCTATTCTTTACTTTGCAATAAATAAGTTGGTAGAGCAGGGCTATCTTTACAGATTAATCTAAAGGTTAAATTTACCCAAATCTTACAGCAACCAGGGGTTTCCTTATGGTTTCAACAGATACTGTGACAGCCACTCCTTAAACTGCAAATTGCGCAGTACTGTGAACACATATATTCTTTCATACATGCAGGCATGCATTCTTCACACTTTGCCATGTGTTCACACATCATATATATTTTCTCTGCATTGAATAGTGCATCTACTATTCATTTCCTCTCATAACTGCCTGTAAATTCCTTGTTTTTTCTATGTGTGTTTTTATTCTGACAAGAAAAAATTTGCCTTACCTTTACACACCAAGGTTTTACCTTCACTGGAAAGCTTGGCGTATAATTGATTTAGCCATTCTGAGGTAATTAGCAAGATAAAGAATCCAGTCAAGAATGAAGCGCTTTGTGGTTTTCTCATCAGTTAGCTGGTCAAATCGCTATTAGTACTTCATGATTATGCAGTAGACCAAATTACACCCAAGAAAATGGTAATTATATGGATGGTAAGCTAGCAGTGCCATGGCTGTATTGCTAGCAATACTCTAGCGAGATAGTTTAATTCCAGTTGGAATACACTTAGAATGTACAGCAGAGTCACAATGTGTTCACAGATGTGACTCATGTTTCTAAACATAACTGAAAATAAGTCATGCCTGCCATGAAGAAATTTCCCAGTGTGTTTCTGGGCCTGTGCAGCCTAGGTTACAAGCACTTGCACAAAGCCAAGGCTTCCAGTGAAGAGGCAGTCTAGAAGGTTCTTAGAGTGTATTGAGGACTGTTTTTTGTTGCAATTGGTTGGTGAGGCTACCAGGGGTGAGGCTTTTCTTGATTTGCTATTTGCAAATAGGGTAGACCCGGTGGGTGATGTGGTTGTCGGAGGCTCTCTGGGAGGCAGTGATCATGAAATGATTAAGTTTTATATTAATAGTGGATCAAAAAGAAGGCTCAACAAAACATCTAAACTGGATTTTTTCAGGGCAGATTTCAGTTTATTTAAGGAATTGATTAGGAAATTTCCTTGGGAGGCAGCCCTTTACAAGAAGGGGGTCCAGGAGAGCTGGGTATACTTCAGGAATAAATTATTGAAGGCACAAAACCAGGCCATCCCTGTGTGTCGCAACATGAGCCATAGAGGAAAAAGACCAGCCTGGATGAATAAGGACATATTGAAAAAACTAACAGAGAAAAAGAGGATGTACAACCTCTGGAAAAAGGGCAAGGTCACTCGAGTCATATATCTAGGAATGTTAGGCTGTGTAGGAAGAAAATTAGGGAGGCTAAAACCCAACTTGAACTCAGGCTGGCCACCACTGTTAAGGATAATAGGAAGAGCTTTTATAAATATATCAATGAAAAAAAGAAGGGTAGTAATAAGCTCCACGCCTTACTGGACATGGAGGGAAATTTAGTAACTAGAGATGTGGATAAAGCAGAGGCACTTAATGCCTCCTTTGCCTGTCTTCAACAACAGAGTAGACTGTCTTCAGGATGACTACTTATCTGAACTGGTAGAAGGG